>OX442360.1:24975456-24990456 GCA_949357725.1 Hyperoplus immaculatus | reverse complement strand
GCACAATTACAGAGGACCTCGACTGAATAATTTAAAGAGCATAATTATTGACCTCTATCCGAATTCCTCTGAAAGGTACATTAAGATATAGAAAAGCGCTGGAAGGTGGAAGTGGAACTGAGGGAGTGTGTTTCCCCAGGCCGCCCTAATGCACTCTCCTGCTGTATTCTAACTTCCTGTGGACCCCTAATGTGCCCACTGCTCGCTGGTCTGATGAAGACTACGCTTAATGAGGCCCCTGTTTCTGAAATAAAGTATCTCCCAAACCATCAACATGCATTACTATCAAGCCGCCACCCACTCCATACCACACGTATATACACAAACACACACTGCCGGCCGCCACCAATGTCCCAAAGCAGCATACCCCTCCCCCCCCCCTTTTAGTGCCACCACAGGTTCTGGACCAGTCTGGGGGAAGGGGGGAGGGGGGGGGTTGTTGGGGGAGTGAGACTGCGTTGTTTTTTTTTTTTGGTTTTGTTTTTTCTGGAGGTGGGAGGGTGGGGGGCTGTTTGAGGGTTAACTGTCCCTCAGGGGGCTATCAGTGAACTGGGCAGCCGTCACTGCTGGTGTCCCCGTTTCTCAATTGACAACCAAGCTCTGACAGATTAGCAGCTAGTCAAGAGGAATCCATGGTCCAGGACGCAATTAAAATAATCACTTTTCTCATATTTGGCTGTACGTATATGACTGTAAGTGTGACTGGATTGAATAAGGCATCACAAGAGTGCGTGTGCGCGTGTGTGTGTGCATGGGGGGGAGGGATTAAAATAATTAAAATAAAATAATCACTTTTCTCATATTTGGCTGTACGTATATGACTGTAAGTGTGACTGGATTGAATAAGGCATCACAAGAGTGTGTGTGCGCGTGTGTGTGTGCATGGGGGGGGAGAGAGGGGGGGGGTCATTAAGAGCTTGCAGCAGGCTTGGGGGAGGATACAGCGAGGTGAGGCCTTTTTAATTAAAAGAAAATATTTGTGTTTGCATATTACCGCGTTTGGAACCTGGGACAATTCCGAGAATTCTGGTTGTTTAATGCCTCGCTCTTTAAAGTGATTTGAGGTATTTCAGATCCTCTTTGCATACATGCATTTTTAAAATTTCAATCAGGCTATCATTTTTTTTTAAGTACGATTCAGAAGTTGTATGTTTGTGTACTTTTTTTGAAATTTTTCTTTTCTCTAAGACAAATGACAAAACGTTTCCATTACGAACAATTCAAATTCGGATGGATTCTTCCATTCATCAACTGAAGGGTGCTTGATTTTCTATGTTGTATTTCAACCAGTAAGGATAGAGGGCACTGAAATAATTAGGCGACTTCTGCAACATCCTGAATGCCAAGGACAGGTGGATTAAAGTATTAAAACAATCGCATTTCAGTCTTGAAATAGTCCTGTGCACGACTCAGCACCATACGCACCCGTTCAAGTTCAGCTGCCAGCTCCATATCGCCATGGGAGTGGGATAGAAGAAAAAAGCAGCCCAATCCCATTAGCTACGTACATGCATCTCAGCAGACCTGCTGGAAACGTGAGCAAATCTCTGAGATGATTATCCCCCAAAGCTCTCAAATGATAATGCATAATCGAACAGTACACAGATCTCTCCGAAATCACACCGCCAGCAAGCACTGACTTTGGGTTTCCCCATTTGTGTTGGCGCTTTCGGAATGAAACAGAAGAGACTGCTGCAATCAGTCGCCTCTGCACTCGAGGAGACATTTAACTGCTGTCCTCCAATTAGAGGCCCGAGCACAGAGCTCCTTACATTAGGAGAAGGAAATTATTTAAGACAAAGGTTAAGACACAAGTTCACATTTGATTCTATTTACAGTGCAGAATTAATAAGAAAGCAAAGCACTTTGTACCGCCTGTGCAAACTCAAACATTCTGGGGTGAGTGATCTTCAATTTAATCAGTACTGTTTAACACAACTGTGATCAAAAAATCATCAGTGACTATAAGAATAAAGGGGTATTATCAAAATTATAAAATGCCTATACTTCTTCGAAACTATATATATATATATATATATATATATATATATATATATATATATATATATATATATATATATATATATATAAATGTACTTATAAAATATTTGTGGTGAGTATTAAACTAAGGGTATTTGGTAAATTATTTTGAAAATCACATGAGCTCATTATTATCATGGCAATTGTATCTTATTAGAGCCTGACTGAACCACTTTCTCAATAACAGATTGATTTCATCAGCATAAACTGGCCAGCTGTCGAAAACTAAAGCATGTCTAAGAGAAAAACCAAAGAAAAAAAACAATTAAAGATATAGTTCTGAATCAAATACAACATTTGATTCTAGGAGGTTGCGATGAAGCCAGTGAAATGCTTTTAATTTAATTGTGTGTATGTCACATACAGATTACACAAATGGTGAAAAGACCCTCTTTTCTTGCAAGTGACAATAATTAAGGTGAGCTCCTCAATGAAACCTGAGCCTCTTAGCCCACCTCCTGCCATCTGTGGCTCCAGTGTTAGCGCTTGTTCACTCTTTCGCCTTCTGGAAGGAAGGGAAAAAAAATTAAATAAATAAAAAATAAGTGCCGGCGTCTATAGTACGAGTCAGAGTACCACGGTCAACCTGCTTTCACAGCCGTGCAGTGCAGGTGGAATGAACCGTCTGTGACAGAAAACAAACAGGAAGCCAAGAGAGAGAGAGAGAGAGAGAGAGAGAGAGAGAGAGAGAGAGAGAGAGAGAGAGAGAGAGAGAGAGAGAGAGAGAGAGAGAGACCTGTGTGTGTGCCCTTCAGTCTCCCCAAGTAAAGACGCTCTTAACCAGGTCGGACAGCTGACAGCTCCTTGGCAATTGGGGTCAGTTAAAGGAAAAGTAGCTCAAGTTTTGTTGAGGCTTTGGCTTCAGAGATGTTCAGGAGCCACTGCCCACCGCAGCATCAAAGGGGATTATAGGGACAGGGCCATCTGTTGCCAGAATAAGCGTGAGCCCTTTTATGTATCTGGCTCTGTGTGTGTGTGTGTGTGTGTGTGTGTGTGTGTGTGTGTGTGTGTGTGTGTGTGTGTGTGAGCGTGTGCGTGTGAGCGTGCTTTTGTGTATGTGTTTGTTAGTGACGGACAGAGCAATAGAGAGACAAGGAATCCCTCATGTCTTTGTACTTTTAGCTTAAAGGGCAGCAGTAGAGATGGGTGCAGCTTACTTCAGGTCGGAAAACTGGTTTTAAACTGGGCTGGGGGCACCAAAGGTTCAAATGAGGGCTGGGGGCACTAAAAGTTCAAATGAGGGGCAGACAGGGCATCATCCTTTAAAGGTTAAGTGTAGGTTAAGTTCATACAATCAGTGCCCATGTTAGGATTCAGGGTTTGCATTTATGTTCAACAACAAGCTCCTACACCAATCATGAACAGTCTCTTTTTTGTCATCCAGGCAAAACATGGAAAGTTGTTTTTGTTTCCGGGTTTATTTGAACACAGCGCCAACCTTGTTCCCCCTTCACCTCTCAGAATGTGTTTTGGGTCCTGTTCCTGGCCTCCGCCTGGGAATGTTTTCTCCTCAATAGTCTGCTACCTTTTAGCTGAGCCGCCCAGTGCTTGACCTACTGTCGACACTTATTTCAGCACTGTAATTGTCGTTTAATCACATATCAACCTGTCACTTAAAGACCCCCCCCTTTTTTTAAAGGGATAACATTTGCATATGTTGTAAAACTAATTCCTATCGAAAGCTCCAGTGGCTGTGAAAGCAGGCGCTCTGTCTCTCTCCTTTACTTTCACACCCGTGTAAACACAGTTAAGCACAGGAGAGAGGGAGAGAGTATAAGACACACACACACACACCCTTGCGAGCACACACCCAGCAAAGTCTACTGTATCTCACCTTAACAGACAAAAACACACATAGGCACACGCCATACCGGATATTCTCGATTCGGGTGGTTTTATCACATTTGTTAACAGTGTGTGGTGACACGTAACGTGTTAGAATAGGGACAGCGACAAGAGTGATTCAGAGCGCATGTAGCCGTGCCAGCAAAAGCGAAGGTGACGGCGAATGTATAGTGTTATAAAGGAATCAATTAGAGTTAATAATGTATCACTCTTCGGAAATGTTACATTCATTTGTTCACACTTAGATAAAGCCACTGCAAAAGAGGGCTGCGCGGGGTTCGTCTGGCAGACTACACTACATTTACATTATCACCCTTATACATCGAGGAGCCATGTTCCGCTTGAGTGGTGGCGGCGGGCAGAGAAGCGGGGGGAGTGAGAATCATGTTTTTTCGGGCCCAAGGAATGCCAGTTCTCAGGAGATCTCCCCCTCTAATTACAGAGCGGGGGAAAGAAAGCTCTTTGTTCCACCTTTTATTACATTAATTGATAAAACGGAGCTCGGGTGGAGCCGTCTTAGAGGGGAGGGGATGGGGGCTGAGGATGAATTTAGGGGGCTTCTGTTGGGCAGATGAAGGTGGGTGAGAGGCTTTGGTTGCTGAGGTCCTATTTTCAGAGGACTCATAATCCCGTTAGAGGCCCCTACGGTGGCGCCCTGCTTTCCCAGAGGCCCTGGCTGCTGCTGCTGCTGCTGCTGCTGCTGCTGAGCTGGGGAGGGGAGCGCTGATGGCAGGGGGGAGACGATGATGTGGTGGTGGGTGAGAGTCCCGGCAGTGTTGTCTGGACCCAGGCCTTAATTAACTGTCTCTTCAGGGGGTAGGTGAGGGCCACACTGAGACCCTATGTCACAAACGCCAGCAAGCAACGGGAAGCTTTAAGAGGATGTGATATCACACCCCACGTTGAAATCGTGGGAAACCCCGTGGCCTTTTAATATAGACCCTCATGCAGTTTGGAGCCGTATAGATGTCTCAGGACATTATAGGAGGGCTATTTTATGACTGGTTATTAGCCTAGCACAAATTGCACAGGTGGTTGATTTTTTTTCCACAACATCCCCAGCCATTCAATTATCGACTTAAGATGAAAAGGTTCAAACACCGTAGAATACATATTTTCTGAAACCAGCATTTATTTTAAATATTATTTTAATATTACTATTTTTACTGAACTCAAAAGGATAATAAGTTCAATTTCTATTTGTGCAGGATTGGCCAACCTGATTTGTCAGTGGTTAAGTAGCTGTAACAGGCTTTGTCATGGCTGTAATCTGCTTCTGCTCATTTAGGCTACCTGCAAACAACAGAGGGCATTGCTGGTACAGTGGCCAAAACGGAGTCTGAATATGTTAGAGGCAATTAAACATGTTGGTGTGTGTGTGTGTGTGTGTGTGTGTGTGTGTTTGCACGCACACAATAGTGTCAAAGGTGCTAAGCCGGGCCAAACACGCCTCATTGAAATGTCCATCTTAAAGCCACCCGAGTTCCTCATCTCCCCCGCCCTACGACAACCAAGATGCTTCAAGACTGTCAAAAGCATTTTCCACAAAGCTGAAGAGAGGGCAAGGAAAAAAAGGACCTGCCACTGTCACATGCATACTTGCGCGTGCACACACACACACTTGCAAGGCTGTCAGGTAAATTAGATCTGAAAGCTGACAATTTCTGACCATATTTCCTTGATTATTTCGAACAAATGCACACCAGCCGCTCTAAGGAGATTAAAGTGACATAAAAGTCCCGAGTGGGAGGAGGGAGGGCATAGAATCCAGGTCACCCCCATTTGTCCCCCTGCCTGACAGCAGCTATATCGCTATCCAATCCAATAAAAGTCCCCCCCTCCTTTTGCTTTAATTAATTTTACAGCTAGCTTGCTTAATTACTTTCAATCAAAATCCTCTTGCCATCACAAAATTAGAAATGGTTCAACTCCATTAGTCTAAATTCTTCATTTACATACACAAAGACTGTCAGCTCTTGCTAAGCAAACGGCCTCCTGCTTGATGAGATTGTTTTTTTTCACACACTCTATCACTCTCACGCTTACACACATGCGTGCGACTGTGCCGTTAATTTTTTCTGAAAGGAAAAAAGTAGCATAAAATTATTTGATCCCTTTACTTAAGACATTCTCTCCCTAATCAGGGTTCAGGTAAACTGTAGTGCACATCGTTCTAGGTAATGGAGAGAGTTGAGTGTGCTCCTACAACTGTCGAAATTGATTACATCCACAACTCTGTCTCATGGGGAAACTGCTCGACCTTAAACAATGCAGCACATAATAAAAAGCCGCATATGAAGGATAAACAGAATTAGCAAGGCAGTGGCCAAGATCGTGTAAACGAAAGCTGGCTAGTTCTTTCTCGGGATTAGCTATTATTTCGAAAGCAATAGACGAGATGCAGATTACCCGCTGACACATAATGCCCTATAAATCTGGCTCCTTCATAGCAGGGTGTCACTAGTCCTCCTGACTAGACTGTGGGGACTAGCAAGGCACTACTGGCAGTCGGCTGCTGTGAGCAATACAAGGGGATTTCAGAGGGGGTGAGGGCCCGTGCCCTGCCGCCTGATCACTTCAACTTGGCACACAGACATCCTCTCCATCACACACACTGCCTTAGGCCTACACATCATCAAGAATTAAGGACATGCAGATAGGGTTTGTGCACTGACCAAAGTGAAAACCCAGGCATACAAGCACACCAGCGCATGTGCGTACACACACACTTCACACACACTACTAGTGTCATAATTAGGTCCCCGAGATGAGGGCATTAAACTGGTATAATGCACTCACTGCTTCAGCACACTATCACAAAAAATTATCGACACTGAACCTACATGCGTATCAGTGACACACTAATTACATTTATTTCTGTATTCACGTACGTGCCACTCATAAGGCCCACACAACCCAACACAACAGCCTTTGATCTGCTGTGTTAAGATCATCTTACAGCTGCTGCCCTTTGTAAAAGGTGGAGTTGTGAGAAAAATAAAAAGAATAATGTTGAAAAAGAAAGAGGTGAGGGGGATTTGTAACATATCCGCATTGTGCCACAGTCCGGAAATACTTAAATTAATCCATAACAAGCAACCATGGGTGGGTGCAAAGCGAAAAAAAAAAAAAAAAAAAAGGCCATCCGTTATGGGCTGCCCAGCTGAATACAATGCAAGTCTGACCTGGCCCCTTTACTCTGTGTCTGCAATCACCGGTTTCCCTTGCCCTCTTTAACCAGTCCCCATTAACACTGTTAATTATCCAAATCCATCATTCTTGGGGTAAATGAAGACTGCCTCTTTAATTCAATTTAATGGGATCATTTTCCAACTCAGGTTCACTTTAGCCCCAGCTGCCCGCCCACTTGTCCCCCACTGCGTCTCCCCCCCACTGTATCTTGAGTCCCTTGGCTGTATCTTCTATGGCCTGGCTCTCTCCCATTGGTGGAAGGGGAGGGTGATGATGATGAGGGTGAGGGCTTGATGGCAGCGATGGGGCCGACACACTGTTGATCTCCCATGTCTTGTCTTGGCTCGGCTGGTGGCGAGCAGCAGTTCTGGATTCCCAGTCTGCTGTGTGTGCGCACTGTCTGCCTGCCGCACACACACACACACACACACACACACACATACACACACACACACACACACACAGGCTCACAGTACCAGCCATGCTCACCGGGGCTTAGCTAATCCTGTCACATCAGGCCACGTTGGCTGAGTTGAGGCCCGTGCACCTCCACACTTTGCCACCACTCCTTCAGCGACTCCGAGTCCTATCACTCACTCACTTCCACTCTCTCTCTCTCTCTTACTCCTTTGTTCATTTCACAAGGTCATGGGTGGCCGACTGCAGCACGCGAATGGTGAGACGGGACAGCTGACGAATCCCTGTGTGTTCCTGCCATGCTAGTAGACCTTATCTTCTGGCTAACGTGCAAAACAAGTAAATACTGCGATATGGAATAAATATATACACACATATACACATAAAAGCGACTGCTCATCTACTGCAACTTGGTAACTTGTCATTTGCAAAGTTGCATTTAAGTCTGTAATAACCTAAAAAGAAACCCTTTGAAAGGCAGTTTAAAAAAATAACTGTTACTGTAAAGAGTCACCAAAATGTGTTCATGAAATATACAGGTGTCTTTTTGCCTTGTTTTCTTGCCGGTTTTGTTTTATCGGTATCAGTATCGAAACACATTTTCCATCCACTGTTGCTTAGCTGTGGAAACTGGACACTCATGCCCTTTGATCTGACTTTCAATCTATAAAAGTACAGCTATATCAAGATGTACTTGCTGCTTTGTGCATGTCTTCTAACATTTTCAGTGAGAATTTTTCCATACGTTTAAATGCAATTACAAATCACAGAACAAATTATACAGAAAATAAAAAGGTTTTTCCAAATTATGATATAATTTGAATTTTAAAAAAAGCCATGAGTGCACAGCACTGTGTCTAAATGCTGTACTTTAATTTCTCTTAAGAATGTGTATCATTTTGGCTTTACTTATCCCATTATTCAGTGTGAGGGTTAATTTGCCCCAATTTCCACACTGCACCCCCCCCCCCATCCCCCATGACTAAACACACTCAAACCCACACATACTCACGCACACCCAAATGCACACAGCGTTCCCTTTAAATTTTTCCCAGACTTTCATTGTTTAGCCATTTGAGACAGACTCTGGGAGAGTTTCAAATGATTTTAGCCATGATTTAATTCGGTTTGTTAAAGGGTGATGTCAGCACAATGGGAGACGAGCCTTTAAATCCACCACATTCACCCAAAATGCCCAGATGAGATAATCATTGGTGACGTCTACGAAAACACTTATTATATTTGCCCATCGCCTGGCTGAAGCTGTTAAAACTCATCAGCGTTATTCCCATTTTTTTTCTCTGGGAAAAAGAAGAAAAAAAATAGCTCAACTTATAGTCAAAACTGTCTACCCCATTTTAAAGCGACAGAGCAACATTATTGTGGCAGTGGATGCAGTTTATAAATGGAAAAAGACAGGACAGAGGACTATCGGGTGTCTATTCAATACTCATTTTGTTTGCACCCAATACTAATCAAATATAACACGCACAACTTTTTAATTGGTTTTACAGAGATCAACAGTTTCAATGAAGTTGAAAAGGCGTAGCACATACTGTAGTCATACATATATATTCTTTATTAGTAAGTACAAATAACAGCACATTCTTGCGTGCTAGAAACTGCGAATTAGAACTGCTTGTCCCTTAAATTGACAAGGCTGCAGAGGAGATAAGAAATGGATCAACGTGAGCCTTTCTCATTGCTTAATTTATTTTAAATCCAAGCCCTATTTGCACACCGCACACCGGCAGACCTTGTCAGCTCCAACTAGCATTGAGATATTTAAAAACCATTAATGCTGTACCGCGGCACCCTGAGCGTGTATGACACGAGCAGTCGCTGTGTGAAACAAAGCTAGATCTTTCACTGCCACAGCTTCCACTCTTGAACACGGCAGTGGCTAAAAAAACGGTAACCACAATTATACATCAAATTAAATATCTCGTACTTTCCCAAAGCAAAGTTTAAAGCTACAATGAGCAACAGAAGAAAAAGGGTGATGTATTGCTCTTCCAGTGCATGGGTCATATCCAGTGTGTCTCTAGTACAGTGGCTGGCTCGCCCCGTTGAGGCAGGGGTCAGGATATGAAACACACAGGCTATCCGCCTCCCGACAGGATATCCTCATGGATCAGCAGCGGTAGCCATGTTGACCCGCCCCATTATTAAAGAGGCTAATCTGTTCAACATGTCAATGTTAGCACTTTTAGCTGCGATTAATAAAAGAAGACCCCAGGAGTGCTGCGTGTGCTTTTTCAGTGCCCCAGGTTGTTTTCATTTGGTTTGTATTTTTAGTGGTTTTCACTGTTTGGTAATTCAACAGTCCTCTTTTCTCCTATTTGCATAAACAGCGTAAATTATTAACTTTGTTAAAAGAATTATCATCAGCCCTGAATCCTAGGCTCTGTAGTGGCTTTTTATGTGTTTTTTTCCTTTCTGCAACTAGCAAAGAGGCACTATATGCCATTGCAGATGCCATGCAAATGCAACTTTATATTTTATAGATATGGAACAATTTGCATGTGATGCCTGACTTTGTGGCCATTTATGTGATGCTTAAAATGTATGGCCCAGTGGCTTTCACAGGCTGGTAGTAATAGAACTGCTCTCTAACAGACTTGCTTTGTTAAGTGCCTGGTGCTGTGTCTTAATTTGTAATCTAGTCAAACCAATTGTCCGCTAGCTAAAAAGGTCACTGAGACAATAGACTACACAGCGTCCTGCAATGTAGAGAATGCCCGGGGTGTCTTTTGTCGCTTTTTAACCAAAGATGTAATTAAGACACCTTCATCTTCAGGGGTGAGAAGGGCACAACGAGAGTCTGCTGAAAACACAAGAGGAGCTATACGCAGAACTGGAAACAGAAGTGAGACGCACACTAAGACCGAGCTTTTGGTTTGAGGTGAAACGCACCAAAATGTCACCACTGAGGACATTTTTTAAGTTTACCTGCTCGTGCAGTGAGTGCAATGGGTTTTTATAAATTTTGACAAACGACTGTGGGGAAGAAAGCTTGTTGGCAAAAACTGAGTGATGCAAAGCAACACAGGAGAAGGCAGAGGGGGGGACTTAAAGGACGTGATTTATCTGGGCTTGATTGCGTGTTAATCGAGGTTACGTGTATTAAGTGGAATCTAATTGGAACAGACACTGGCAGTCTGACAGATCGACATGATGCAGATGGATTGAGAGGGGGGAGAAAGGGGGAGCGACGGCTACGGAGAAAGGAAGAGGGAATTGGAGAGAGAAGGGGAAGTGCAGTTGAGAAGAGCCAGGGCTGAGGCAAATGAAAAACATCATTCTGCTGAACACGGCCAAACGGAAAGGGTTTTGTGACGCCAAACATTAGAATAAAAAACCACCAGAGCCTTTTTAAGCGTCTGAGCGACAAGAAAGAAGAATCCGCCGTTAGGCTCATCTGGCGTGCGTCTCATGATTGGCGGCTGATGAGACATGTAACCCTTCTAGAGGAGGACACACACGGGCGAGATTGTGAGTGACATGGCACAGCACTGGAGTTTGCCCTCCCCCTCCATTTGCCACAAACATGCATTTCTGCTTTATTTGAAACGAGAGAGAGAAAAACACCCCTCCAAAAAACACATGAAGCAAATGGGCCGAGTGGCAGCTGCCAGAAATTTCTCACCTCGACATGGGGACGAGCAAGTGTTCCAGCGGTCCTTCGGGCTCTCAGCTCCTCCTGACAGGCGACAACTGTTTCGAAGGCCCTCTCCTCTTCCCAAATCTGAGGTATTTAGCTATGGGATGAATGACCCTTTCAAAATGTTACTAGAGTAACAGACCGTAAAAGATGACCACCTGTTAGGGCCAAGCAACTGCTAACTCATAACTAATATACCACAGACTCCACGGACAAATAAGGAGGCCAAAGTTTGTGGAAGAGCAGAAATGAAGATTTTTTTTTTTTAAAGATATTTTTATGCTTTATTTGATAGAGCAGAGAGACAGCGGTGAAATGGGGCAGGGAGGGGAGTGACATGCAGAGAACGACTGCGGGTGGGAATCGAACCCGGGTCTGCTGCTGGGCCCGGCCCGGGAGGGGGACGCCTTACCAACTGAGCTAAAGGCGCCCCCAGAAATGAAGATTTGAGGTTGACAATTTGGTGTTGCTCAGACATCATATCTGTTGTAGCATTACTCTCAATTGGTCAGTGTGGCTATAATGGTTAACGAAGGGGAGACAAAGTGTGAGTGACATAAATGGCCTCAAAGCAGCCCAGGAGCAGAAAATGGCTGTCACAGTGCCATTATCTAAATCTGGGTTAAAAATAAAGTAGTTCCAGACGAAAGGGTCAGTTCTACTGATAGCTGGCCCAAATAATGGGTGGCAATAGCAAATAAATGTACAAAGGTACAAAAGAATAACTAATGAAACGTGAGCAGAGGAGAGAAATTGTTGAAGAGAGGAATTGTGGGTATCATTTAGGGGCAGTTTGCAGGATAATACAGCACACGAAACTTCACTCATCAACACAAAATGCCCAAATTGTTCCTGACATGATCCCGTCATAGCGCAGAGACAGAGGAGTTGCTTCGGTCATCCGTTGATTTGATCCATTATGACTGTTACACTAATGGCATTAATAAGGGCAAAATTGCTATTTTGAAACAGAGAATTTCATCCTGTTCATTTAGCTAACCTTATCGCCTTTCTTCTATTTCCTACATGAAATCCCACTGTGTTTGTGTGTGGGTGTGCATGTGTGTGTGTGGGCGCTAGTGAGTATGTCCGTGCCCCCACCATGTAATGGCTATAAGGTCATCTCCATTTTCCAGGCTTGGTGTACAATGTCGTTGGATTGCAACATTTTGCACAGTTTAAAAACAACAACATGAGCTTTGAAATTTGACTCCCTGCTATTGACCACAAAGTTGTATTCACCAGCTGGCCCTCATAGAAAAAAAGACCTAGCCTCATTTAACAGTCTCAATATATGTTGTGAACTGTATATCCACTCAGTTTTAAAAAATCAAATAAATACAGTAAAATGGACTGTGTTGTTTTATACTGAACACATTTAGAAGTTACCGATAGATGCAGTTTAAAAGTACTTAAGCTGTATGTTTAATTTACTTTTAACTTATTGTATGTGCACAGTGAATGTGTCTGCAGATTTCCTGTATATTTGTGCTGAATGTGAACATATGTGTGCATGTTCAAACCTCATCAGCCTCTAACATTGAGAGGAATGACACTCTGTGATCAAGGACATGAATTGCTCATTGATTTTTAGGGGCCAGCTTAACTATCCATTCCAATTGATTTTTAGCTTTGCTGGGTGTGCGAGTTATGGCAGTTTTAATGTATCATCTGTATGTGTACTCATCACCCACTGCAACCGGATTTACAATAGTGGAAAATTCATATGCAATACCATGTGCAAATGTGGTTTGGGGACTTTCCTTTCCTTTCCTTTTCTGTTCTGTTTCTATTATGTATTCCAAGAAGAACTGGAACACATAAAAGCTCTTGTGATATAGTAGATAAAAAAAGATGATTTTTTATACCAATTCTGTAAATGATCTATTGGGAATAAAGTGAATTGTTATACAGTATATATACTTATCTTGATGCATCGATGGAAAATAGAACCATAGCATGTGAATGAACCCAAATCCTTTTTAATGCTAACCCATGTTGTTTAAAGCAGGCACTTCAGCTTGCAGTATCACATAGCCACGCTTACCAGAAAAGAGTAGAAATTTAAAGGCACAAACAGACATACCAAGGCTTTGCCACAAACCATCACCACAGAAAAAAAGACGATACGTTAGAGACTCTTTGAAGACATTTTAGTTTCATAAAATATCATCTTTTTACATTTACGAGGGTATCGTGATAATAACTCATATTACCCATCAATTAACAATTCATATAAACTGTTAATAATCAATGGTTTGATGATGTAAGAGACAAAGTCAGGGCAATGTGATCCAAAAGGCAGTCTAAAGTCATCTGTCAGGTAGAAAGTCATTAAAATAGGGTCTCGTTTCCTGCGCCAAGCTTAGGTTTCACTGAGGCAGGGATACATTTCTATTCTTCAGCAAAAGGCTGCACTCTCATATGATATCATCTCCTTTAGAACTTTATTCTCAATGGCTTCTATTTTATGTCTTTTGTGTTTTTCCAATTTAAACGGCCTTTTTTTTCGCCAAATGGTTTGAGTGAAGCAGTCCTTTAGTGAGGTAACTGCCTTTTGTTCAATGAAAAGGACTGCATAAAGCACACTTTACTCTATCCTTTAAAAAAACAAGTCTGCTTAATTAATGTTTTACAAGTGCTGCTGTATTCTTAGCCAGAAAAAAAAGAAAAAGCCTCTATCAAAGCCGGCAGGTTCAGATTACGTACGCTAATTGAAATTCTGAATTTCTAAGACAACTTCTTTTTTTTCCCTGCTCGTGCTCTTTCTCCCAGCGCACACAATAAAGCCTAGTGTTTTGTAGTCCACAAATGACATCAAATCATCTAAGTAATATGGGCTTTTCTTTTTTTCCTGTATTCTCATGTTCTGCTAGTGGGTTCATGAGACAGCTTAATAAAGCAGTAAATGCTTGGGGAAGCCTGAGAGCCCACTGTGTGTGTGTGTGTGTGTGTGTGTGTGTGTGTGTGTGTGTGTGTGTGTGTGTGTGTGTGTGTGTGTGTGTGTGTGAGTGTGAGTGTGTGTGTGTATGTGTGCGTGCGTGCGTATGTGTTCCTGTACATGAGTGCATGTGCACGTCTGTGCATATGTGCACACCATGCTCCCTTCTTTTACCTCCGCCAGGGACGTCAAAGCAGAAGGCAAAGCCTGGTTCCATATTGAAGCAGATTTTCCCAAAGAATAAAGTAAGAATAAAGCCAATGAACAAAAGAAAAGAGACTTATACTGAAACCAAAGCCAAAAATAAGACACTTATCTCATGGGCTGACAGTGATAGAGCCCACATTAATGCAGTCTGAGCTGAATGCATACAGCATAATTCACAGGTTATACATGCGTTAGGTGATGAAGGAAGGCAGGCTGTGTGAACAGCTGCAGGTGTGGGAGCAGCGAGGCTGAGGCAGAGTTTGACAACCATCACGGACACCAAATGGCACAATAAAGGAAAAGCGTGTTTCTACGCACTGATGACAATGAGATGTAGTTAGGGATTGGCTCAAGTAGGATATGGAACAAAGATCTATTTAGCTCCACTCAAAGTCTGCATATACACTCATTTGTTTCTCAAGGAACATTTTAACTTTTCCTACCGTCATCGTTAATCTGGCGAGGTAGCTGTAGCGAGTAATTAGATAAATTGCAAAGTTTGAAAAAAATGCCATCGTTGATAACCTTTGTTCTGGGTTAATCATTGCAGGGAAAGAAAACTGCTTCTCCTCTCTGCTCTTTTATATTTACCCAAACTCCCTCCTTTCAACGGGCTATTATTTTATTGGCTTGTTTTGCAAGCGTTATAACTTTGCATTCTTCTCCCAAGGTCAGTTTCTAGTGTGCCACGTGG
>OX442360.1:24485456-24970456 GCA_949357725.1 Hyperoplus immaculatus | reverse complement strand
AAAGGCAATGAAGACCCAAGGTGCAACCTGTTTATCATTCAGGAATATTTCTTCACCGAGTATTAATTAGGCCATTACTCCAGATTGGTGACGGGGAGCTTTGAGGTTTTAATTAGGTGCTGGCCACTGCATGAGTGCACAGGACTGAGGAAAAGGGGGTGGTGATGCCACTTGCCTTGCTCCTGGCCCATATCAAGTAGCCCTGAACACTTTGGCTACTGCCGCAAGACGCATGGCAGCCTACATGCATCTGGAGTCTATTTGATCGTTTGATCTGTCATGTTTCTCTTTTCTATCTGTTAAAAAAAAGAAAAAAGGCCAGTTGGTGTGATTTGGGTATTAAAAGACGGGGTTAAGGTAATTATGGTGTTGGGTGGCTTGTGTCTGATGACTGGGCACATGCTCAATCAGGACTCAGCTGTCCCTCTCTTTCTGTCGACCCCCCCGAACAAATACACATGCGCGCACACACACAAACACAAACGCGCACACACACAGACACACACACACCTCCCTCCCCTTGTCTACTGTCTATGTTCCCCCTTCTCTCCCCTTGCCACTGCTAAAACCAGGCATAACACACACAGCCTCGCGTAACATCAATCAAATGCTGAGAGCGGACCATAAAACTACACAAACATATACGCTGCCATTAACTACTGTATTTGACACTTATTTAATAGTGCTTCTCCAATGTAGGTGTAAAATCTGGAAACTACATTTAAAGATGGAAAGGGATTTAATTTAGACAGTGAAATTAAAAGAAGAATTGATAAAGGAAACTGTTATTAAATATAAATTAAAACATTGCAATAAAATATCTCTATTTTTGACATTAAAAAAATAAAGCAAAATTAAACATAATTCCAGGCCTTTTTTTCTTTAAAAACACTTCACCTGAACTTACTCAAAAAACAAGATGTAAATTGTCGGGATATTCAGTTGCATGTGTAAGTAATGACAAACATCATACGTATGTCGGTATAGTTTGAAAAAAGTAATAGTATTTAAAAAATAAATCTTGAGAATTTGAGTGTTTTTTCTCGGTTGACAAGGCGATACTAATCACCTCGTTGCTGAGAAGCACTCTTCCCTGACAAGGCTCCTTAGAATACAAGCATCCCCCAGGAGAAATCGGCATGAAAGAGGTTAAAGACAATGACTCGCATTTTCTTCCTCCAAATGTCTCCCTGTTAAATTTATTTCAAAACTCTGTTAATCTGCTGTACACAACATTCCCATTAGCATAGCCCGGCCCCCTAATAAAAATTCTGGCTAGTTTAATTAAAAAATGTAAATTTACTGTCATCCAAGGAGCAGCAGAAATAGGAGTGCAACAGCATATTTTATTGCTTAAGACATCAAATTGATTCAGGTTATTGCTAAATTGTGATAAAAGGTTATTGAGGGCCTTCAGAACTGGGCTTGTTTTTTTCTCCCTCGTTTCATCCTGGTTTTGTGGAAGGCCGTAAAAGATGGAGAGGGCCACAAAGGGTTAATGAGACAACTCAGTGAGGGAGAAGGCAATCAACATTATGACTCAGAAGAGGGTAGAAAAACATTTTCCGAGCCGACGAAAAAGTTTGAAATTAGGGTGTGCCACGATTACAGTTGTACTTGTTTGTTGTTATTTTAAACTATAACACAGGACACCTTAAATAACCACACATAATAACAGAGCCCTCTTCTATGACTCTCACATTTGTGAAACCCTGTGGTAACAGTGGTCTTCTATGTTTTATCACAGTTTTATTTAATAAGAAACATCATCTTTAGTTTGCGTTTTAATTTCATATAATTCTGCCATACACAACATTATAGAGCAGAAATGTATATGTGGGGTCAGGGAGGCTGAACACCAATATTTGACAGGAATAAGAGACATACATTTGAAGAACAATTGACAAGAATTAACAGAATTCAAATAAGATACCGAGACCATTTACCTGGCCAAATAGACGTAGTAAAAAATAACAGCCTAGAGCAAAGCCTGCCTGAGTAAAGAGAGCTACAGATTTTATTTTAAATATAAAGAGAAAAAAAATTATTCTGGATAAATATATTTCTGAGAATCCTGTTTGTAATTTCAAAAAGTCTACCATTTTAAAAGTAACAGCCTCCTCAAAATATCCCCACAACCTTTACTAAATATTTACATACTGTATGAGTTTAAAATAGAGCGTTTAAAAAATAGGGCAGATAAGATTTATGAAAGTCAAAGGGAACACATAATGTCGGTAAAAAGTTTTAGTTTAGTTATTGAGTACTTATATTCATCCATTGTGCAAATAATGAATTACAGAGGGATTATTATCTTTCCACACACACACACACACACACACACCCACACACACACACACCCACACACACACACACACACTCACACACGTGTGTAAAGGGAACACACAACTCTGCATGTTAACAGAACACACACGCACATACAGTGCTCGCAAAACAGAAAAAAATAAATATAAAATATGAGGTGTTTAAAAACTTGCTTTCAAAACTGTCGAGGAGAGTGACGGTTATAAGTATGAGATGTAATCCAGTTACAAGAGGACAAGTTTATCCTCCCAAAAGTACGCACAGAATAACTGTTGTTAATCTGACAGGTCACATACACTTCCAAATGATTTGCCCCACAGGTACATTTGCACAAAAATGCAGATCAATTAGAACAGTCTTATTACACATTTTAAATAAATATGTTTGTTTTTGTTATAAATGTAGCAATTTAATGGTTTGATTTATCAGGGTGTTTACATTTTAATGTAACACACATACACTAATTAGAAGTACCTGGAAAGGTGTTAGCACCGCTCCTGTTCCCTGTGCATGTGTGACAACATAAGCAACACAACAGTTTGTTTGCTTTGTCCCCTTGGCAACAAACCCTTAGGCCATTCACTGTACCTTAATGGCATTGCCAGTACCTCTGTGGGTAAAACCGATACCTGTATTTCGACAGTACCAAATGTTTCAAAAACATGTAATTAAAATTAAGTAACTAAAAAAAAGCAGGGACGTACGGATGGAGAGGAAAATAAAAAGGCAGAAAGGGAGTTGTGCTGTTCTCATGCCCTAGAAAAGAAATACACTGACAAGAGAAAATGAAACCGGCTTTGAGAACTTTCTTCACATGTGTACTGCATGTAACACAGGGTCATGAGTCCCGAGCTGTAGAAATGGGCTATCATATTTGATATTGCAGTCACCTTTGGGCACTGTCAAAGAGCTATAAATAAGGGTGTCGCAACACTTGGGTATACGTACACGCTGGCACAGAGTTTAATCATGAACTTCCCCTAACGGTATATTTAGTCAGAGATAAAGGCACACCTTAAACTGTCCGCTAATAAAACTGGCAGAGATAGAAAAAGAAGAAGAGTACTCACCATATTCAGGGAAGTCGAAGTTAAATCCTCTCAGGCATGTAACTTTCATAATATTACTCAACTCTGTTAGAAAGTCATTCGAATGTTGGTTGGTGGAGGGCGAAATACTGCGGAAAAGTAACTAGATTTTAAAAAAAAAAGGCTTCCTTCAATCATGCACTAAACTCCTTGACATGTAATCTGTCAATAGTTTGTTGCTGAGATAATGCCGGCTGCCACGAGCGGATTTGATTGGCAGCTTAGGGTCTGGCCCCTCCTTTCTGTGGTTTGACGGGGGGTAGGTGAAAGAATATGTAGCCTCCCCCTTCTCTGCTCTCTCTCTCTCTGATGCTCTCTCTCTCTCTGCCTCTCGTGTGGTGCCTCTCTCTCTCACTCTCGGCTTTGCTCCCATACACACACACACGCACAGACCAAGCTGTTGGTGATGTTGTCTGAATAGGCTGATAGGAAATTATGGCAGAGGAGCCGGAGCAGTTTTTTTTCTCCCTCCCTCAGTGGGCTGGCCTTTTCCATCTTTGTGGTCTTCTAGCCTTTCAACTCTCTTGGGGTGGAGCCTCCACTGCCTATATTCAAATGAGGGGAGCGCAACACTTTAAAAAAAAGGTTTTTGGTGGGAGATTACAGGTTTATAAGAATATCTTATACCTTTACATATTTTAGGTGTATAGACTAATAATTGAAATGAAATGCAATGTGACTACTTGTACAATTATGTTTATAAACACTAATATTGAAATGTTGTGTTATATAAGGTACAACTACAGTGAAAGAGATATTTTAAAGCCATCTATTAACTATTGACAGACATTCATAGGACACAATTATATCAAGTAAAAATTAAAACTGCATATGATAAACATGCTTGTAAAGTATTTTGCGAGAAGTAAGTTTTTATATTTCACAGGAAAATTCACCAGAAATGTAGCTTAAAGCAAATAACTTTTTGACTTCTCGTACAAAACAGAGATCTTCTCTATTTCAGGGCCGTGCGGTATACTTTATTTGCCTCTCTGCCTCAAAGCACGCTCTTTCTCCTTCCCTCCCTGTGATAAGCTATCAGTTTTCGTTGTAATTTCAGGTGAAATGATAAACGACAGCCGTTACCAGGTGACAATGAATACTTTATAAGACAAACCCCTTATTTGCCTGGCAGTTTCTTCCGCAGTGGCATGCAAAGTGCCTCCAGACCATTTGTAGGTAAAAGCCCACATACTGTAAACATGGCTGTGTGTCAAGAATGTGGAATTTACAAAGTGACACAAAAAAACTAAAAAGTCTTAACTTCCAAGTTCATTGGGTAGCTATGCCTGTTTTCCGCAACAGTTTTAGTTTGACTAAATGTGGTTTATAACTAGAATCTACTGGTTATAAAAAAAGAGGAAATGAACTAATTTATTGCTGTGAACTATAATGCAATGATATAATCTTGGCGTCAGTTCCTGAGGGCTGAAAGCAAAGTCCAAAGTATGTACACAAAACAGGTTTTTGTTGATTTGGAAATTATGATGACTCATCCCGGTTAATAATGGGAATAAAAAAAGCTTTGTCTCCTCCCTGCATAAAGGAAAATGTCCTTTAAAGAGTTTCTATCATAAGGCTCCACCCTTGTTCTAACATTTTACTGTAAACACTACTTCAGTCATTGTTTGGCATGCGGAAAAAAAATAAAATTTTTTCATGACTTGGCCAGCAGACCTTATTTTTCTGTTGCAAAGGTGTTGGATAAAATCTCTTGTCATTCTTGTTCTGCATCAATCACAAATTGTTCAAACATATTATGTTTAGTAGATTAGTGAGACCTGAGGAGGTCCGACGCCCAGCGCATTCATTACTGAAAAAAATTGTAACATGTTTACCAAAGGTGGTAACATGTTTACCAAAAGTTTCTGTTATTTACTATAATATACTGCAAAAAGCATGCACAATTGTCAATAATGCTCAAATATAATAGTCTCTAAAATCAAGTGGTGAGCTTTTGTGAGCAGATTAACATCAGCCTCACTGTGATAAAAAACAGTATAGGTCCATAATTTGAATGTTATGTTTAAAAACAGCTTTAGAATTCCCATTTCCAACTGTTTTCAATGGAAGTTTAATATTCTGGCTGAAAAAAAGATATGAAAGCATCCGTCTGGTTGAAACACTGTAATACTTTGTTCCACATATGGCACAGCACATCAATAAAAGGAAAAGCTACTACAGTATCTCTAAACATGGACATTTTGGTTTGCAGAGTGAATTCTTTTCATGTCCACAGGAGGGAGGGTTTGTCGTCCATGCATTACAGCCCTCTGGCCCTGGAGCTGCCATCTTTGGGGCTGAAACCATTACTTTTCAAAAGAAGCTGAAGGGGCCTTTCGTTTGATGTGGTCTGAGGGTATTGTATGGTGCATGCGGGAGAATGTTGAGGGGCAAGGTAGAGTGTGTATGCGTGTGAGTGTGCGTATGCGCGCTGCCGTGCGTGTGACATGGCAGGGGTACATCAGTCAAAGGGCCGCCGGGGCCAGACGTTTGGCTGCCCCTGACAGTGCACACCAGGAGGGGCTGGTCTGGTGAAGGGCCCTCTCCCGAGTCCTCCATTCCACCAGGACAAAAGCCAGGGCCCGCTTGATAGATGTGAATTCAGTGGCTTTTGTGCCCAAAGCCCAGAGACATGCCGAGTGAGAAATCTGACCTTTGCCGAGAGTCAGATTGTGTTTATGAACCCCTCTTGCTGTCTCTGGCAGTTTGGGGCACAGAGTGAGTGAGCGACTGAGTTGTGCGTGGGGTGGAGGTCTGGTCTGACTGCTGCAGTATACAGGTGGGGGATTATGCAGGAGGAGGGACAAGAAGCACTTTCACTGCATCTAACTTAAAAGCACAACAAATTCAAAATAGTTTGTGTTTTTCAGCGGACAACACATCAGGTTTATTCTTGATATTCACTGTCATGTTGTTGTCAAATTGTCAGGAAATTGAATGTGTAAAAAGCTTAATTTCGAAGCAGGGGCTTTTAAAGTGGGAATCAACAAGAGTTCAACCTAGTGTTATTCGAGGTTGTCTGCGATGTGGGATATTATTCCCCCTCACGTCTGTTTATATTGCATTATATATTTATTTTTAAGCAGAGCAGGAGCTGAATATTAAACTTACACACAAATACAGCCAGAACGACTATGATGGCAATACACCACTTCTTGATGATCATCGTTTGCATTACTCATGACAAGGATTCTTCAGAATCTCATTTGATTTTCATAATTGCAGTATAGCTATACATACAGCTATACATACACTTTGAAAATCACATGGCAAAATCTCATTATTGGTACACACTTGAAAGCAATTAACATGGAGTTTGTACGGGGTAGGGGAGAACGGGGTAATCTGAGACACTTTTTACATTTGCTCCCCTCTAAGTGAGCTAAAATGATTTATCACTCAAATTTACACATTTCCCATTAATTCAGGATGTTTCCTAGAAATGGGCATTAGCAGACTTTATTCAAGACAAAGGGCAGTGAAAATATGATTCTTTTAAAAAAAGTTGTCATGTGTCTGACTTTACCCCAGCTGTGGGGTAAACTGAGACAGACCAGAAAAATCAAGGGGGTAAACTGATCCACTTACTTTTCCACTCTGAAACTACCATAACAACACAAATTGTAACAGTTAGAATCCTGACAGCTAGCTTGAAAACCAAATAGTTACAAAACTAATGTCTTACTAGTAACAGAATCATGGGGTTTGGTCAATTAAGCAAAACATTTTTCTAAACACTTGAAAGTAACTCTTATCAAATACAACATATAATTAATATTCAATAATTAACATTCAAATGACAGATAGAACCAGTTAGATTAAAACACAGTCTGGGGCTCAGAACACAGGACCCTTAGAGCCAGCTAGTGTCTGGGAGTCAGAGCAAAGGACAATCAGAACCAGCTAGAACAGCCTGGGACTCAGAACACAGGACTAGACCCAGCTGTCTTTTTCTTTATCTTTTGAGTCTTTTTTCTGCATTTGTTTTATTGGAATCATTCATTGAATAAAGACATATTTCTACAGAGTCTATTGATGTTAAAGGTCACTCTCCTGTCCCCCACATACATACGTGCCAAACCGTGCCCTTGCTGACACCCCTTCAACCATCAACCCCCACCTCCAGCCCACATTGTCTTTTGTATTTTCAAACTAGTCTCATTGCTACCTGAAATATAATGGATTCATTAAAAGATGGCACAGACACTGTCTCACTTTACCCCACAGCAATTGTCTCACTTTACCCCACTGCCACAATTTGAGAAAAAACTACCTCTCTCAGCAATTCAGGCTAATCTTCAGTTATCATCATCACATGGTTTCATATGTTGGTAGTTCATCAACATGTGTGATAGAAGTAGTTCTACCTGAATCAATTTGATTAGGCACAACAATCGATTAAGTTGACAGCAAGAAAATTTACTTTTACATGCAAAAAAGACATTTTTGTGAAAAAACATGCTTACAACATCACCATGAGGTCCTCTCTTTCATGGCCAAGGGGAAATGAGAGGGGCTTGAAAACATATACCTCACATGACCAAAAATGTGTTCCGTGTCCTAGATACAGGGGGTGTCTCACATTACCCGATGTCTCACATTCCCCCGTCCTCCCCTACAAGGTATATTTTATAGACAACATGCTGCAATGCCTTTTTTATATTTGTGCACTGTTTATGATATAATATGAGTTATGATAAAGCATGTTGCTTGGCGGCAGTGTGCTGAGAGCAGAGATTTTGTAGATACAATAGGCCTAT
Organism: Hyperoplus immaculatus; assembly: GCA_949357725.1. Classification (NCBI taxonomy): domain Eukaryota; kingdom Metazoa; phylum Chordata; class Actinopteri; order Uranoscopiformes; family Ammodytidae; genus Hyperoplus; species Hyperoplus immaculatus. Next base: position 24,962,280 of record OX442360.1, on the reverse strand, counting down.
GTTTTTGAGTCATACATTTTTCTTGACACTGCTTTCATCCCCCGGCCGTAATCATCATATCTCCCCCATTGCTCTCCCGGATGCAGACATCCATAATGCAATCTTCCTAATTTTGATCCCTCGCAATCTGGTTTTTAAAAAGGGAGGGGAAAAAAGGACATATTTTTGAGGGCTAGCTCTGTAATCATTTTAGACAGATAGCCTTTCCCATCGCAAATGAGCAAATATTTGTAAACCAGCTATCTAATGGAAAATTAGAGTGAAATTAGAGTGAAATTCATGACAGTGAAATCCGATTATCTGTAATTCTATTATGCCATCTTAGCCCACACAGCATATTTTTATAGAGTTTTTTCCATAAATACCTATGCCAGGGGTCCTGCTAATCAAATAAAATTGAAATTCATCTTCCCATTAAATTCAATTAGCCGCAATTTCTAAAGCCTAACAAAGATTTTAATTACTAAATTATAAAATTCTCCCTAGCCAAATTGGGGAGGGAAAAAGTGCAAACCCTGCATCTGAAAAACAAACCCATGATAGGAAATTGTTGATCAAAAAAGATATCCAGGGGAAAATAACATTAGGGAGAGCACTGGGGCCTTTATTCAGCGAGTCTGGGTTGGGAGTGACGTGTGCCAAGCGCTAGGCTCCTGGGCCGGAGGAAATGAACTTAGCCGAGGTTCTCTCTGTCTCTAAATGTCTACCCTCAGAGTTATTATGCTGTAATTGACTAATTGACACCTTAATTTCATTTATGGGGCTCCTGTGTTCATAAAGCAACCTCTGGGTGGGGCAGTGGTCTTGAGCGGAAGTCAACATCCAGGACAACAGGTACGGCCTTAGGCCTTCAATTCTGTGCTCAGCAGATGACGATTATGCATTTGATAATGAAATGGTCAGGAAGAACATACTGACTTAGCAGAGGCTTAAGGAGCATCTTACTCATATGTTTAAATCCCTCTGATGCATGCTGATGGCTAATAACCATGCATGTCCAGTCTTACAATCTGGCAATGCAGACACAAGTGACCTTCCTCAGGGTCAAAGGAGTTTATTTTTTAGAAAGTAAGTTTCTTACACTCACAAATAGGGATTCAGGCAACATTTCTTTGGCTCCTTTAACTTCACAGGTGATGGTGAGTCATTATTGTATCTGTTTAATCCAAGATGTGATTGCAACTGAAGCCTGGAATCATTGCTGGTAACGTTTATTGGAGAGCACACTGCTAATAGGACAGCTCTGGGGTCTCAGGTCAGCCACCAGGTCCATTTCCCAGCCACCCCCTGCTCCTCACCAGTGGGCCACTAAAATAACAGCTCAGCACCCTATGTAGACTACAAAGCCACATCTGAAAAGGCACCTGCTGCTGTTATTCACTTTAGCCCCTTTGGCAGCTCACGCTGTCTGTTTAAAGGACATGTAGAAGAGAAAGACTGACTGGGAAATGATGAATTATTTAAGTATGATGTCTAATTGTTCAAGGCAGACATCTTGTTTCTAGAAGGTAAATGGGGGGTGGGTGTACATGTGGGGGAGGAATCTTTGTGAAGAGGTCTGTCTACTGTGTAATGCAGGCAGCCTTGTACTTGAAGTGGCTGGGTAAATATGACCAAACTGAAACTTTAATCTGCTTTTTCCACAGCCAAGCTGGCTGGGTATTAAAGATAATCTTTTTTGTGTGTCATATGGTGGGAGATATAGATGGAGCTAATTTTTTAGAGACAAATCTGATATTTGTCAACTGGTTGAAAAAAAGCAGGGGATTTTCTCCTAATCCTCCCTTGGATGTGAAGGCGCGTTAACAGCAAAATGCAGATGGTGTTCTGTGCACGGAGAGTACCCAGCCCTCAGCGCAGTGCATACGGAAAGGCGCAGCTAGCCTCGATAGGGCTCAACACAACCTGCAGATAGCAAACGCCCCCCACATTCAATTAACAAGTCACTTGTGAAAGCAGAGGCGTATTAGTTTATTCCAAAGCGCAAACTTTGCAAAATACATTTCTTGGTTGTTTCTCTTTTCTTTTTGTTTCCTTGCTGACATAACATCCTTACTTCTAGGCTGTGTTCATCAAATATTCAGTTGCAACTCAATTCCAATAAGGAAAAGAAAACAAATTATAAATAAAATGGAGGCATAAATCTTTCAGGATCCTAATTCCAACTTTCCCTTGGAGTGTTTCTGTCTTTATTTTGTCACATTAAGCAGTTTTGCTTTCCGTTCCCACTGCTAGGCGTGGTTGATTTTACACTGGAGCCCTTTCTTCTTCAGCTCTCTTGTTTTGGAACACAGCATTTTGTGGTGTCACTTATTTTATGCACAATTATCACTTGTGTAATGTCTGGTTTTGTTTTTATGAGAGACAGAACAATACAAACTTATATGATGTTCTTTTTTTGGATGGAGTGGGACCATTGTAAGCCTGCACTGCACCCTGACAAGTGTAGCTGCAGTATACAACCAATCGCAACAGTAATGCAAAGCTGCCCTGACAGCTTTATCTTATCCAGTATTTTGGGAAGATATTTTCTATGGTCATTTTAGCACCTGAATGCAAAATGGCAAAGCACTTTGCATGCATTCCTAAACTGTTTTGTGGCTCTGCATTACATTTGACATTGTATTGATAGTCATATAGCGTGGCTTTAAACAGACATCACATTAGGTCAAATATATTTAGTATTACAGCCTAGTTTCAAAAAGAAGAAACAATTAATAGAAAAAAAACAATTATTGAACTGTATAGCTCCTAAGGTTGACAGTATGGGAGTGAGCAGATTAATGTCAAGAGGACAGGGAAGACGCTGACTGCATCAAACCTACAATAGGTGAATTAGGACGAACGAAGACCTCAAAACTTATCTGCCTTCACTTACACTCTCGCGGAATCTAATATACAGTAGTCACTGTAATGTTAAGAAAAAAGTTTTTTTCTGTCATTGCTTTAGGTGATATACCAAGGGACTACTTATTTAATAAAGTCAGATAGACAAAAAGGAAAGCAGATTAAATATTATTCATTTAGTTAACACAATGGAACTGTAATTTTGTGGATATGGTTTATTTATCACCACTTTAATTTTGCAACACAGAATTCATGAATACATACCAGAAGAAAACACAAAATCTTTCACTCACAGTTCCAAGTGAACTGTTCTCTATTAAAGAGATAAATCTGACTTCTATTGATTAGTCGTGCTAAAGAGAAAAAGTTGACATTATACGCACTATGAAATTCAGCATTTTTTTTAACCTTCAGCAATGCTTGTCATTCGCTTGTAAAAATAAATATATAAATATACACTAGGAGGAAGAGAAGGGGGGAAAAATCGCTAAAGCTCTTTTGCTGTAATTGGCTGAATAGCAAGGGCAGCATAAAATTTACAGGCAGACAACAGTGTGAAGGGGACTCGGTCACAGTGCAAAACTAAGCCCTCAGCACCAGCAAGGGAGTAAGCAAGGCAGAGCAGAGCAGCTAGCCAGCGTCTAGGTGCCTGTCTGGCATATCTTAACCAGCATGAGGAACTTGTCTCTCCCTAGCTTTGGCGATAAGCTGCAGATCACAGTCCATTTTCTGGACAAGTTAAGTAAATAACCCACGCAAGCATGCATACGACAGTGACAGGGAAAGAGAAATCCCCCAAAGTCACAGTGGTGACACTCTACTAAATCCAATCAAACTGAGGAGGGAAAGGGAGAGAGACAGGGACAGAGAGAGAGAGGAGGAGGGGGGAGGAAGATATTCTCTTTCTTGCCTGTGTGTCCAACAGCATTGATGCAATAACACCTCATTCAGTGTTTAGCCCTTCTCAAAGGACAGGCAGGGATAACACCTTAAACCCTGTGGCTTTATCTCCTGCAGATTTTCCATAAAATGCCAAGCCAGGGAGCCGGGTCCATGTGACTACCATGTAGGTCAGGGCAGATGGGGGGTAGAAAGTGTGGGAGGTGAAGGGAGGGAGACAAGTGAGGGAGCGGGAGGGAGGGGGGTGGGGGGTAGTTTTCTAATGGAACTGTTGAAAATAGCAAGCAGTAACCAGATTAGATCAATTAAGATTATGTCTGTATTTGTTGCTGACTAGAGCAGGACTAAGAATTCAAATGCAAAGACCGACACACAATAACCAAAATACTGAAGGGAAGAAAATAAAATGTTGTGTCCACAATGCCCTGTTTTTGATGATTGTGAGGTTCTGTGACTTAGTCAAGTTAATAAGTATCAATGACAGTAATGCTGCCTGATTTTACACATACATGTCCTGTATTGCACTTTTTTTTTTGTTAACAATCGTTCAATATTTGAGAAGAGATGAAAAGAAGTGCATATGTATGCATTAATGTCTGCTTGAGCAGTTTACGTCAAGACATGGCAAATCCAAGTGTCAGCTCAGTAAATAATAACATAATACATAATAACATAACATAATAATAACATGGTACAACAGGCATGAGCCTAACTGTTAAATTCTTGTTATGAGCACACATTTTCTGCTGGAGCAGCTGAGCAGTTTGAAGATGTTTTGTGGTAAGCCATGTTTTTGAGTTTGAAACTTATTAATTAACTGAGAATATATAGCAACTTTCTACTTCTTACAGTAGTCCATAATTAGACAGTTTAGCGTAATCCATGGACTGAGATATAAATCTAAAGTCTTATAATCTATTATATGTATGGTAAAGTCTACTTCTGTGCAAGGTGGTGATACTGGAAATAATTTGTGATCATTGACTTTATCTGTTATGTAACGTAACCTCAGCATATCACTCAACCCACCTTTCATGACCTTTGCGAAACATATAGAGTGTGGTTAAGGATAACCATTGGAGAAAACAAGAGCTCTGGTGCATATCAAACCTATAAGCAGGTAAATCCTGACCTTATAGCAACAGTCCAGAAATTCAATGAACTGCACATCTAGCCTAAAGATCTTGGTTTCTATGAAAGCTTTTTCTTGTGAACTGGTTGATCATTATCCATGACATTTTCAGAGTACAGAGATATGTCAATATTCTGAAGCTCAATGGGCTTGTATAATTGAACTAAGGGCCCTTAGTTTCCATTTGTTGAGGGCACAGGTTCCCAGTGGAATATCAGTGACGCTTGATGGAATACAAAAGATGGACAGGATTATGCTTTGTGCCGTTGACTGACCTTGACCTATATTCTGACCCATATCCTCACTCAATCACATAATTCTGTTTTGATCAATAAGATGCAGGTGTATGTGCCAAAGGATATGCCCAAATAGTGACTGTACCCCCTCGGAATATCTTGATTTTTGTATTAGCCCTGCGTAGCACTGGCTAGCTTTATATAAGCTGGCCTCAGTCAAACACAGAGGCACTATCCCTGTGAAAATAATATTGATCAAAACAAGCATCTATCCATGCATAAGAGCTTGTTTCAATTGATTTTTCCTCTTTGAGCTGAAAAATATAATAGAGTTGATATGAATTACTGGGTGTTTTACTTCAATTCATCAACGCAACCGAGATAATACTTACTGTTGCCAAGGAAACATGATAACAGTTTTTGTCTCTTTTTCAACAATCAATCACTTTAATGCAATTCTGCTAGTGTTTAACACGCAAACACAACGCAGTCTGTTTAAGTCACCAATACTGTAACTACGTGGCTTATATCAGAAACATACATCATATGGATATACTAAGCTATTGGTAATCAAAAATGTTAAATTTCTATTTAAAAATCATCACATCTGGCCAGTCTTCATATATTGGTGGACCACCTTGCACCTAGAGGTAGACCAAGTAATTGATCGGCCGATTAATGGCATTCTGAGGTCATTGGCATCAGCATTTTCCTGCACTCATGAAGCCTATTAAAAATGTTTTTAAAGAATCTTAAGGGTGGCTGCTATGGGGCAATATTATATTTTTAATATTTATTTTTCCTATTTGAATAATTATAGACAGCTGGACAGAAATCCAGTAGTCCCTAATGGCAATACTTCACAGAGCCAATACCAGGGAAGGCCAAGTGCAATAGACAATGCAATTTTTTTTATTTTCAAATATCCGCATAATATGTTGGCCATTGGTCAACATCAGCCATTTAAAAACTCATATCGGTCAACCACTAACCCTCCATACTATCCAAGTTGTCACAATATGCTCAAAGATTTGCTGTCTCTAATTCCCAAGCTCAAAGCTGATCAGTGTAATTCTAGTGACACTTCTCCTAAATCTTCCTGACATTAAGCCTTTATAAGACAGTTATGAGTGTTACTGTGGTCTTGCAACGTAAACGACTTTTTATGCCGTTACCATCCTGTTTAAATAAAACAGATAAATCAATAGACCTAAACTCAATAGGCCAATAGGCCAACCCCTGCTTTTTATTGAGATACTAATATTGTACTGTTATCCTTGCATTGTCTTCCATAGGTTTTAGACTTAATATTACTGACGTAGCAGAGGTGCAGTGTTATAAAACATCATACTAGTAATGCTTGTTTAAGTTATATCACTGTCCCAGTCTATCTCTCCACTCATATTATTATTGGCCAGTAAGAGATTCAGACACAGTCTATGTCCATACTTGTCTCATGGGTACCAAAATAATAATGCCTGATGTTATAATTTAGCTTATCTCCCAAATACTACTAATACTGTCTCAGACACCCAGACAAGGTGAATCTGCATTACTTAAACAAGAATCAACTACATAAGAGAACTTGGCAGCCTTTTTAACCACAACGCCCATATTGCTTACAACCCGCACTATCTGCCAGTTAATCTCATTCTCCATTGTATCCTTCGATGAACACCACTTAGCAACACTTTAACTGTTTTACTGGTGGAAGCAACTCGCTCTGATATCAAAGTGGAAAAAAAACGCATTCCACACTGGGGGTCAGAGACTGATGAAGCTAAGAGAATCACATCATCAGCAAAAATTCAGAATCACAATCAAATCACTGCCAAACACAACACTACATTAGTATTCACAAGAACCCATTGGCATTACGTTATCGGTAAGCAAGAGTACAAACATAGTTTTTACATTGGTTGTACAATGGCACAATGACATAGGTTTATATGGCTATATTTCTAAAGTTTCTACTACATGACAACCTGAGGGACACATTCATAAGCCCCTTCCTTTATAAGTTTTTTTCAAAGACCAGTAAACTGCCATGCCCTTTTTGAAATGTAAGGTTATTATACGCAACCTTAACATCTATTGTTTTAACAAAGAGAAACACGATAACATCTCAAATCTCATTTACCCCTGTAGTCTGTTTTGGATTTTGCCCACCTCCAAGACCACTGCCAACGAGATACACAAGGCTACCCGCAAAACTTCTGGCTCTGCATACTCCACAGTGCGTTTTACATACAATTGTCTATGCCGAGTCGAGATCAACATCTCTTAAGATCAAAGCTTGGGCAAAGCCATGCCTCCCTTTCCTATCTGCTGTAGTCCTACTAACTAACATGGCAATAACCCAAGGCATGTTATAGTGTGTGGTCACTGTGCATGCTGGATAACTAAGCTTGCTTTATTATGATATTTTTATCAGTGCAAATTTTTTACATAACACATTGTATCAGTTATTGCACATCTATATAATACAACTTAACTGAGATATTGTATGCAATTTGTGGCTATTGGAGTGATTTGAGAATGCATTTTTATCATGTTTAAACATTGCAAGGCCCTAATAAATACTTGAAAATGTTGAGTGTATGTGTTGAATGTATTGAGTAGCTATTTAATTAAAGTTGATTAAGTCGGTATTCTATTAAGAATTATAATAAGTCTAAGATGAAAAGAAATATTAAAATCTGCTTCTATAATTTGGTCTGGTAGATATCCAGGTGATCAATTATCATGACATATAATTTCATGTGAAAATGTAAAGAATAACATGCAAGATTTATCACGTACATATGTGTTATTATATATTTTACAGGTCAGTCATTTCCGTCGAGACAAGTTTCTTTTTTTCCCAGCATAGCACGCATTAAAAGCAGGTCTTCTGACTTCCTATATAGATAAAAAAAAAAACATACTTCAAGTATTGACAAAGTTTCTTTACGCTTAACAGTCTTACTCTATCCAGGTCTTTGGACTGAAAATAATATGATGCTCCATCTTTCAAAGATGTACTTTTCCTAAAGCATTGTTGATTGCCCTGTGTCCATTACTTGGAAGGATTATGATAATATTCCACATTGTGCTCGGCGTGATGCACAGGAAATTCAATACTCAAAAGGTTAATGCAATCAATTAGGATGACAAAGGACTAAAGTAAAACCCTCCTGCTCGTGGAAAAAAGACAGGAGAAGAGAGGGGGAGAAAAGGTATTGAAAGCTTGAATGGATCCACAGAAAGAAAAGAGGCACTTGAAACGACAGAAAAATACTATTTATTCAACATGTATCCGCCAAGGCCAACTCAATGAAACACACACAAAGTGTACACACAAAGAAAGAAAAAATAGCTCTTAGATAGCGAATTGCATCATTCAGCACTCTACCAGTTGTAATTGACCAATACAGGAGCAATATTTTTGTTTGAGGGTAATCGGATACCTCAGCCAAGTAAAAAGTGCCCAGTACTACAGGCTTGAACATCGATTCGTATTTCTCAGAATGTCCTATGTCAAGTTTAGTCTTAGCACGCCATTCCCATGTGCATTGTTTCATGGGCTGAATATTAACAGCACGCAATTGGGTATGGGAACGATATCTTTTGTTATTTACAGTAGATGTTACAATGCTATACGACACAAAGGAGTCTCATCATTGCAGATAAATGGATAAAATTGGATGGCGGTATTGAGCTCTACAGCCATTGTAAAAATCCATATTACCTTTTCAGGCTCAGTATGTCAAAATTGTGATGTATTAATCACATTTCAGCAATCCTCCATGGCTAATGATACGAGGGTCTGGGTGGCAATATTTTTTCTAACGTTTGTAACGCCTATTTTCTGCAGATAAGTTGTGCAAGGAGAAAAGCCTAAAACCTTGTAATCCACTTAGGTAAGGCAGTAGACTTACCTACTTCTGCAAACACACAACCTCATAAATCTACAGCACCTTCACAATCCTAAAGACTGCAAAGCTTGAAAAAATACAGCAGATCCTTCATCCCACTTTGTCTGTTCCAGATGACGACATGTTTCACATGTTAAACCATTGCACAAGTCAAAGAATTGTGCATGGACAGGCCAATATGGCATAGCCTCAAAATACAGGACTTCAGTACGAATTTCCACTGAATATCATTTACAACAGCAAGTCTTCAGCAAGTAAGATGTTTGACATGTTGTTCCTGGGTGGAGATATACAGTAAGTTGGAAGTTCGATCCCCACCCTGCCACCTTGTGTCATAGTTGTTGTGTCCTTGGGCAAGACACTTAACCCACCTTGCCTTGTGTGAATGTCGATAGTTAGCCTGCTATCTGTGTACGAATGTGTGTGTGAATGGTAACGTGGGAAAGGAAAACAGGTCTCCCTTGCAAAAGAGTCTTCGGTCTCAATGAGATTTACCTGTATAAATAAAGGTTAAAAAAAAAAAAAAAAAAAAGTTAGACACAAATCTGGTAAGAAAGGATTAGACTTAAAAATGGATTTTGAAGCACAGCCTTTTTAGCATACTTGTAATGGCTTCCATCCAGCTCTATTATGAACAGATAAATAGGTATGAGGACAGGAAGCACAAAAGCTAGGGTTAGGCGGTAACCAGGGCTCTATGTTTTGAGCATAAGAATCCCAGTTTTTCAGGGGCATAACTGCTGTAATTTGACCTACATCACATTTTTCTGTTTGGGCATTTTTGGGTCCAGCAGCCACGTCAGGGAAACAATGGACCAAAATGGGCTTTGAAGTCAGCCCTGAATGAAAACGGAGCGGCTGACACATGAAATGCCCTCACAGCTGGGCTGCCCCCAGTCAAAAGAAAAACAAATACTTTGAATGAGAGGGGGACACGCCGCTCCTGTCTAAGCTTCCTAGGGCCCTGAGCCACCACCGGGAGGTGGGCTTTCACGATATGCCCGTAATGATGGATGGATTGGGTGGAAAGTCTATTCACATGGAGATGTTACATCATAAATATTTACACAGGGCTGCCGTTTCCATGTAGCCTTTGCTTGTTTTGACACACTGGATAAATTTAAAGGACAAAAAGTGTAGGAGAGAAGAAAGTCCAGAATATGAGAAGGTAGCTTTTCGTTTATACAACACTGACTGATATAATAACACTAATTTGAGTTTCAATAGTTGCTGCTCTTTTTTCTCAGGGAGACAAATTATCTTTCCTACGGCAAACCGTGGGCTTAATTTACCTTAATCCATGACTGAACGAACCCCTGTTTATTACAGAACCGTTGCCCTCCTACACACAAACCCTGAAAAGCCAACAAAACACCCAACAAAGTCTCTGCGTTTCAATTATAAATCATTTTCAAACCCATGTTTGTTTTCCTTGTTTTCCATAAATAAGTGCTAGTAAAAAGAACCTGAACACTTAACCTAAAGATAAACAACAAAGCACATATCATACACATTATTTAGCAAAGTGTTACTTTACAAACAATCTGCCTGATCTCTCACTGAACGAAGAGTTGTAAGTGAGAGAAACACCATTGTTGTTGGTAAGCAGACCCACACATTTCTGCTCAGTGAGCTCAATTAAAAGCCTTGAAGCCCCCTGAGATGGTCCCTGGAACCAATGAAAACAAATTTGGCAGTTTAATTTTCTTCCCACTGTCTAAGAGAGGGACTCTGCTCTGGGAGTGTTCTCAAGCCTAAGTCTGTGGCAGCCAAAAGGAGAGGGGGGGTGTCATGCCAGGCCCGTGTAGAGTTAGTTGGCCTTTATGATTAGTTGCATTAACATATATCAAAAGCCAATTAAACTAACTGTACTCAGTTATGTTGTTGTTATGTGGTTAGGCTAGGGGATTCGTTGTAGTCTGCACCGCATACTTCACTTTGCTTCATAGGACATCCAAAGCAACCTGTTTAATGTGTTTGTGTGCATATGTCCAACCATGCATCCCGCTGTGGGGGGCTTATGAGGGGAAATGTGGCAGCACTGAAACCGATCTGTATAGCTCTCATCCTCTAGTAGCTGTTAGTTACTGTATGTAAAACAATCTGTGGATAGTGTCATCATCGTGTTGTAGGGAGGTACACTGGGCATGTATCTGGGGCTCTGATTGATGCAAGGAGTGTGTCTTCTCTCTGGTGTGTGAGTGACATCGCTAGAAACAAAGGAGTGTGGTGTAGCCCTCTGCCTCAATTCACGGCCATGCCACCCCCCAGTGATAGTGAGGGTCTCCGGGTTTGACATGAGACAGCCCACGGTGTCACTTCTGAATGTTTAGATCCCTCTTGACTAGGAGGCCAGGGGCAAGGGCTGTTGTATGCATCCTCATGACAGACTCCCACATCAGCATTGTGCTCATACCAGCTAACATCATTAGCACAGAAGGTTTCATCTCAGGGAGAGAGAGAAAAAAAGCAACCCAGTTTCTTCGAGTCACAAGTCATTAGCGTCCTCCCGAGAGTCAAATTGTACAGAGGCAGATTTTTTATCAGCAACAAAAGGTTTTATACTCCTGTTAATTTGGTAGATGTCATCTGTACTTAGATGTCTGTGTCTAATGTCTGTTACAGTAATAAATGGCATATAGTGGAAAAAATTATATTATTTTGTCAAGATGACAATGTGGGATGTTGCCACAACAACATCTAGACATAAAGCAGACATAAAAGAAAATCTAATTATAATTAACGGAACAGCGTAACAAGATAGAGAGCAGAATATGGCGTACACGCTGGCACATTTATTGGAAACTATGGTTTAAAAATACTTTGTATGTATTACTGCCAGTGAAACGCTTATATTATTTGAAATTCTATGGGTCTGTGTTCATTAATGTTTTTTTTGTATTTTAAGTCAAGTCAGACATATTACCCTGCTCAACAGCTGTTTATATTCCGAAACTAATAAAATGGCACTTATCTTATATGTAAAAGTTTCATGTCTGCAGCTTGGTAGGGTTTCTAGTACAGTGTTAAGGGTGCATTTTATACTGTATAGATCCTTCATAGCGAGAGAGAAATAGAGATAGAGAGGGAGAGAGAAAGAAGCCCTCTTTGGAAAACAGATACATCAGTGTGCCTGTATAGTGTACGACATTGCTGTGAGTTAATCAGTTGGAAAATAAAACGGTGGGATTCTAATAAGTCATTTGTCAATTTTTACAACCCCCAGACACATTGATCCATGGGGATTAATGAAGATGCCTGATATTGTTGTAGATATGAACAGGGGAGATGGTGGGGACAGTAATCAGTCATGTTGGGGATTTGTCCTACCTCGTTTTCTCTTCCTGGGGAGTCACTCCATACAGGGGCTCACTTCATCTGAGAAGGAGAGCAAAGGAGAAACATTAAAAACCAAGACAGTGATTATTCGGATGTGTATGCATGCACATACATGTTCACGAGAGATCCATACATTTACCCAACTCATCTAATCTACTGGGGTTGACATAATGTAACAAGCATCTCTAGACGATGCAAAAGGAAAATGTGTACTTTGGTTCACTTCTGTCCTCTTGGTATACAGTATTGAAGTGCACAGATACAGAGGCCCCCTATCACCTGGAGGATAGGGGTTGGTGAGAGAGGGAGGGGCAAAAGGAAAGCTATAGTTTGCTAAGCCTATTGAATCATGGGTAGTAGTTACATAGCACAAGAAACTATGTTTGCCAGAAATAATTTACTCACGGGCAATGATCCGAAAATCTGATTAAGGTGGAAATAGCAGCTTCCTACTTTTTGTCTGACAGTTACTCGACACAGTCTTGCAGAATAATAAAAATGAAAACAAAATACTTTGCCTCTGAAACGTCAGTGGCAAAAAAGACATGACAGTGATAAAAAGATTTCTACATAAAACACTACTTGGATCCATAAAATAACTGAAAGGTTAAACGTGGGGAATGGGTAAGAACACATAATACTGGTTCCTTCATACTGTATTGTACTTGAACCATATTCATGGCTAGAATGTTGACTATTACAACTACGTGTCTTTCTCTCATATGCAGAAAAGTGCATGTCTTATTTGAAATCCATTCGGCAGGAGTTACTTCAGGACATAAACTGACTTTTGCAGAACCAGTTGAGTCACTCTTAAATCCTCTCAAAAAGTTTCCTAACCTTGAGAGCCCATGCATCCCCGAAAAAGTAATAATAATTCTAACCTGATCTTCCTACTTATTTTATATCTCCCTTCAGCAACCTAACTTCTTCTCGGCAACAGTGCAGTTATTAATTCATGAGGCACTAATTAGTTCTTTGTTTAATTTTGTGTTAAACAGACTGACCGGAATGATAACGACTCGCGCTGTAGCGCTTCGGTCCCATGCCACTCCTGTTTGCTACAACAAGGGAGCATCGTGCGACTAGCATGATGAACCCAATTCCCTTCTAAGTTGCACTTCATTAAGTCAAAATGTGACAAGGAGCTTAGAGGAAGAACTGGCAGATCTGATCATACATAACAATGCAGGCCCAGTAAGTTTGAGGGGGTTGGGGGGAGGGTAGGGGGTGCAGGAGGTGGCGTGGGTGGTGGGGTGTAGTGGATTCCAGCATGCATGTTGATAATTTTCTATTTTTAACCCTTGGGGGCCATCTTTCATTTTCCTTTAATTGTTTTTGTTCAGGGCTGCAGTGTCCTCTTTTTAAATTGCAGCTCCTATCAACTCCCCTGATCAACCCCCTGTGCAACATTGCAGGCAGACAAATAAACAACAGGGATGCCCTTTTCCATGATGTAGTGCAGATGCTCCGGTAAAATCTTTCACACTTTGATCCCTACACATACACATATAAATTATTGCAACCGCTCAAAAGGAATAGTTGTGTGACATGTCACAGGTGCAGCGGTGACAATCAAAATTGACTCCAAAAATTAAATTTTGGCCTCGTAAGTTGAAAAACCTGCTGGGTGAAAACAACGATAACAGTCAAATGCTCGTTCATAATGTAAGAATGCGTCACAGTGGTTCCATCTGCCCATATTTTACATATCATGTCTTTGTTGACTTTGTATTTCTACGTATTTTGTGAGACTCACAGAGATTTATTATTATCTACAGAGCTGATGCCAAATGTTCTGTCTTGAGACTTATAATTAATTGTCCCCAAAAATGTCAGTGCCTAAGTAACTTCTACCTTTCATACTGAGGTATGACGTGACAGCATATACTTTAATTTGACAAAATGCCTGAATCTCTAGAGAAAGCTTGCACACAGTAGGTAAAGCTCTCGATAAACTACAATCATTTACTTTGTTCATGTGGCAGATAGTATTTTCCTTCGCTAACTGAGGGATATTTTTTTTTTCACTGCAAATCATCTGTTGACAAGCTCCGCTAAGATGTTTAGCCTCCCCAAGTATCTTCCCACTGGCTGAATATATGATAAAATCAAAAAGCAGACAAGTAATTACACTGTATAATAGGCAAGATTGGCATTTTCAAAATCATTTTCATGTGGATGGAAATGACATTGCATAGACTATTCTGTATTCACTGGTGCAGATAAATAAACAAGGCATGGAGAAGAAGGGGGGCATAAAGAACGCACAGTACAATGGCAAGCAGGTCAGTAATTAGAAACTCTGTTTGCACAGTAATAATTTTAATATATTCATCAGGAAACAGAGCATGCCTAGCATGATAAAATCCCATCAAGGAACATATCCCGACTGCCTTAACCTTTCAAACAGGCTGGCTGCACATTGTTGAGAACCTGAAAGAACAAAATAAATAATAAATACATACGTATGCAGAAGTTATAATACCATGTAGCTAAAACCATGCAATTTATTCTAAATTTCAACATAACCAGAAGTCATTGTAGCATGATAGAGATATGCAAACCTTTTCGTATGCTTAAATTGTTCAATATTGATCACAGTGCCTGCAGCTAAATGTGCTTCTTCTGGAGCTTTTGACCTCCTTTATCCAAGTGAGAACAGCCCTCCAACATTGAAACATGTTCAGGTCTGATGGCGTGAGTATAAAGCGCAGCACATGTGTGTAACCTTGTTTGTTATTGTGATGATGCTATGGAAATTATTGCAAATTGCTTAAAGGACCCCTGACACGCAAAAAAACCTTGACCTCACAATGCCATTCTCCAAAGATAGAGGAATGCGTAATTGTAAAAGGTATTCAAAGTGGAGCAGAAAGGTAATCACTATGAAAAATATTTTTACAGAAGTGAAAATAGCTGAAACCGATCCATGTGTGAAATAAAGGGACTGCATGCACCGACACATACAGTATTTTAAACCAGACCCGCTTACAGTAAAGTTCTTGAGAATAAGAAGGTAGCAAACATGTTAGGCTGATACAACAACACCATGGTGTCTCAATTATTACACATTCAAATAACAGGAAAACACCAACAGGCCCTTGACTGAACAGAGCAGTTTAGAATAATAACCCTCTTTGCTGTAATGACTGCCAATCTATTGTCTAAGTTTCCTGGTTTCATTTCCCACACATAAACCGAGAAACTTACAAGTTGACGTGACCTAATTCTACAAGAAACAACCTCTAATTACATGAAGTGGAAGCCGCAAACTAGAATACACTTCTCACTGGAAAGGGCTGTACTTTGTGTCTTCTTGTCTTGAGTTTTTCAGTCTGACTTTGTGAACAACGCTGCAAAGTGAGAAACTGACCATTTACTCATGCATAGTTGACAGCAGGCCCCTTTTTATGCTGTCACTTCTGGCTGCTATTCTTCCTTTCCCCCTAGGAGAGGACAGAGTCGGGGGGGCTGGAGGGCAGCTACCTCCACAGTCCCGCTGTCCCCTCCTCGCCTAATTTTTGTTGTCCAGCCCTTTGAAACCTCAATCTCATGCAGCACCAAAGAATGGTGAGCCATGTGCAACAAGTGCCAGTGCCATGGAAACCCCCGTTTTCCTCCCAAAATATTCCTCTTTATCCCTTTTGAAGACCTGTCACAGGGCAGAGCAGGCATCACACGACCCCAGGCCAAGCCATGACAAAGCCTATTTTCTGCCCGCGTCTTGATTGATTAAAAAAGACTTTCTAGTAAAACCATGTTAAAGGACACAAAAAGTGACACGCAGAAGAAAGGGCCCTCGGGGATGGCCCAATCGCACGGGTTCCCCGGTAATATCGCACAGAAAAAGGAACAATATCATAAATCGACACAAAGGAAGGATCAGGCCAAGCGTGAAACTTGAGAACAATGGTGATTACGATAATGAAAAGTTGTGAATTGGACTAACTGCACTACAAAAAAACACTGTGTGTGATTTTTTTCCAAACTTATTCTTAGACATGTCACCACTGTAAAACTTTAGTTACTATACAAGTGTAGACTTATCCTCTGTGCCTCTGAATATTTTGTTTATAAGTGTGGACTTAAAGAAAGTGACTTCCTGTTTGTCTGACGCCACTCTGCCCAGCCGATTCAAATGAATGCATATTATCCATAGATAGTATATTATCTCAGCATAGTCACACTATACCATACCTCTGGATTATAACAAATGCTGTCCGCATCATGTGCCTGCCACACTTGAGAGAAAAATGATACATGTATTGTTGTAGTTCATGTGTGATACAGGATCAATATTCTATGCATCGGACATTTTACTCCTCCGGTTGACCAAAGTGACAGACCATTTAAAACAGAGAGAGAATGGCTGAGCTGCTCTGCACAGCAACAAATGGGGCACCACATTATTAATTTATCTCAAAAGCACAGGTCGATATGAGAGGCCTATTGCTTACATGTTTTCCTTTTGTTGGCAGATTTTCTGTCGTACACAGTGCCTTTAAATATCTGACCCTTTTCATTGGCATGATTGTTGAAATGGGGGTGTCAGGCAGGAATGGAATTCATTGCTTTTTTGTGAACACAGTCATCCTATCTTGTAGTGTGTTTCTATTGTCGTGGAAGACAGAGGTACTTTCACCAGCGTTAAAGCAAGGAAGCCGCTTCTCTGTGTCTTTGTTTCTGTGTAGAGATGTGGAGGAGATATTTACCAAGACGATAGGGAGGGATGGGGGGAGTAGAGAGGAGGAGAGAGGCATTAGACGCGTCCACACATGAGCAATTAGTATTCCAGATCCTGATGGTTTCTAAACACAAAAAGGCCTCACCAAATCCCCACGGCGGAGGTGTCAGACGGAAAATGACGAAAATCTGCTCCTTGACAGGGAGTCATTTATATTTTAGCTTCGTTCCATTATCTTAACGAATCCATCATCAGCCAATGCAATATTAACAGCAGAAAATCAACTCATTAGATCCAGGGGGATTTAATCAAGATTGCAATCATGTATGCGGTTCCTGGAGAGTTAGCTTCTTCTTTTTTTTCTTTTTGGTCCTTTCCACGTAATTGCCGCATCTCAGATCTTAATAAATTATTCTCCATCTGAGATTGATGCCTTTTTTTACTCGCCTCTCACGCCATGCACTCACTGTCTCCAACTATAATATTTACCATAAACATTATTATGTCACGGGCACACAGTTTAAAATGGCCTTTAGCTAACTCGCAAGAAGTAATTGGCTTCTCCATTTCTCTCTCGTTTCCTTGCTAATTGCCCAGTGATATTGCTAACGCTTCCCTCAGAAAGAAAAAGAAAAGAAAAGAAAAGGCCAATTTTGCACAAGCTGGGATATGTTGCTAGGATTTTCCAACCTTTATATGTGGATGTAGAAAGAATTTCCTGTGTTTGATATTGCTTAACAAGACAAGCGAGCAGATGAAAGCACATTCCACTTTTGATATGTAAAACTTTTATGTGAAACCCCCGGCAGCAGAGAGAAAAGAGAAAGAGCTCAGATTTCAGGTGGAGATATTTTCGTCTTCTTTCTCACAAAAAAAAATGTCTTGCGGAAAAAAAGGAGCTGCACCAGACGGATCGCTGCCAGAAATACATAATCTTTCAAATCTAAGTCAAGTCTGGATGTTTATCAGGCAAGAGAACAAAGGCGCTGTGCTACCCTGTGACTGTGTGCATTTGCTTGTGTCTGCATTACCACATATACTTAGCATTTATTATTTACATTTCATTTGCAATAACAAAATATAACTAATCTTAACAAATGCATTTGGATAAAGATTGTGGAAAATCATAATCACTTCATTGTTGCTAAGATAAGACTCAGTATTACTGACATTGATAGTACACATAGCATTTGTAAACAAAATCAAAACTTTAATCTGAAGAAGGATACAATTACACATCTTTATTACCCTCAGCCTGGATAAACCTATCCAAATCATGCATTTTAGATTTAGATAGAAGCCAAAAGCTAGTGTTTATTGTATATTTTGTAGTCTTTAATGATATGACAAACACTGAATCATATTTGAGTGTATACTTGAGAAAACTTTGATTGAAACACACAGACCAAGTTTTAATCATTCCGGACAACCAATAAAACAAAAAAAAATCCCACATCTACAACTGCTGTTGGTTATTTGGTATGAAACACTTGTGAAATCAATGTTTGCTAACATGTACAACTTGCCCTTGAAACCAGAAAACCAACATATCATCTCAGCAAACAGACCCGAACTGCTTCATTATCAGTGAATAAGAGACACCGTGCAAACTCATACCAAATGAACAGTTCAGTTTCCTATCTGATGGGAGATTCTGCATGGGAAAATGTATCCGCAACTGTAAAAAGTCAGCGGGACGACACAGCGGTGTAATCACGTGTTCATGTCTGGCTGTGGTGGCTGTGTTTCTTTTTTAATACAGGCCAAATATAGCAAAGGATAGACAATGAACATAGTTCAGAACTTTGAAATCTTGTGATGTCTGAAACCAATTTTCAACCAACACTCATAGTATGCGCTGTACTTTGTAAGAAATGTTTAATACAATGTGATGTGGCATGGGGCTGGTGCCTACTTTACACTAATAATCCATGTGGCATGTGGCAAACGGTATAAAAAAACTAGTCTATAATATAAACACAAAATAATAATTTTTAAGTAGGGGAAGGTGGGGTGATTTGTGCATTTTGGAAGTTGCAAAACCCCTTGTTTCTAGAAAACCGTGGAAGAAATTGGAAATGTGACCACATATTTAAGAAGAGCCATCCATTTGACTCATCCTGTAAAGAAGGGAGACACAAGGAATAAGATATAAGCACATTTAAGCTCAAAAAACTGTGTTTTGCCTTTCAAAGTAAAATTTCCATGATCAAGGTTTTTTGATTATTGTGTCTGAACAATTATAGACACGTTTGAAAACATTTGACACATGTTTTAGTGCTTTGGTATGCTACACTTTGAGTCTATATAGTTAGCACAATGTCAACCCTAAATTGCTGCATCATGCCTATTATCCAAAATTCTGGGGATGGGGTGATTTGTGCGCAAGGGCCTGGGTGAGTTATAAGTAAGTAAGTAAGTAAAATGTATTTATAAAAGCACATTTATGACAGTTTGCACTGTCCAAAGTGCTGTACATAGTGCATTCAGTAGGTAAACAATGAAGGTAAAATAACAATAACCAAAATAAAAGACGTAAAGCCCATACATCCACATAAACACAGATAGTAGTGCAGAGGTAAGTAAGTAGTGCAGAGGTTAATGGGGAGGAAACACCAGGGTGTACATATGGGTTTTGAGCCTTGATTTAAAGGCAGAAATGTAGGGGGAATCACATTTGTCAGGTGGCAGTTGGTTCCACAAGCACGGAGCAACTAGTGCAAAGTACATTTCTGAGAGTTGTGCCAGTGGCATGGCTGTATACGCTGGTCACCAAAAGAAAGTGATAGTCTACAGTAGCTCAGGAGAGAGTGACATCTCAATTCCACTTAACGACACCACTGATGAGAGTTCAGATGGCCAGAAAGATGATGATGGTGACTTTGTCATTGTGACACAATGACGCACAAATCACCCCACTACGTGGGGTGATTTGTGCGACAAGACAACTTTTTTTCCGAAAGCTATATTTCTTAAACAGTTTATTCCAGATCCAAAGTTTTTATTGCCAGGGATGCACAACATCCTGAAATATATGTACATATTTGAGTTGGAGACATAACTGTCAAGGCCTCACTTTAAAATCACTTTGAGTAAAAAGTTGCACAAATCACCCCACCTTCCCCTATATGAAAATTGTAAAGTTATTCTGTGAGTAGCTCTTTCTTTCTACATTGAATGTACACCTTTATCTGCACCTATCTCTCATTTGGGTGGCAACAGGGCTTCTTCCCTTCACCGACAGGATTAACTCCGAACATGTTCAACATGATCCAAAAGTGTAAAAACTGTCAAAGAGACCTTTAATCTGACTATGGAACAAAGCCTTTTGTACAAGGTCTAACCTGACCTTGTCACTGTGAGTTTAACTTGCTGTCTGTTAGGCAATATAAAGCCCTAGCAGGCCCTTCTCCCTCACTCCCTCCCTCTAAGTCGTCTTCCCTCCCTCACCGCCTCAGCCTCTCTCTTTCTCCCTATGCAGAATTGGGGGTGTGCGGCTACAGCAGCAAATGCTGTGTTAATCCCTGTTTCTCTGAGATGGCCAACAGTAAATCCGAGCCTTCTGTAAACCAATCTTGGAGTTTTTTATCTTGATTTATTAGATTACCAGTCCCGGGTCCCTGAGCCCATGCTACACATACTAATCCTAATCGGAATAGACAAGTATTAGCCCAGTTCAAGGGGAGCTAAACTGCGGCGGTGGCCAACTTTCAGTAAGAGGGAAACTACAAGCTTATAGGCTTGATGGGGCTTTTTATCTGTTTTCCTTTTTTCTCCACTTACGTTAGTAGAATGAGTGTGTAATTAAATACATAAATCCTGACACACAAACCCTCAAAAGGCCTAAAACCACTGAACCCCGTCCAGTTTGGCTTTCTTTCCCCGGCACAATGAAGTTACTGAGCCAAGCCCAATCATTTGTATTTTTCTCAGATTTTTAACAGTGAGCGAGGCAAACATGAAAGTCCCATTGAACACAACTGCATGAATTAATTTTACATCTCAGTGAATTCAAGGCAGTGTTGTCAAATTATGAGCAACAGGGCTAAGTAACTAATTTCCCTTGGTCCAGAGAGTGTTAAAAAAAGTAATAAATCACTTTTCATCTGTGATAATAAATCGCATATAATTAGAAAGGTGTCTCTACTTTGTTTGCCTTCTGTGGGCAAACAGAGGCCACCGAAACCAAACCAAAATGAAAGGATAGACTCCAGCATATTGTAAATTGCTGGTCTCGCACTGCTTTCAAACAATCCAGCCAATGCCGATAGCAACTGGGTTAGGCTGGATGGAGTCCATGTGACACATGAGGCCAGGGCTGGGGGAACATTAAGAAGTGTCTGCTTGTACATTAATGCTGGTGGCAGCTGTTAGTCTGCCAAAAACTGCAGCAGCAGCAGCAGCAGCAGCAAGGATATCCTGAAATACTATTGAAAACCACTAAACCTCCTCCTAGCTGATGTAAAGCTATACAGCTGCTCGGCGCCAGCACAATCACTGATCAATCTGGGAAAGTTAAAAATGGAGCCAGGTTCGTGGACTGAATCTGCTGCTTTTCAGCTTGGAAGGTCAAACCTGCGATCTCAAGAGGGATGCTAAGGTTTAACAACACAGTGTTTTGCTGTATTTGACAAAGTTTGCACAGCTGCCACGGCAGACAGACAGCAGCATATGCTTGTGCATTGTGTCTATGAACTGTAAATGTGATTTATGTGTGTGTGTGTGTGTGTGTGTGTGTGTGTGTGTGTGTGTGTGTGTGTGTGTGTGTGTGTGTGTGTGTGTGTGTGTGTGTGTGTGTGTGTGTGTGTGTCTGGTCATGTATTTCTGCCCCAGCATTAGAACATGTAGATTTCCGTGGCATCACCACAGTGCAGAGGTTGCCCCTGCCCACTGCCCTCAGGGGTGACAGGGGAGCTAAGGGAGATGTGACAGCCATGTCTGCTCCCTGTATGTGTTTGTTTGCCCCTGAAAATGAGACACCGGTTTCACTCCAGCCCCCCTGGGCATGTTTAGCTCTGCCTCCATCACCGCATCGCCTTCATCTGATACAAAGTGGAAGTCCACACGATAGTAATATAGATAGTTGGCTGAAAGCGGATACATGAAAAAAGTCGATTGATTAATCCCTACACTTTTCAGTTTCAAACCTACCCTGAATATTGAAGAATGATTTTTATACATTTTGTTCCTTGGTAAACAAATCACAATACAATTGTGTCAGAACAAAGCAGCATATGTTTTATTAATAAAAATCCTAAAAAACAACTTGTAAGGTATTTTGTAAAGGTCAAAAAACGGTGTAACAGTGCTTTTGGATTGCCAAATAAAAGTGAGGAATGGATTTCCTCTTGTGTTTTGTCCTTAGACCTAAGTGTCACCAAGTGTACTTTGCAAGGAATATTCATTTCCTTCGGAAGGCCTCGTCAGCCTTGTGACCCAATCCATATCCATTCTCTCCTGTCTGCCCTCCCTAGTCCATGCCTCTTTTCTGTAAGTGGAAGTTATTTCACCTGCCTATCAGTTTCCCTTTAAACGTGCTGGTATATGCAGGAAAGGCGCCCATATAGGGTCACTGACTGTCCTCTACGAGGTCCTCTTTGAACTTACTATC
The DNA here is from genome assembly GCA_949357725.1 of Hyperoplus immaculatus. NCBI lineage: Eukaryota > Metazoa > Chordata > Actinopteri > Uranoscopiformes > Ammodytidae > Hyperoplus > Hyperoplus immaculatus. Next base: position 24,939,611 of record OX442360.1, on the reverse strand, counting down.
TTGCTGGCTCTACCTCCCCCCTTCTTCTATCACTCAAATTACAGTGTGTAGAGGTCGCTAGAACAAAATAGGTTCAAAAGAGCTTATTAATTTTGATGTAGTGTAACACACTATTTGGCTGGAAAAAGAAAAGCCTGAGTAGCTCATGACTTAAAAATTGGATAAGAAATGTAGCCCTTCCTAATTTATATTTACAAGAGGGAAGTAGTAGCTTTTCCCTTTTTTCTGCAGCGCCTGGAGTAAAGCATGGAAGATTGGCAATGTAGTGCATGCTCGACTAGAGAGCACACTGTATTTGCAAGAGTACGTTTGTGTATGCAGCCCACAGCAGAATCCAGTTTACTACCAAATAATGGGAATCAGATCATTTCCATGGTGAAATGTGCAGTGGGAAGGAAAGCAGCTGCTTCAATGTGAGGAAGGTAGGAGGAGGTTAAAAGGAGTCAATGGAGGCTAAAGAGACAGCAGGTCTACCGATGACAGAAAGAGTGGCCAGGGACTGCAGTTCACGACTTCTGGAAACCACATCAAACAGACTATGGAGCGTTGCCAAGACGAACACACACCAACTGTTGCAAAAAAAAAAAAAAAAGAGGGGAGAGGAGGTGAGGGGAGGGGAGAGAGGAAAAGAGGGGGGCTAAAGAAAAAAGGAATGTTTAGTAACAAAATAAAAATGTATGTTAAAGGATTAGGGTAAAATAAAGACAGAGATTCCTGGGCATTTCAGCTCACAGAGCGAGTATGAGAGCAAAGACAAGCCAAATGGGGGAAACTTAAGTTGCTGTGTGCTTGAAGACAGAAATACTTTTATGAAATGATACATATTAGATAAAATAGCATTGATGTTTTCTGAAAAGTGTAACTAAGTTCCTTTGTGGATTTACTGTCTCTCAGTTTTCCCTTACCTACTTCATTTTCCAATGTTTCCCAGGGTGCTTTTTTTTAACATCCGCCTACAAACAGGTGTGAACTTGCAGCTTTTAAGTCAAAAAGCGCAGTCAGCTTATAGGAATGTAATTTAAGTGCATATTGCATAGCTTCACAAAAAAGATAATGTGTGCATCATAGTGTAAAAAAAGGAGATGATCATAATTTCAGCTGCTTTCCTATATCGAGGTTTAGGAGTTAGAAATTATCTTTTTCCTTTTGCATCTGAACATACGTAGTAAGCACAGCATTAGCGTGATTTAGCCTGAACAAACCTCTGTTGAGATGCTCAACATACAGTTTAGGCATTGGAGACAAGGTGGACAAAGTAAGAGTATTTGCTATATAAAAAAAACATATTGGTACATTTAGAGTCCCAGGTGCAACTGGCAAGTCTGTGTTACAGTACTAACAAATCCTGCTGGTTGGATGGCCCGCAGAAATGGGATGGTCTTGTCTAATGCTAATGAAACAGCAAACTCTCATTTGCTCATGACGCTTGTAATTGTGGTGGCTTAACAACTTCTAATGAAAAACATAGGAACTACATTAGAGCTAGCCAAGCCTTCGATTGTTTCTGTACAAACAACAATAGAGGAAGTCACTGTGAGTCCTCTCCCCGTGTAGAATGACGCTTCTGTATACTTCTGCCAGCCTGAAACCAGGAACAAATACAATGATGACACAAAAAAGTCAAACAAACAATTAACCAGTTTACAATACAATGTACTGTAATTGAAGTCATAGGATTCTTTCTTTAAAAAAACTTGTGATACTACTGCTATCAGTCTTTCTGCAGTGTGTCCAGGAACCTGGCCCCAAAGCTTGCAGACAGCCTCCATTCTCAGGCCTATCAGGAAGCAGCCACTTGTTCAGAGGAGCACCTGACTAATACCCACTATAATGTCGCTTCTATATTTGTATCCCGCTAATCTGCTCTCAGGGCTCCAATCTTTTCCACTTTCTTGCAAATTTATCACTAGACTGAAAGGCCGGTGCCAGATCCTAAGTGCCTCACCCTTTTAAATTAAATAGTGGCATTTGTGATAAAGCTACTAAATTCCTTATCTAACTGCCTCCAAGAGTCTTTCAAGGCAAAGTGTCACTTTTCCTAAACTGGAGCACTTGTGACGCCATACACCCCACCCTATCCAACTGCCACACAAACATGCACACACCCAGAGAGTGGCAGTTTTCTTGTCCTTTTCAAGGACAGATTGACTTCAAAAATAGAACAAAACACGAGTGAGGCATGTTGTGGAACAGGCAGGCGCTTTTTTACAAAGTGGTTCCATAAATAGAAAGTAAGTGAGGTTTCATTCACAGCATAAGCGTAGTTAACTGGTTGAACTAATCTTTCTTTTTTTCAACTAATATTTTGCTGTAACAACAGTGATTTGGCTACACACTACATATGAGTAGAGACCAATTTCAAACCATAATATCCTAATTTAAAAGAGACTCATGGAGGAAAAACCTCAATACTCTACTTCACTGGCAATTTCATGGGAAGTTATACAATTACTTAGACAAGTGTTGTGCTTCAGTAAGCCTAGGGCAATTACATAAGATGTCCCTGTGTGTGTCTGGTAAAATGTAAGTACAACATTATTTTACCTAAACTAATACAACTGAACCAAGCCTAAAGTTTACTAAATTGTTTTTAATTGTTCTCAGAGTACGCTCACAGCCAACAACTCTATCTTAGGTTATGCTGTCCTGTGCCTGGACTCTAAGGAGCATTGGCCTGTCAATACATTTTTTGTTCACTTCCTTCCCATTGTGGATTCATAACCTAATAAGGCACTGTCTGAAATATGTGGTTATTTTGAGTTTGTGAGATAATGCTCACTCTAACTTTGTCCCTCTTTAGAGATTCCAGATTCTGAACAGGAGGCGAGCCAGGAACCTTCAGGGAAGGACAGTTTGATCAGATAAAATGGAGAGCTTAAGAACTGTGAAATACCACTACGACCACTGCCATTACAACGAATATTATCACTGCTATTATTACTGTCATTGATACCACTACAACCACTATATATAACCTAATACACACAGGGATTATATACAAATATAAGGGAAATAAAAGACAGTGTAGTTGGTCTGAGACTCTTTTTTTTCAACAAGAGATGTGGTTTGACCTTTACTAGCACATGCTGTACGTGTATTATAAGCACATTAGCACAAGTAGTAAGAAGCAGCACTAGAACTAAAACAATTTCTGTCAAATGCATTATGGAAAGTATTTCCAGCAATGTCATTGCCACCGCTTTTGTTTTCATGCATTCATGTACTTTTTCAGTTTCTAATCTGTTTTTGATATGGTGAGATGTGACTTCCTACCAACGCCTGTTCCATTGTTTTCCTGCATTTTAAGAGGAATGAGGTTAAAACAAAATGTTCCTATGTAGAAGGTCAAACAACATTGTTATGAAACTAAGAAAATGAGACTAAAGGTAACAGCCTGAGACCAACAGGGTATTCCTGTTCCTGAGCAAGGCCCTGTAAACACCACTCTGTTGATCTATAATTAAGTGGAAAAATCTTCACTTTGGCACTGTGGGCTCCTTGCAGTGATACTTCCTCTTAATCTCGGTCTCCTGTGTTTATTTATCAGTTTTCAAATGTGTACGCTGGAGGACTCCTTGATTATTTAGACAAGGCACAGGAGTATTTCCTGGGCCAAGAGTGTAAAATCTCTGATGCAAGAATCCGTGCAGGCAGTTTGCTTAATGCTTGACCCCTGACCTCTCCTGGGTAATAATGCCTCTGTATCTATCCTCACACACGTAGCGGCGCAGAACAATCACATATTCAGATGCCTTGAGAGCTTTCACAAAGCCGTGAGAAACACTGTCGAATAACAGAGCCGTGTTAAGAAAAAGTTTCTACTTCTAGTGACTCCAGTGGTATGTACTTGTTTGAAAAGTGGTCTAATATGTCTTGTTTATCAACATATTTAAAATGTAACAAGCCTCTCCGGGAACCATCACCTTACCGTGGTGGAGAGGTTTGTGTGCCCCTGTGAACCTGAGAGCTGTGTTGTCCGGAGCCTAGTGCTCCTGGTAGGGTCTCCCATGGCAAAGTGGTCTCAAGTGAGGGGCCCGACTAAGAATGGTTCACAAAGACCCCATGGAAGATCAAGCAAGAGGAAGTGTGACCCTGCCCGGAGGAAGCCCGGGGCCCCCGTCTGGAGCCAGGCCCAGAAAGGGGGCCCGCCTGCGAGCGTCTGGTGGCCGGGTCTGCCACGGGGCCCGGCCGGGCACAGCCCGAAGAAGCTACGTGGCACAAACTCCCTCTACAACTGATGGGCCCACCACTCGTCAGAGGAACCGCTGGGGTCGGGTGCGCTGCCTTATGGGTGGCAGTGAAGGGCGGGGACCACGACGGACCAGACCCGGGCGGCAGAGGCTGGCTTTGGGGACGTGGAACGTCACCTCGCTGTGGGGGAAGGAGCTGGAACTGGTGCGGGAGGTGGAGCGCTACCAATTAGATCTGGTGGGGCTGACCTCCACGCACAGTCTTGGTTCTGGAACCGTACTTCTGGACAGGGGTTGGACTCTATTTTTCTCTGGAGTTGCCCAAGGTGTGAGGCGCCGGGCCGGTGTGGGGATACTCACGAGCCCCCGGCTGGGCGCTACTACGTTGGAGTTTACCCCGGTGGACGAGAGGGTCGCCTCCCTACGCCTCCGGGTTGTGGGGGGGAAGACTCTGACTGTTGTCTGTGCGTATGCACCGAACAGCAGTTCGGAGTATCCGGCCTTCTTGGAGACCCTGAACGGAGTCCTGCATGGGGCTCCGGTAGGGGACTCCATAGTTCTGCTGGGAGACTTTAACGCGCACGTGGGCAATGATGGAGACACCTGGAGAGGCGTGATTGGGAGGAACGGCCTCCCCGATCTGAACCCGAGCGGTCGTTTGTTGTTAGACTTCTGTGCTGGTCATGGTTTGTCTATAACGAACACCATGTTCGAACATAAGGATGCTCATAAGTGTACATGGTACCAGAGCACCCTAGGCCGAAGGTCGATGATCGATTTCGTGATCGTATCATCTGATCTGAGGCCGCATGTTTTGGACACTCGGGTGAAGAGAGGGGCAGAGCTGTCAACTGATCACCATCTGGTTGTGAGTTGGGTCAAAGGGTGGGGGAAGACTCTGGACAGACCTGGTAAGCCCAAACGGGTAGTGCGGGTGAACTGGGAACGTCTGGCGGAGGCCCCTGTTCAAGAGATCTTTAATTCGCACCTCCAGCAGAGCTTTTCTAGCATCCCTGTGGAGGTTGGGGGCATTGAACCCGAGTGGTCGATGTTCAAAACTTCCATTGCTGAAGCCGCGGCAGGCAGCTGTGGTCTCAAGGTCTTAGGTGCCTCAAGGGGCGGTAACCCTCGAACGCCGTGGTGGACCTCGGTGGTCAGGGAAGCCGTCCGACTGAAGAAGGAGTGCTTCCGGGATATGTTATCACGGGGGACTCCTGAGGCAGTTGCAAGGTACCGACAGGCCCGAAGGGCTGCAGCCTCTGCCGTGACAGAGGCAAAGCAGCGGGTGTGGGAGAAGTTCGGAGAAACCATGGAGAAGGACTTTCGGTCGGCACCAAAGTGTTTCTGGAAGACCGTCCGGCACCTCAGGAGGGGGAAGCGGGGAACCATCCAAGCTGTGTACAGTAAGGATGGGACGCTGTTGACCTCAACTGAGGAGGTGGTCGGTCGGTGGAAGGAGCACTTTGAGGAACTCCTGAATCCGATTAACCCGCCCTCTATGTTGGAGGCAGAGCTCGAGGCTGATGGGGGATCATCGTCAATTTCCCTGGTGGAAGTCACTGAGGTAGTCAAACAACTCCACAGTGGCAAAGCCCCGGGGGTTGACGAGATCCGTCCAGAAATGCTGAAAGCAATGGGTGTGGAGGGGCTGTCTTGGATGACACGCCTCTTCAACATTGCGTGGAAGTCGGGTACAGTGCCGAAGGAGTGGCAGACCGGGGTGGTGGTTCCTATTTTCAAAAAGGGGGACCAGAGAGTGTGTGCCAATTACCGAGGTATCACACTTCTCAGCCTCCCCGGCAAAGTCTACTCCAAGGTGCTGGAAAGGAGGGTTCGGCCGATAGTCGAACCTCAGATTGAAGAGGAACAATGCGGATTCCGTCCTGGCCGTGGAACAACGGACCAGCTCTTCACTCTCGCAAGGATCCTAGAGGGAGCTTGGGAGTTTGCTCATCCAGTCTACATGTGTTTTGTAGATCTGGAGAAGGCTTATGACCGGGTTCCCCGGGAGATACTGTGGGGGGTGCTGCGGGAGTATGGGGTGAGGGTGTCTCTTCTCAGGGCCATCCAATCTCTGTACGCTCAAAGCGAGAGCTGTGTACGGGTTCTCGGTAGTAAGTCGGACTCGTTTCCGGTGGGGGTTGGCCTCCGCCAGGGCTGCGCTTTATCACCAATCCTGTTTGTGATATTTATGGACAGGATATCAAGGCGTAGTCGTGGTGGGGAGGGGTTGCAGTTTGGTGGTCTGAAGATCTCATCTCTGCTGTTTGCGGATGATGTGGTTCTGATGGCATCATCGGCCTGTGACCTTCAGCTCTCATTGGATCGGTTTGCAGCCGAGTGTGAAGCGGTTGGGATGAGGATCAGCACCTCTAAATCTGAGGCCATGGTGCTCAGCAGGAAACCGATGGATTGTCTGCTACAGGTAGGGAATGAGTCCTTACCCCAAGTGAAGGAGTTCAAGTACCTCGGGGTCTTGTTTTCGAGTGAGGGAACAATGGAACGTGAGATTGGCCGGAGAATCGGAGCAGCAGGGGCGGTTTTGCATACGCTTTACCGCACTGTTGTGACGAAAAGAGAGCTGAGTCGTAAGGCAAAGCTTTCGATCTACCGGTCGATCTTTGTTCCTACCCTCACCTATGGTCATGAAGGCTGGGTAATGACCGAAAGAACGAGATCGCGGGTACAAGCGGCCGAAATGGGTTTTCTCAGGAGAGTGGCTGGCGTCTCCCTTAGAGATAGGGTGAGAAGCTCAGTCATTCGTGAGGAACTCGGGGCAGAGCCGCTACTCCTTTGCGTTGAAAGGAGCCAGTTGAGGTGGTTCGGGCATCTGGTAAGGATGCCCCCAGGGCGCCTCCCTAGGGAGGTGTTCCAGGAGCGTCCAGCTGGAAGGAGGCCTCGGGGAAGACCCAGGACTAGGTGGAGAGATTATATCTCCACACTGGCCTGGGAACGCCTCGGGATCCCCCAGTCAGAGCTGGTTGATGTGGCCCGGGAAAGAGAAGTTTGGGGTTCCCTGCTCAAGCTGCTGCCCCCGCGACCCGATTTCGGATAAGCGGTTGAAGATGTATGTATGTATGTATGAAAATATAGATATGTTTAATCTGACCTTCTGATTTTTTTATTTTTTTTATATTTAAACATTTCTCATGTCCAAGTCCCTAACCTTTGTAAAATGGTTTAGCCTCCCTTTCCTTCTCTCCTAAAAGAGCCAAGATTGCCCGCTGGTTAACATATCTGCCATTTTCCATTTTCTTCCCTTTTTTTCCACACATTCAGCCTCTCAGCTGTTCCTCGCTTTAGTCATACTGATTTCACACAATTCATAAAATAGGCCACAAAGTCATGAAAGCAGCAACTGCAAGCTGAGAACGGCTTGCAAAAATAAAGGGCTCTCAGAATAGATAAATAAAATCTCTGTTATCCAGCTGCCCTCCCTAAATCACTCGCAACCCCTTCAACAAGTGGTCACAAGCCGGGGTAAAGAGGACTCCTTCAATAGCACATGACAACCACAAAAGAGGATTCTTTTGGATTCCAAAACTGATTGCTCAAGTTTTACAAGAACAAAACTGGGCTGAATCTGTATCTTTGAACATAATTACAGTATGTCCTTGTATCATCCTTCCTGTTGGTGAAGTAACCGCTAACTGCCCTTCATACATTCCTGGGAATTAAAAAAAAACACACACACACATTCTCAAAGAGGGGAAGTGGGAGGTTTTGTCAAGCTTATTTTCAGTCAATATTTCAGGACTTGAGCTTTTCCGAGAGAGGAAACGAACTGACAGCACACATAAGCACCAACTCAGACATTCTCCATATTTCACATATCCATCACAGTATGGGGGTTCACATGTGGATGGAAGTTTCAATAAACCCAGAGGTTAAGCACTGTTAAAATCTGCTTGTTTTCTTTCTCATGTTTTGTTGAGTGAGCCTGAATCCCACAACTCCACAGCCTGCCAAAGTGATTAGGTTTTTACTGTGCTGGCACTACCGCCTCAGTTTCTGCAGAGCAGTCCCAAACACTTCATCTCTCAAGTCCCGAACATACAATTGCAGCCACAGTGCACGAGCGAGCATAAGTTGCCAGAGTTACTCAACATGTGCTGCCATGAGCCCGCCAGATTTCCAACCAGCTGCTAATATTAAAGCATTTTAGCTTTTTTGGAGATTGATCAAATAAGCTCAGAACACCCCCAGTAGAATGTAATGGAGTTACTGTCCAGTGGAATAACATGTGATTTATGGTACAATTGAAGTGATAATATTCTTACACTCAATCGGCCTTTCAGCAAAACAATTAGGATAACATTTACTTAAGGAAGGCTTCTGAAATGCTACTTAAATGGTTTAAAGAGAGACTTTACAGGACCGGTTTCCATCTATGGAACATTAAAACAGTTTGCTTGAACAAAAAAACTGCCGTCCACATAAAGCCAAAATATCCACTTTTTTGCTTTTCTTAAGGTGTTGTGACCAGGCACACAGTATATACAGAAGCCACTGTACAAGCATTGGTCGCTTTGCTTTTATACATGCCAAAGAGCGCAGTGGTCAGACTCACCAAGACAATAAATCCACAGCCAGCCCAGGGATGGTCTCTGAAATCCCTACAATCAGGCTGCAGATAAATGCTATTTTGTGCTGACTGCATTGTCTCCTGCCTCTGTTCTGGTAATCTAATGTGTGCAACATGCTCTTGGTCACCTTGACTTTGGTTGCCATAGCGCTCAACACAAACATATCCCCACCCAGAAATACACCAAATAAGGCTTGAGGGAAAAATCTCATAATCAGACGGCACAGAGGGAAGGGCAGATACAACCTTAAATATATTGTAAACAGGTCACAAGCTATTCCAGTGTGTACATATACGGCGCTTGCAAGAGGTTACTGGTGACACACACGCACACAGTCGGGCTAATTAGTATACAACAATAATTGTCCTAAGCTCAGCTATTGTTGACTCAAAGAAAATGATAATTGCATGGGCATCAACAGAAAATAAATTGAAGTTCTTTCGAATAGAGAGGTCTTTCAGGACAAGTCTGTTTGTACGGAAAATGACCTTTAAACACCTTCCCGCAACACAGAGGAATCAGGCTACAAGAAGGCAGCCGTCCTGTCTAGCTGTCGACCCCGGCAGATGTGAGTTCTGAAGAGTTCAAAAGAATTCTGCATGGGGGCACCGCCATTTACATAATCCTCCAGATATATTCCCCTGCAACCTAATCAAATTATTCACAAGTCTAGCCCCTAACTATGTAGACCCTGCGATACACAGCCTTTCCATTACCAGCCTGTGAGCCTTAATCGTATCTAACCAACCAATGTCACTTTTCCCTTTAGAATGGCCAAAAGACACAGCAAACAAAGCACGTTGTGTCTGACACACAAAGATTTCAGACAAACAACATCTCTTCCCCCCTTGTCCACTTTGTTTGGCATTTCTTTTTGTCCTGGGATTTTATTTACTTCTGAAGAACAGCGCGCACCCAGAGAAAGAGAATTTTTTATCACTGGATGTACACAATCTTAAGACAATAGGACATTATGTTCAAATGGTGCTTTCAATGGGAGTTGGCTGTCATCGTAATTAGCAAAGCAGAGTTGGAGCTATTGAGAATAACTTTGAAAGACAACTGCAGATGACACGGGGGATTTTAGATAATCAAGGGGTTGGGTTCCCTCAGGGCCTAATCCGAAAAGAAGATCAACAAAACTGCTGATTCAAATACAAGTCAGATTTGTGCAATAAGAGTATTTCCGAGCTTAAAAACATTTTTTTTTTTGCTGATCAGTAATTATGTATAATTTGTGGTACTTTTGCACAGGTTGTCCATTTTATTCCACCAATAAAGTTTAATACAGTTAGATAATTGCCAAAAAGCAACACTGAAATGTACTATTTTTACATTTCTTAAGATAAAGAATAACAAAATGTCATTGATTTTAAAGGGTCACAATGTTACAAATAGTGTGCATAAAACACAAATAATACCCATGCTATATGATCTCCCTGCTGCCGTATTTTCTGCATCTGACCTAGCATTGATTGAGTCTGAGTAACAACATCCCATTGTTAATCAGCCTGTTGTTGCTATGTGTTCAATCTGCCTGCCAGAGGGTAAAGGGTTAATGGATCAGCCGGAGTTTACGTCCCATATGCGGTCAATTTTCAATGACTTCTTTTCCCACATTGAAATAAACTATTTTATGTCTCCAAATATGCAGATCATTTTGCTTAATGAAAGATGCTTGACGTCTCAGATCCAATTAATATGCAAATGCGAGTGAGGATTTATTTGTGACATTCTGTATGGGTGAGAGAAAACAAAAAGGCTTCTTAACAGTAACACTAATTGCTGTGACTGATTGTCACATATCATCATTCACACTGAATCTTCTAAATACCAACATTCTGATAAAAATTCTCCCACGCACATGGTTAATTGTATTTTTTTTGTTTTGTTTATTAGTTTGTTTCCTCGCTGTACGGTGTATCATGCCTTGTTTTGGCATGATGAGACCGGTAACATCTTCACAGATAAAAGATCCATAGAAAACAAATATTTTGCTGTAGTTCAATTTAACATAAGGTCAATCAGATAATAGTATATAAGAGTTCAGAACAGCGCCAAGCCCATCAGATATTTTGGGTGCACTTTAATTTACTATACAATGGGGGGCATAATAAAATGTGTAAAGCAACATATAGTTCCCTCTTCTGATTACTCATTACCGCTTTTTAAAACAATACTGTGAAGAGGCTTTTGTAATGCCCACATTAAGTGTCACATATACAGACTTTATGGCTTTCTCTCGTCCTATCTCTTTTTCAACTCATCAAAAATCCAGACTAATGCAATTCATCTTTGACGTGAAAAACCTTCAATCAGTGATGTATTTATCACTGTAAAATAAAATCAATAATGTAACTCAACTATTAAAATCCTTTAATGGATGAAGCAATATACTTAGCTGTTTGCATCATCCTCCAGCTTTAATGCCTAAGGCACTATACAGAATAGGGCTTACATTTCAAGAACCGTAAAACGTGACTGACACCTATTGTGACATGTCGGTTAAGATACAGTACACATTAAAGTAACTTCTTTGTGTTAGGGAGGATTTAACTGCTGAAGCACTACACATTGTGTAATACGAGAAATTAAGTTCTCCAATTATGTTGGTATGATGAAAAAGGACAGAAATTCGCTGCTATGTTTCTATATTCAAGGTCTAAGGTTGAACAGAGGAGTCACTAATACACAGCCACACTTGAGTAGCTGCTTTTGTCTGCCTAACAAAGCACATGTCCTACACTTTCCCCATCGGACAACCTTTAGCCATTTTATATAGCATTGAGCGGAACAATGATTTAGTGCACCCCAATCGAGAAACACTTCCGGGGCTGTAAAAACAACAATCAGCCTCTTTGGATTAAAAGGCCATATGTCTTTTAACAACAAAAAAAAAGGTGCTTACAAACAATAAGGTGGGCGAAAATAAAATGATCCACTGACATTGCCTCTAATGCTTTTAATCTTCTTGTGATATCTTTATAGCTTTTAACCTTGCTTTGTAAGGCAGAGAAATCTCCCTGCTTCGCTCAATGTTAGTTCAAAGAAAAGCATTTGGATCGGATTCTTTTTCTGGCCATGGGTTAGAAACCGATTCTGATTTTCTGGCAATACAAAATGTTATTGTATCTATCCGTTTTAGACCTCCTTATTTTTTTTTCTGTGAACTTGCAGAATATTCACATCATCATCTACAAATGTCTTCTGCATCTTGTAATACAAAAGTTTTAGTATGCAGATCTTAATCACAAATAATAATTTGTAGTGAAATACACTGTTATACACATGGGATTAAACAAATATAGAGATATTTCACATATTTTGTGAGCATATCATTAGAATTGCCCTGTAGAACAATATTTAAGACATGCTGTCAATTTGAAGACCAGCTATAGTTTGAAAAGTACCTTCATCATCCACAAAGTAAGAAAACTGAATTTATGTAATATGTTTTCATTTTGTATAATGATTTCCGAGTAGTAATTTTTCATGGTTGGGATTCACAACATTGCCAGCTAGTGTAAAATCGTTGGTGGAGCTTATGTCGGAGGTTGAACCTTTTTTGATCCTTACCTGGTTTAGGTATCCAAGGCATGGAACATTTGATTTAATGAAGCAGAAGGCTTGTCATGTTGCCAATGTTTTATGACAAGGCTTATTAATAGTCAATATTTTTAATCAATTTTCGTGTTTTTGTGTTTTTAATCCGCAATGATCCAATATATCGGAACGTAAAACCTAAAATATTTTTGGGGCATTTCAGCTGTAAAGTAGGATCCAAGAATCAGGATTCAAGTGTCTCATGCTACTCCTGAATCATGGAAAGTAAAATTAGACACTCAGAGCTACATGTCAGCAAAATGACTGTACTGAACAGTACATGTGCGACACTAGATGGGCCAAACATATTCATATACCCAAAGCTTAACAAGACTCCACAAGTCTTGAGCAAACGTATTGCTTGTGTCTGAATCTGTCAGTGTTTGTGTGTGTACTTGATGTCTGTTTGCATGCCGACCTAGCCTCAGATTGCTGTTTGAGGATGTAATTGCTCTGCTCCTCTCCTCCTCGGAGTGGCCCAGGATGGATCTGCGCGGGCTGTTTAGCAGTCAATGGCCGGTGCAGATTGTAAACAGATCTCCCATGAATTGCGGGTTTAGCGGTTTTGTGAGTCTCCAAACAAGGTTCTTCCGATAACGCCATTCTCTCCCTGACAAAATCAGCCACTTTGCTGCAAGGGTGTGATTTGAGAGGTGCCAGTCAATGTGATTGACAGTACTAATCCCCCACAGGAGCAAATAGGAGGAGAAAACAAACCATGCCCTTATAGAAAAACATGTCCCTGTTTAAATCTTACTTTGGGTAAATATTTCACCTATCTAACTGCACAGCCAAGACCGGTGGAGGTTATTAAAAAATTAAGCCGAATAATTTCCCAAATTAATGTTTTGAAGAAAGAAACACAACTCCCGCCTTGGCATACATGACTCAATAAATGAATGCCAGAAACAATTCTGTATGAGAAACAAATACATGATATGCATTCAAGCCCATGTACGTCGACCAACACAACTGATAATGAGAAGCATATCTATGCCTAGATTTAGTTTTTTAACTCCTATAAACATAAAGTCTGGCATCTTAAATGCTAGTGTTTTATTACTTTCCATTACTTTCCATCTACTTTCCATTACTTTCCATCTACTTTCTAAATACATCCTTTGTTTGTGTGCTGCCATGAAGATTAAGTCCTGAGACAGTTGCACAGCACTGACATACAAAGCAGACTGTGACTTTTAAATTAAACATTAGGTGTTGCTGGCCAGTAGGAAAGCAAGTCATCAAGCATTAAGCACACATATTAATTTTCAAAGAACCGCTGGTAATGGGAACATCTTGGAGACATTGATGGTAACTTACCCAAAGCTGACAGGACACCCATATTAAATACAACACTTTAAGCAAAAAATCCAGTTTAAATATGCATACACCCTTTATACAAAATGTACTGTATCACTGAATGAAAACATTTGATATGACGTCATGTGCCAATCCATGTCCAAAGACAAAACCACTGACAGAGTATTTCAATTTCATGGGGAACACTGTGGTAGCTGTGATAAGACTGATGACACAACCAAGGCAAACACTGCAGATTTGTGGAAACTCTACGGTGCAATTAGCAAAGCGTTCAGTTTCCACTGTCAGTTTGATTTGGGAAAAGTACAAAAAGATCATTTTAACATAGAACATTTCAATTACACACTCAAATCTTGCTCCTTGATATTAAACTATTTGATACTATTTGGATGGTTTCCAATTTCATAATTATATTTGAGCAATTTAAAAGAGTATCTTTAAAAAAGCCAAAGTGGTGTGTTATCATATTCACAGACCATACTGCCAAAAGGCATTATGAGGGTTACAGTGCTTTAAACTAATGCTGAGTGACAATTTGCCAAGAAAATATACTCAAATCAGTAAATTATTTATTAAGCCAATAATTTAGTCAACAACACTTGTAAAATCCAAACCTAAAATTGTTTGCTATGTCTGAACAGCTTACATCCTAGACCACTACCACACAGCAGATACACATACCTAAAATACAAAAGTGTTAAATTCATCATGATAAAAAACTGAGAAAAGAATAAACAGAACTGGTTGTGTGTTTGTACTGTAGTCACTGTGTGAATAGACTGTTAGCGAGGTAAACGACTGCATGATGGAACAGACGCACAATATATCAAAAACAATAATATTTTGCACTAAAAGCAAAAATGTTACATTAAGAGCTAACTAATGCAGATAATGTCACAGTGACTTTAAGGATTATAGCCTAATAATAGAGGTATTGTATATTAAACACATACAGATGTCACACATTTCCATTGATCAGTGGGAACACAGCTGGTACAGAAGCACATTCTGTCCCACGTTTTCCTTACAAATTATGTGAAAATGGCCCATTACAGCAAGGAACAAAGAGGATAGGCCCCATGTTAGAGCCAACCCCTCATTGATGCCCTGGTGACTCGGCCAGCCACTCTCCCAAGGCCTACTCCTTGATTAAATGCATAATCCACTACTCCCCATCCCCAATGATTTAGTGTGCCTTTAAATCAGCTTGCGCACACATAAAAACCTCAAATAAAAATCACCAAGAAAAACCATTGCACTCTAACTGTTCTATTAAAATGATACCCTGCCCAGCCTTTCTTCTCTGCAATACCGTTTATTCCACATGAATGCATATCTTCATTTTTTTCATAGGTATGCATATAAAATATTTAAAGTTTAAAATGTCACCGTTGAAACATCAAATGCAGGAGTCTCTCATTAATCAGCAAGGATGGAGGTTCTCTTTTAAGGTTATAACCCTTTGAAAGAGCAAAAATTACATTTTTGACCTTGAAGATGAGACAAACTCGTAAACGTAAAATAATTTGCAGTTTAAAGGGGAAAGAGATATCGGTTACCTCAGCCAGCAGTGCTCTGGGTTGCTAGAGGGAGACCAAACAACTCTCATTTTCATATTTACATTCAAGCTGTTAAGATTAATTTGAAATCACATCAAGAAAAAAAAGAAACAAAACTTAGAAAACATCAAAAGGGGCAACTGTCAAACTTTCAAATCCATGGGGCCCTAGCTATCTCCAACATGGGAAACGCAGACTTTTTGCTTCCAGTTTTATTAAATGGTGCATGACATTTTCATTACTCAAGTAAATTAAATTGACTAATTTTCTTACAAGCCATGTACGTCTGCTATTTTAGGGAGGTGCAGAGAAGAGAGCAATTGTTTCCACACCCACACAAAAGAAATGCAAACGATGGATGTGCTCTCAGAAGCAAAGTGATTTCAAAGCCTTATAGGAAATTTGTTCGTTAATGAGGGAATTTAGGGTTTTGATCTTTTCTTTGAAATTGGGTTTTTGATCTTAGGCCTAAGTGCTTATTTATGTTCATTCATGTAAATAAAACAACACCAACATTCATAGACAACATTTACAATCAACATTTTAGCCTCAAATCTCCATCTGCAACTAAGGGCGTGTTCAGACCAGCTTTGTTTAGTGAGGTTAAAAAAAAAACCTGGAGAGTTTAAGCCCTTGGTGAGGTTCAACGCAGTCTGAGAATCTGGTGCGCACTTAACAACCGGACTCTGCTCCGATTGAAAAAGATGGTCTCTGGCCACTTGCAGCTGAACCCCATCCGCACCAATCACAGGAATCGTACGCATAATTTGGCCGTCTTTTGCATGATGTCATCATTAAATGCACGTTTATTTAGCGCACGTTGTCAGATCATACGCTCATATGCTCTGCCCGCTACAGTCTGCTGCTATGTAATGTGGGCTGACAGAGGAAAGTAGCACTGCATTTAATAGATTCTGGCTGTTAGAATATGCGCTCCACATTAAGCATGAAGATAACCGGACGATGCTCTGTGGGCGATGGTAGAAATTGCGAGCGATTTGCCTTTTTACTCACCAAACTGTCTGGCCAATAATTGGACAGCATTTCCGCGCACGTGACTTTTGTTTACAATGTATAGTCCGTTTGAGCTTTGCCTTTGTGAACGTGAACCGAACCATCTAAAAAACAAAACAATGTATCTGCTCTCAACTGGTGCACACCGAAGAAGCGGACTATTAGGTGTGAACGTGACCTAAGAATGGCAAATAAGATGTTGATGTTTATAAACGTATGAATACTTTACCACTTATGGTTAACAGAGACACCACAATATAATGAGACAGCTCATAATAACACTTTTAAAAAACAATAAATGACTAACTTCAAAGGCATCTAACGTATCTTCAGGCTTTTTAATTCAGCTTTGGTTGTGATATGAGCCTTGGGAAAACTAATGATGACAATCCATATGTTCTCTGAGTGGCAACGCATTCACACTTAAAATCGTAAAAAACATCTTGATATACTGAAGCCTGAGAGAGAGTGGGACCACATTAATATATATATATGTATATATATATATATATTATTATTATTATTTTTTTAATAATAATAATTAAACATTCAGTAGAGAAATAGTGAATTGTTGTCCAGACAATGTCTGAGGAAAAGACGGAGTCAGCCAGGACTTGGACCTGGCCCCTCCTCTGGAGATGAACGGGCTGATTACCTTCACCTCTCAGGGGTGTAAGCCACATGGCTGACAACATCATTGGAAAATAGACTACCGTGCTCCTTTGGGCCCTATAACAGCTTACATTTAATCGGGGGGGAAATTCACACTAAAAAGGAGGTGACACACAGCCATGCTCTCATATTGTTGAATACATTATGAGGGGAAACCACAGTGAAAGTAAGCCAGCATTTGGATTTATAATTTATTCACTTTTTATTTGGTTGTTACGATCGGCTTTCTGTGAAATGTTTAATTAAAAATGCTTCGTTAAAAAACGGATTACAACGGATTCCTGTAACACCTCCATACTTGCACCTGTTGGGTTGGGGTTGTTTTTAGTGAAGTAACCGACATTCTATCTCAATGTTTACCCCAAAGACCTTAGGAGAAGTGAAGCCAAATATATGTACAGCTCATAGGAATGTGGAAAATGTTATCCTATCTCTGTAGCCAGCTAGTGACCTTTTGGCGTTCCCTAGAAGGAGATCTTGGTACAGAATGCTGACATCCCCGTCACCAGAATCATTTTCCCTTGCTGCATGCGTTTTCCTATTGGTTGCCGTAGATTGCCGTGTGTTGTCAAACATACTAATAGCCATTCATGATTACCTACTCCGGTTGTTTTGAGCTATAAAGGTAAATTCCTAAGCATATGTCACTATATAATCTTCAACCATCATTGTTTTGTGTATTATGTTATAAGTGCTAATAATTTGATACGTGTTAATTCATTATTTCTGTAAGTTGTGAAGCAGTGATAAGTTAAAAAGTATGAAAAATAGACTGGCTGATGGGTGGGTGTTAAAAAGGGAAAGTTTAAATAACGCAAATGCTTCTCAGTCACTATTGATAAGATGTGTTTCCGAATAAAATGTTCAACAGCGTATCAGAATGAATTCTCCCAATAGAAACAAACTAATATATCACATGCCATAGGATTTCTCTAATATTTTTTTGTGTGGCTGACTCAGAATACAATTTACACTCCCACAGTGCACTGGAATTACCTGCCTAATGTACCCCTGAAAGCTCCTAAAAAGCCAACTGTGATGATTTAAAAAGACGTTAGTTTAATTCTGAACACAAGAGAACTGGTATGAGTTATGAAGGAAGTTCAAACTATAAAAAATAATCCAAACCAAGTTAGTAATTGTAGTAATGAGTCATTTTCTAAGTCCTCCACAGTGTATCCGTGACACATTTTCAGTGCCACTGGATGAAAAAATAGCAATTCCCAAAAATGATATCCCACTAATCCTTTGATGAGTAAGCTGGAACCCTCTGTATGACCTCCATGTTCGTCAACAGCAACCACCATTTAGTGGCCGCCTGAACTCTCTTTCAAAGGTTACTGAATTAACTTAAAATTACTTACAATGATATCAAAATGCTGAGCTCTTTTGTTGTGGCTGTAAATTAATTTAAACCCTCAGCGATTTGAAATATTCTGACATGTGGGGAGGTTGGAGGGGGGGTAAAAAGAATGGCAGAAGTGGGGCTTTCTGAATGCTTTTGGCTTGGCAAATGCTCGTCTTGAATGATGAGAAAAATAAATTGGGCTTAACTGGAAACATATGCTATTCCACTGGAGAGGAAGCCTTGGTAAGAGGATCATGGCTGTGTAATAAACGGAGACAGGAAAAGGGCACGTGTGGCGGTTTGGGTGGATGAGGAGTTTTTCTAAGGCGAGGTGGAGCCACAGTCTTTTTTTTTAAAGAAGAAGTGGTGGCTTAGTTACTCAAACCTCTCTTGATCAGGGTGTTGAAAGCCACAGTAGCAGCAGAACGCTACAATACAAACAGAAAACAGGCACACACAAACAATCAATAGAAAAGACGTGGGATGACAACAGTGGGTTTCTCACAATACCATATTTCTTACTTGCCCTTTATGTCTGTAATTATCACTATCAGACTGGATGCCCTTGTTTTACCCTGTGTCATTTAGTAATTATAATTAGGATTTTTTTTTATCTTGTCTCTTTGCTATTCTTGATATGATTGCTAAAAGGAAATGTGTCTCCTGATAACGCATCATTACTGGGCTTTCTTTAGTAGAGTATGCTGAAAAGCTGAGAAGGTTTGACAGTTATTAGTTTTTTTTACATTAAAAATAATTACAAAACATTATATACAGTATATCAACATGCCAATAACATGAACAACAAACCTTAGAGGTAAGGCAGTAACCAGAGACCCTTTTGGGCTTTTTATTGTGCTGGCCTCTAGTTTGTATGTACTCTGCACTAGGGCATATGTCTGTGCTGTAATCACAACAACAATCTTTTACAGATTGCCCATAATTAGAAAAGCTCTTCTCCAAACCAGCTCCATGTTAAGAGCATGATTGCAGCCAAATTGAGCAGTAATTTGTACGATGTGGACGTGGGTGCTGTGTGAGGGGAGAAGTCTGATGGTTTAATGCCACTTTTATCAGGTCTGGTTAGCCTGCCTCACTCAAACTGAACACATGGACCGTTGGGTCAGACTGGGAAAAGAGCCTCTGTATTGCATCACAGTGAAACAGACATCAAGCTGATTAAAAAAAGAGGGGGGTGGAAAAGGCAGAACCAGTATTCAGGTTTTTCGGTCCTCAGTAACCCCAGGAGACCTATCATGGATGCTAATGGAATCAGTTGCCCTACTATTATACAAAAACCTAAACATCACCTGGCGTTCTGTGTGCGAAAGAACAGATGCACTCATTATTATTCCACAAAGCCTATCAAGGCCATGCAACTGAGAGGTCCAATAAAGGCTGTCCTGTTACTGGACCACAGACAGAGCATTAATTATTTGCCGTAATGTTTATACTTAGTAATGTCTTTTTGAACCTGGATAAGAACTGTGCAACCTCATCATGACCTCTGATTCAGTTAGATTCCACCTTTTCCCAGTAGCGTATTAAAAGGGGGGCACTGCTTCAAGAATTCTTCAAGTATTTAGCTGTATTATTCTCGATAAAATAGGATCCACGGTTTTCAGAGTTAGGACGTTTTATCATTTTCCCTCACACCTCTTGGGGGTTATTTCCTAGTTGCTATTATGCCCTTAAGTATTCTTCATATCATATATTCTCATCTTTAAAGAGAACATGAATCTTTTCAAACAAGGCTTTTTGTCAAAACCTCTTTTGGATTAATAATTTATCCCACCACCAGCCAAGTTTTCTTGACCGCAGGAAGTTCTGTTCTGGTTTGATATGCTAGTGGTGGCAAACACAGCCTCATTCTGTTATACTTTGGTAGAAATGAGGAGTGGGCTATAGAGGTCTGGTATACTCACCTGTAGCCAAACCTGTACAAACCTGTAGTCTTCAACTATAAATGACTCAAGTGACATCATTTGAGGCAATGTATTAGACTATGCACAGCTCCCTCTGAAGCCACAAAACATTTTGTATAACATCTGTGATTTGTTTATGTGTCCAAGACCAATTTCCCTAAGGGGTCCTTGAAGTATATCGTATCATATCGTATCATATCGTATCGTATCGCATCAAATTGTATCGTATCTTATGCAATAATACTCTGAATCAATACAGATACGCTTTAAGAATACCTTGTATGGTTCTCCTTGCTAGTATGTCAACAAAGCAGGAACATTGTTGAAACTTTAAAAAGGTATGAATCGAGCAAGGACTTGTAATAACATTAATTGTGCTGCCCAAGTTCTTGTTTCAATTTCTCATAGCTTAGTCACAGAGCACATAGGCCAAAGAAAAAAAAACATACAGAACATTAAACCAGTGCTTGATCAAGTCACATATAATATTAAGAAGGCTTGGTGGCTACAATATGAGTACACCTGTCAGCTCCAAGTTTCCACTACATAATGAAGAGTTAAGTACGTCTTTATTATGCTACATCATACAATATCTTGTGTTAATAGACACATATTAAATAACTTTTAATCAGTCAAAACTGCAACGCCCTAAGCGAAACACTAACATATAAAACTAGAAAACCCTCACATAGAGAGGAAAGTCAGGGCAGTTGATAGGCTGTATCAGCAAAGGTACGAGAGAATGTCTTCACCCACCATAATTACTGCTGCCAATCCAGAGTGATTTTATAATTCCAAAATCATGACACTTCACAAAGACTCTATAATTGCATTAGGATGGCCTTTCACACTTCAAAGGTCTATCAATTATTTTTTCCTAGGACCTGTCCTGAAATATATCTCTTTTTTTCTGAAAGCCAAGTCATGAGAAGATGTGGTATTTTTCATGAAAACATGAAAAATAGCCACTTGAGATGGAACCTTACTCTCCCGGCCTTTCTGCCCTCAAAAACATCCCAGAATAGATCAATGATGTGGTGTTAAATACACAGTGAAGCTTAAAGAATTTCATAAATGGATTGAGAGAGGATAGTTTCAAGTCCAAGAGATTCAATAACAGTAGAGGTCAAAACAATACCGTTTACTGCACAATGAAACCTCATGACCAGGAGTGAAAACATATTTTCTTGGCAACAGCTTTTGGCACGTTTCACTAATAATGATCCAAAATGTAGATGTGCCCTAAAGGCCACTTTTTGAAAATGAATTAGTTAAAGGGGTGGTGGTTCTACATTCAACCACATGCTTGCCAAAGTCTGCTGTGTCAATACAAACTACTTAGAATTTCTGTCTCAGAAAAGTTTCTTGGCCAAAGTTGTTTTCTCACCACCTCGCATCACTACTGATCAGAACCACATTTCAGACAACAAAACAAGGTCTGCTCGTTCAGTGGACATTTTATGACATGTTGTCAAGGTGGTGTGGATGAGTCAGAGTGCACCAACGCAATGAAGGTTCAAGCTACTGCAAGCAGTGCAGCTCTCTGGCTACTGACTCCTCAGACAGATTTTAACCGTAGCTGTACAATTGGCTATAGGAATAAGGCCCTGATGAAAACACTGCTTGCCTTGATGATAAAAACAACGGCTGCTGGAACAGCACACTACTAGTACCTTTGCTCTAATGTCCTACCAAAGCCTACTGAACCACTATTCGGCAAACAAGTTTCCTTCAATATAAATAGCAACCAAGTAGTATAGTCTTAAAGAACTGGCTCCAGAAAACTGTCTCATGGAACATTAGAGATGTAATTTTTGTTTTGAATCTATGTGTGTGTGAATCGTTTTTTTTATTATCCTAAGATCAAATACAACCACCCAACCATAAAATATAACACTGTGAATGCAGTCCTTAACAAAGTGTGTTTCTCTTGGGTGAATCTGTCTGTTTGATTCTAAAAGAGTAAAGACTCTCATGTCAGGACTTGACCATTAATGTTCTTTTGCAATAATTCATAAATGTCACATCACTGCCGCCGGGTAATAAATGAAAATATGAAATATTGCTGTTTTAACTTTGGTTTGCAATGGTATGCTTTGAGGGATATTTTCGACTGTTAAAATCTTCTAGACATGTGGCTGTACCCGTCAACAGCAAAATGCAGATTTTCTTTTTGGATTGAATTTTAGCCTTCAGGTGTTTATGAACAAAGCACAGCATCCATTCACAGAAGTGGAAGTCTTATGACATCAATCTGAAATAAAGTTAGTAATATTATTGCTTTCTAGTCAAGTGACAGCTTCAGATCTGCTCACTTAAGAAAATTTATGAGATTGAATTGCCAAAATGGTGCCCTTGTCAGACATTGAAATGATGCCATGTGTTAAGTTTTATGTGATGTAGTTGACTCCAACATAACCATTCTACAAGCTCTGATCAACTAGTCCACCCATATGGAGTCCACAGAAACTGCCGACATCTTTTTTTCCCTTAATCACAAAGACACATTAGGTTTTTATATGGAGCCACTTGTCATTTAAAAAGCAAAAACTAGTGTGCTGTAAGTTGGTTGTCCATATACTCCGACTTCCGAGAAGTGCCACAAACAAGGATACAAATAGAAATCTAAGAGAGAAACTGCCCATTTATTTGATTCAAAACTTCAGCTGCCTGATAGTTTAAGATACACAAGTGTCACACATTTGGGACTCAAGAGGAAGAGGGAGTGGCAAACAGTATTTAAACAAACAGACAAACATAAAATATTTCTGGAAGATGTTAAAATCCCTGCAGAGCACCAAAAGTAATTGGGCTTAAAGATTTACTGCAGGCCCTCTTATCTGTCATTACTGCCGATTGTGAAAGAGAGGCAAACATATTCTACTTTTTGCATTTCTGTTCTGATCCCAGTCCAACTCTATTAAACATTTGTGCTACAGAGGATGCCTCAACTTCATTCTCAGAGCACTGCTTGGATTTGGGAGAAAAAAAGAAAGAGGAAAAACTCTGTCAGAAATTAAGTTCTTTAAGACCATCTTTCCCCTCTTCTGTTCTTAATAAGAGATCTGTTTCTTTTTGTTGTTTTTTTCTCATAAAGCTCTGCAATGTATGAAAGCCCTGGAATGAAAGCCAGTACAATAGCATTATGGAACAAAGGCAGGAAGGAGATTGAGGGGAAAAACAGGGGGAAAATGGCATCATCTCTAAACTTAATGAAACAGCATCCTTTCATTTTTTCTAGTAATTATAATAAAGATGGAAAAACATAATAAACGTCTCCCTGCCCCCACCTGCTAACAGTAATTATAATAGACTCAACAATAAATGGTAAAGCAGCACAGAGCTGCATCTTGGGAATTCTCAGGAGTCTGTGGATTAGCTTGAAAAGCCTGAATGATTAAAATACACTAATTAAAATTTTGTGTTCCTTGGTAACTCGTCTTCCAGAGCCCCCTTGTGCTGGCAAAATGGGAATAAATGCGACAAAAGCAAATACTCTTTTGGACCTGAATAAATAAACAAGTCTAATCAACTTAGTGTTTTTACACAGCGAGTTACATAAAACTTCCTTGATGACCTTTCCTCACACTTGTACTTTCCATCCAACAGGACAATAGCAAGAATATTTTGACGGCGCTATTCTAATCATGCAAGGCTTGCCACACTGGTTAGATGTCTTATTACAAAGTTTTTGATTAGGCCGCTCATCCTCATTGAATTGTTTATTAGACAAAGTTTGACATCAGTGAAAAAATGACTTTGTTAGTTGTTTCTGCCTAATAAAGACATTTGAGCTAATAACCATGTTTTATAAACAAGAAAACATCTCTTAATAAAGCAGAATATGTTACACATTACTGTTGTGGGGATGGTGAACTATATTATACATTTTAGGAGTGTTGACATAACGCCTGGTATTTACCATAGGTGCGATGAACAAGGCAAGTGTGGGCTTGTTTTAAAGCCTAAGGTGGAGTTAATGTATTGTTAAGAGATCAGACAGGGAGGAATCAAACCACTGCAGGCTGCAGTTACAACATACTGACATGTATAATCTACCCAGGAACCAATATCACTCCTTTTGCATTTCTTAGGAAATTAACTAAGGCAAGCAAAAAAATATGTAGATGTAGTGCAATCAAACGTTTGCCTTTGGGGGAAAGAGACTTTTTAAAGAGTGCCTCTGCTGGGGCTATACCCATGGTCTCAATCGACAGTGAGCATACGTTGAATCCTCTTATATGACGCTGTCTTCTTAAATAATGTCAAACTAGTAGTATCCTCCTCTTCTGCACCACAAGTTGGTGCCATGGTAGCACCAGTTAAAACCAAAAATACACAAAGAAAGCTAATTGACTGACCACATAATAGGATACTCATTTTGAGGATGCCAGCAGCCATCAAATAATAAATCAACTTGTTCTGAGTATTTTAGAAAAGAATACACCCACACACACTCACTTGAATGTAGAGCTACATACAGTAGTTGCAACTGGCTGCAGGGGCTACTCTTTGTAATAACCAACAATTTTCCAGACATTCCTCCCTGTGTATCACCACAGTGAAGAAGACATCATGGCCCCAGAGCTGTCAGTCAGGTGGGGCTCTGGCTATTGTGAACCCCGTCTGGTAACTGGGATTTGGCCCCTTTCTACCGGGGTGTCAAAATAGAGCTGTTCCTCCACAAAAAAAAAACTGTAATCCCTGCCGGTATTACCAAAGAGGCTAAAAAGATTCAAAAAGCCTGCTTACAAATTTAATTACCTTTGCAGTTAACCAGAGCTTAGCTGCCAATGACCTGATATTTCCAATGAAGACTAGCTAAGGGGGGACGGATTGGAGACTGACGCGCCGAGTGGGCCACCGAGACTGGCAAGCGTGGCAATCCAGGGCGGCTCAGAGGCCTCCGGTGGGCCTACTCAATGCCAGCCAGGGCAACAACAGCACACATGTGGCCCTATCTTCTGCTGGAGTGCAAATTAGATACAGTTGATTAAAATATTGAGTCATTTCACAGTCACTGTTGGGGGAATAAAAGAAGTACTGAAAATGCGACTCGTCTGTGTGTGTGTGTGTGTGTGTGTGTGTGTGTGTGTGTGTGTGTGTGTGTGTGTGTGTGTGTGTGTGTGTGTGTGTGTGTGTGTGTGTGTGTGTGACAGACAGTGAGAATGAAGAAAATTAGGGGGGTGGCCTGGAGAAAGACCAAGTCCAAACAAAACAATGAGCACATTCCTCATTTATAAAGATTATTTCTCTTTGACAAATGTGCCCTTTCCCAAAGGACAACTTTGCAACACCTCTACTTGCAATGGCAGAGAGTTTTCAGCAATCAATCGGTTCAGAACAGTATTACATTACAAGTTTTGCGGAAAGCCGCATGAAGCAATATACAGTATACTTGTGTTCATAAGCAGCATGTTCCACAGGCACAGTGTAACTTACTACTTTCTATAAAAAAAAATCCCAGTTCTTTGTTCACCCAAAAAAGTGAAAATGACTTGCGGTACAAAAACTTCTGCCTCGCTGGAATATAACAAAAGGAAATGAACACTTTGGGGTTGCCCTGGTAACCTAATTGCATCACAACACTGCACACAGGAGCCAAAGTAACTGAATTTTGATGAAAAGGCAGTGATAATTTACAGCATTGAGAAATTAGTTGCCGTGGCGACGCGTTAATTACATCTCAAATTAACAATGCAAGTGTAGTGAAATTAAATATAAATCATATTTTCTGCATAAATTACAGGGGTTGATTAGTGCGGGCGCCAGGAGAGAGAGGTTGAGATTCCAAGGGCCTGTCACATCCCCCTCCTTCTCTCTCTCTCTCTCTCTCTTTCGCTCTCTCGCTCTCGCCATCATTCCCTCCTCCTATTCCTCATTGCCACCCCCTCATCCTGACTGGTTTGTTTAAAGACAGGGACTGGATTACACCAGAGGACACAACTCAACCTGAGCATCTTTGCATTTTTACAATAAATTAATCAACGCAGTGCAGGAATAACTGGCCTAGCATAGTCATGGATTTGTATGCTTTTTTTTTTGAGGCCCTTTTGGTATATAACCGTCTATTAAAATATATTTAAATGTAAAGGTGAGATTGTAATGGTGTGTATGTGTCAGTCCAGCACTTTGAATGCTTTTGATCTGCCTGCACTCATATGAGAAGAACTTTCACCAAGTCTGACGCATATCTGTTAAGTGCTGCATAATGCATTTATAAGTGCCACACAAAAATCTATTATCGGTCACACCCAGTCTTATTAAAACAATGCTCAGTGCGCACTAATGATCGGATTTTAATTATTGAAATCCATGCCTTACAAACCTTACAAAGTTGCCTAAGGTGTTCTGTATGTTTGGAACAAAGCACATCTATACAGTTTGTATACATCTACAATGTTAGCCAGTGTGTGTGTGTGTGTGTGTGTGTGTGTGTGTGCGTGTGTGCGTGTGTGCGTGCGTGCGTGCGTGAAGGAGTATCGTGCGTGCGTGAAGGAGTATGTGTATCCGTAGATGTTAAACTGTTTAGCTAAGGTTTGTACAGGTCTAGGAAAGACAGAAGACAGGAGACAGAAAGCACACACAGCAGAGAGAGAAAGTGAGTCTCTCCTCCCCACGATTTCTCATGTGGCCCGACTTCCCTTTAAGCATCACAAACAAGCCTCAGGAGTGATGTCAAGGAGGGAGGGAGGGAGGGTGCTGAGCTGAGCTGAGCGAGAAAGCTGAGCGCAAAAACAACAGCAACAGGAACCAACTTGAGCCATGTAAATTATTCATACACCAGATGGATACGTTTCCCGAGGATTTCACACTAAAACGCAGCTATTCAGCTTCCCTGCGCGTTGCTCTATTCAAACGGACGGCGCCAGGAATCAAGATAACTATCACTTTATCTAAATCGTTTCATGTCTGATTCATATCAACTTTGAAGAGTGGAAGCCCCTCGACACCGTGATCTCACGTTTGTTCTATTCCACAGGCACAATGCAGGGGGAACATGTTCTCTTTCCTCTATCTTCAAAGACGTAGGCACCAATATGACCTTGTCTGAAGGATATTATACAAATCAGAGGGTCCTCAGAGAGGCATGTCATGTATATCACTGACTATACCTCACCCGCGTGATGAGTACTTCTAGGCAGCCCAAAGGTGTCAGGACTGAAAATAGAATAGCTTTTTATTGTAAATCTATAGTGGTATTTTTACAACAGTGCGAGTATTAGTCCACATTTACTGACATAAAAACTGACATGATCAAGTGAACTTGGTGTTAAATCCACTTGTGTTTTTATAAATTTTATATTTTTCTATATGTCGAAAAAGTTAAAACAGCATAAAGTCACTCTCTCCTCCAAACAGACAAAAAGTATTAACAAATCATTTGTTAACTTAACTTTATTCAGGCATGATCAAAATGATGCATATGTCAGTGCTTTCACATTTTCCATGTTAATCAGATCATCAATTTAGATATTAATTTGTTCAAAAGTATCAATAGTGATAATCCTTTTTTCAGGCCCTTGACTCTTTAATGATAAATTATATTTGGAATGGTAAACACCCTCGGTTAAGGAAAGCATTTCTTCAAAGACCAAAACAAACAGGCGGAATGGCCCTCCCTAATTTCCAATACTATTACTGGGCTGCTAATATCCGTTCTTTAGTGTATTGGGTGCATTTTCACCTTGATGACTCAGCCCCAGTATGGGTAACAATGGAGTCCAGCGCTGTTAGCCCATTGTCTCTATCTGCCCTCTTAAGTGCCGCACTTCCACTCTCTTCGGCTATTCCCAACAGTAATCCCGTGATTAAGCACTCCCTTCGAATCTGGACCCAATTTAGGAAGAATTTTGGAATGCAGAATTTTTCACTTTTCAGCCCAATTGCAGCTAATCATTTATTTATTCCCTCGACGGTGGATGGTACATTCAAGATCTGGCATAAAAAAGGCTTAAAATGCATCGGTGATTTATTTATTAATGATCTATTTGCTAGTTTTTCCCAATTGACAAAACATTTTGGTATCAAAAAGACAAATTTTTTCCGATTTCTGCAAATCAGGCATTTTACGCAGAAGTTAATTCCCCAATTCCCTTATAAACCGCCAGCCAATCATGTCGATTTGTTTCTTTCTGTAAACCCCACATTAAAAGGCTCAATTTCTGTGTTTTTCAACCTTATTTCAAAGTTTCATAGCCCCTCTTTAGCAGCTATAAGAACCCTGTGGGAGCAGGACCTAGGCTCTGCCTTCACAAATCACATGTGGGATTCAGTCCTGGATCGGATACACTCTACCTCCATGTGCGCCCGACACGCTCTTGTGCAATTTAAAGTAGTACATTGTATCCACATATCTAAAACTAAATTAGCTCGTATGTTCCCCGATGTAGACCCGACCTGTGATAGCTGTAAGAGCGCACCGGCATCACTCTTTCACATGTACTGGTTGTGTCCCACCTTGACTGAGTTCTGGACATCAGTTTTTCAAACAATTTCTGAAGTAATTCAGCATCAAATTGAGCCGAACCCTTTCACTGCAATTTTTGGCATTGCTCCAAATCTGGGCTTGCCTAAAGTGAAGCTGAAGGTACTGGCCTTTACTTCATTACTTGCTCGTAGGGTTATCTTACTCAAGTGGAAAGATCCTGCTCCTCCTTCCCACTCACATTAGATTAGAGAAATTATGGCATGTATGAATTTAGAGAAAATACGTTACACTACCCAGGGATCCGAGAATAAATTTGACAGAATTTGGCGCCCCTTCCTAAATTATTTTAAAAAACCAACAATAATTATAGAAGAGTAGCTACCCCCTCCCCTCTTTTATTTGATTTAATTTTATTTCTTTATGTGTTTTTTTTTTGTTTTTTTTTTTAATATTGAATGTTGGGGTATGTTCGGGAGAAAAAGGGGAAAAAATTTGTACTCGCTGTGCTTCAATTCCGTTGTTATTAACATTTAATAAAAAAACCTTTAAAAAAATATATATATCAATAGTGACTGACAGTAAAGCCATTTGATTCTATCTTGCGTGGGGACACAATTTCCCATTGTGTCATAAAAAGCGTTTACAGGACCGTTAACTCATTGCCCAAATATCATTAGCTTAAATATAATATGTAAAATAAGTGTGTTTACCTCTAAAATGTTATATTTGCATAATTGTTGGAAACAAGGTGACTGTTGAGAGACGAACATATTTGAGTTTTTGTAGGCTCCTTCAGCTTTAGTCAAAATCTATAGTTATTACAATTCACTTTGTCTATATTCTCAGTTCAGTAACAATTCATTCATTCAACCATGGAATAACAACCACAATAGATGGGTGTTGATAGTTTAATTATCTAGCCTGCCATGGACAGATTATCTTATTGTACACTCCCATGAGAAAAATTCCTGACTTCTTTCACAATGCATGCTTCCATTCAAACATATTGTATTTTTAACATGTTGATGAAGCCAACAGTGCCAAGTTTCAATCAACATAGCTATTCATAACAAAGATGTCTGGCCTCTGAAAATGAAGGATGCAGCTCTGACCTGTATTAAATGTCTTAAAAAACATAAATATGTTTACAGTGATTCTCCTGCCACAGATATTAGTTAGGAGTAAAACTAATCAGAAATACCTGCCAACTGATCCAACTCTCGCACTTACAACACATTCAACTTTTAATGCAAACGGTCCTGCCTCATTTCATTGAAAATAACTTCCTGTGCTGGAACTAGAAGGTTGGAATGACCTCAGTCCCTGAGGTGCTCCTCTGCCGTACTCATCCATTTGTAAATGAAGATGACGACTTTTAAAAGGACGAGACATCATTAAGAGAATAAGTAGCCTTTCCAGTGGTCTTTTTGCACACACCCCTCTGGAAGCAATTCTGATGCATTTATACAGAACTTAAAGTGCTTGAAAGTGGGAGGGGCTGCAGTTTAATGCTCCAATAATGCCCAAGCATAGTCGTCCTCCCAAGAGGTAAAAAAAAAAAGTAACACACTGAGATTGACCAGTTTAGCTTTAAGAGGCAGTTGAGAAAGAGTGAAAAACATGCACTGCAAGTGCCTTTATTCAGTAAAATACAGTTCTATATGCATTCAAGTGTCGCAATATAACAGCCAGGATAGATACACTATCCACACGAATGAGTGAATTCCATCAAAATGCCACATGTCAAGTTGTGAGACTGAAACCAGAGATGGTCAAATGACATTTATTTAATTGGTGTATCTTATGCTTTAGATAGAAATGGGAAATATAAGAAAAGGTCAATAAAAACAAGTCAGGGACCTTAGTATCAAGCTGTAAAGGAGGCCTTTGTCATCTCTCCTCATTTGTCTTTCTCCTTCCTCCTCCTCTCATCTTTTAGGTTACTGTCACTTGCAAAGAGCTAAAAGTACAGCAAACACATCAGGCCTACCAGGCATCTCAGCATCCATCATCCTATGCTTATGCCACAGGCAGAAGAGCTGGCCCAGCCAGCACCACGCTGGGCCATATCAAAAACCTGCCACATATAGTCTTCAAATTTAAATCGATAAGCCAAAGCCTGTTTCATATGTTGTGAGGTTTTCCCTAAATGTCACATAACCTACTGTATACGACAAAAAGGCAAGACCTTCCCAACAAGTTGAAATAAACCCTGCAGGATAATAGTACTGGCTCTCCTGGGGGAACCAAAAGCTGATGGCTTTGAAACAGGAGGGAGGGTATTTTCAGCGGGGCTGCCCAGCATGTGAGATCCTGTATGTCTCACAGCTGAGCTTGTTTTATTAAAAGGTTGTTTGAAAGGCCCTGAACCCAAGACATCAGTGGTAATGTTTGTTTGGCTTAAAGAGGAGCAGCATTCAAAAAGCTAAAAAGAACAGTTCAAATAGTCAAAGTGCAGAAGAGAAAATGAGATGGGTTTGTGCCCATAGTGACTTGGACACATATGCATGGAAGATTTGTGGAAATTAATAATACGGCCTCAATATAGCTTCAATTACAACTAAAAATGTTCACAGCACAGGCATAGCTTAACTGCACTGTGCAAATAAGTGCCAAACCAGTGCTGTTATCAGGTAATGGAGTCAGAGGAAGAGAGCGGGCCTTTGTGAATTTGACACTCCCATTAGGCCCCGACTGGAAAGTGCAGTATTTGATCAGGAGATGGGAATTGAGCAAAAATTAACTGAAACTAGATCCCACATGACTTATTTTCCTGTTGGCTCTCAGCTTTAGGTGTCACTCAGACTTAATAAAGCTCTCTGATACTCATTTTATCACAGAAAATAGACTGGGCAGAAATAAAATCAGTCGGTTTTGCCTTAATGGAGCAAAGTAATGGTGAGGTGAAACTGACACAACACATTTTGTCCATAGTAATACTATCAAAATGAAAGCATATTCACTTCTGGAGTTTTCCAAGAATCAATTCAAACTGAATATTGGCCTTTTTCACAGAGTTTATTTCATAATGGCTCCAACAAATACAGCACTTTGGCAATAGTCTGTCACCTCTGGCGATAGCAACACAGCTATTTCACCCTATAGAGTTACAGTATTCTCTAGCCCACACCGAGCCTCCTCCACCAACCTATAACTCTTATTTTATTTCCGCACTTTATACATTAGAGGTACATTACACCCATCCCAGTGGATAGAATGAGTCCACTTTTACACCCAGGTGTTACATTGCAAGGTTAGGTCATTTGGATGGCTATGACCTTTGATGGCTCTGTCTTCAATGAAAATGATCTGGTGATCTCCGCATTGACATGCACACAGATGCCCTTGTGCTGTACATTCACACTATGGTGATAAGGCCAGCGCAATTCACTTGGGAGACATTATGGAAATATTCATTTGGAAATTACAAATTAGAATTAGAATGTAAGGCCACATTTCCCTGTCTTAGTAGGTATGGTGGGGATAGTGTGGTATCCCTGTGATAGGGCTAAAAAGCACATGAATAAGATTTTCCTGCATCTTTCCTGGATTTTTCTTTAGCAGAGCCTATGGTTGGTAGGTTTATCACTCCAGTCTTCTTGAGGGAATGCGTTGCTTTTAAAGAAGTAATTAGATCAAGTAAAGTGAGAGAAAAAATATTACACTGAGTCCCAAGTGTTCTGGTATGCGATTAATTATTCTGAGAAAGACAGATGTAAAATTGTGTATGCCCATCAGCGCTAAGACTTTCTGAAGATTTATCATTCATGTAAATCATGAATAAAATATTTCCTTGTTGAGAGAAAATGCTACACCTGTTTGGTACATCATTTACTGCAAGATAATAAGCAAACATATCTGACCTATTAAAGCCGAGAATGGACATACAATGTGAGTTTGTTAAGTAGGGTGATTTGCATACAATAAGGTAAAATTGTTAAAAAAGAGTTTACAAAGTATATATTGCTTCACTGCTGCAACTTTATAAACTCATATACTGATCATAAATTACAGAGTGACGCTGTATAAGGTTAAAAATAACATCACAGAGCTAAATTCCTTTCTTCAAAAAGCAACTACAGTAACTGTATTGCATGCATATGAAGCACACATGCGCTTCTATTTTCCCCAGATGTCTGAATAAATAAGGAAAAACAGTCAAGCGAACGCAAGAGTGTCATGGAGATCACGGACAAGGCTACGGTGGTGGCGGAGGTCGAGCCACAAGCCACCAGGACGGTAGCGTCTCCAGTCGCCCCTGGCGACCATCACGTTGCCATGCTCCGGAACAGACAGGGCTGCTCGCACAACAGATGGAACTAATGATGCGAAACAAAAGAGATCATTTCACCGTGGTCCTCTAGGAAAGCCACAAAGAGAGGCTTGGAAGTTTGAATGATGGGACCAGGGGACTTGCATGGGGTTAGATATGGGTAGCCTTTTTTTTTCCTGGAGGTGCACAGATGAATAGGAAAAAGGGCCTTTGATGTTTTTTGCACAAAGCGGCACATTAAAAAGGAAAGTATAAAAAATCTGAGAAATGGTAATCAACCTTTAAGTTCTGCTGAGGATCCCCACTAGAGATGGGTTTTGTTTCTGATTTTATGGACTTAGGGGTTCCTGATAAATATCCAGTCACATATGGGTCATCAGACAGATGAAAAATGGTTGGCAAGATACTTGTGAAACCTAAACTTCAGAATGGACAGTAGCTCTTATGATCAAATCCTAATATGTTTAATTATTATATGAACCAATTTTACAATTTACTTCAACTAAACTAAATACAGTAATTACAGTAAATACTTCACTATGTTGGATCATCTCATCTGACTAGTTTTAGTTTGACAGCTGAGCCATGTTAAATAAATTATCATCCCACAGAATGTTTAACGAAGTAAAAACTATTTCAATACCAGTGTTTACGGAAAACGTATACAAGACTTTAATATCAAAACAGACTGATGAGCAAGTGAGTTTTGTAAGGTCTTTGTAAGTAGAGTTACCTATGTGCACCAGGGTTTCTGCACAATGTGTTGGATAGCAGTTGTAAACAAACTGCTGTGTCCTGAACTGACAAAAACAAATCAAATTTGAGCGGAGGACATTTGCATATCCTGAGGGACCGGATTAGATTTAGAGGTCATCTCTTACGAGCCAGTCCTCAGCAGACACCAATGTAATGTTTCTATGTCAAGTACGTTCAATCGCAGCCTATGTGAGCCCACAGTCTGTTTTCCAAGTCAGACAGTCAGAGGGAGGGAGCGCGGCTCTTTAAATACAGCGTGTGAACTGAGAGGAGCCAAACACCTTGGGATGGGATTTAACCAGGATGGAGCGAAGTGGAGCCCAATCCGTTGCCCATCCACACATGGAGGGGATCACTGGGAAAAAGTTCAGCTTCGACACTGACACAAACAGCGGAGCAAGGCCTGTATTAGAGTCAGGTTAGCAAAGATAACACTATCAGCCTGATCCCCATGGGCACCAAATGCCTGGCCTTGCTGGCAAATAAAGCTACAGTGTCTTGACTCCTTGGCACATTAGCTCTGATTACAATGACCTTCATTATATCAGCTACCCTTATTACAACACGTAGAAGGCGTCTCTCCCCTGGGCAAAGCACAGTGGGGGAAAGAGTAAAGGAAAGTGGTGAGATTCTCTAGTCAGGCCTGGGCTGTGGAAACCAGTCCTAAGACCTGTACTGTAGTGTGCAATTAGCACCTGTCAAAACACTGATATTCAAAAATGCTGACGAGTCAAATCACTTTAAAAGAGTTTGTGGATGTACTATTAATTCAGATTTACCTGTACTGTTTTTATAGATCTATAAAACCCTAACAGTGTTCTGAGACCTCTCAGCAGGAACATCATTGCCTGAACTGCAAAGCAAATATAACCTAATTTCAACTTCTTTGTCTTTTTGATCCTTAGTTTCTTAAAATAATATTTGTTGAAAGAACCAAAAATCAATTTAATTCCTTCTTATTTTATTTTTTTACTGCTTTTATTACTAAATAACATGCTGGGCTATTCATAGGATCTACCACTCCACATCCTTTGCGCGCAGATGAGCCCTGTTTAATATGTAACAATGTTGTTAACCTCAATTTCCTTCCCAGTCTGCCCCTCCACAGGCCACATTGTTAGCCTGAGCGAGCTCTTGGCAAACGTTAGCGCCGCGGTGGTGGTGACTCTCATTCAGTCTGACCACCCTGCAGGCAGAGGGGATTCTCTGCTATAGCCCGGCTCATCCCTCCCTCCAGGCCCCTGCTGAGCATCTCGCCCTCCCTCTCTGCTGGCAGGTGACTCACAATAACAGACGTTGCCCTGAGAGAGCCGCTTCATCGCGTTCACTTAGCGCTGCCAACACACACCCCAAAACGGAATGAGCTGAACTATGGGGGTTCTGAAGACCATCCCTTCAGCCAGCGGGAGGGTGCAATGTTTGTTTTTGTGCTGAGATACAGAGGGTTAGAGGAGGAGGAGGAAAGGGAGGGGGGATGCAAATTGGCTTGTTTTGGGTTAAGAACAAATGAAGACATTTCAAGAATTACGAGATACAAGTGCAAAAACAAGAACACCTGTATCAGGAACAAAGGACAACAACCTATGAGTGGAACAAACAATATCACTCTCAGCCAATCATTCACATATTTGTCAAAGTATAATTCCTGAGGAAGAATAGAGGATGAAATGGCAATGTAGCCAACACTTAAGAGTGCACTTAAGTTGCAGTCAGTGATTCTGGAGAAGGCTTTTTGTCAATATAAATGTTTGTTAAAATCAGTGAATATCTCCTCACGACCCGCTACCTGTACGTACTGTGTGCGCTGAAAAAAAGATCTGGTGGTAAACAGAAAACAGAGGTGGCCCACCCCAGCTAGCAACATGCCCGTTTACAGATTTTTTTTTCAGCGCAAACACAGAACGTAAAGGTAATGGATCGTGTGGAGATATTCACTGATACTGACAAAAAGTGAAACCGCATTCTTCAAAATCGCTGACTCCACCTTAAACAGAATCAGAGTTTAGGCCAAGTCGATCCACTTTGATTGTATGTTTCAAAAAAGCTAATAAAATTGTAACTTAATTATAGATTCATAATGAGCGACTGTACCACTGCCAAAAACAAGTCCCATACCAAGGCAAACAGGCACCTGTCGAATGCTCTCTGCTCGTGGGTTCTCATAGCTTAATTAATCTAGGCCTTAGGGTATCATGACTAGTGTGTGCTGCTTGTGTGCATGTTTGAGACAATTAAGTTGTTCCTCGAAACGGAGGTGCAACTTCAACATGGAGCGGAGACACCAATACTGCACATAACAAGCCGCGTTTTGTGAAAGTAAAGTCAATGATCCAATAATTTGTTTCGCACCGACCGAAACAGAAAATTAATGACGACCCTGTGAAATGCTTTTTAACACAAATTAATTACAAAATCACTTAGTTTGATCTCTCATTGATGGCAAATCAATCCAGCTCCAATTTATACCTGAAATTATTTTTCACCCATCACCGTCTTAGCTATTGAATATGTTTGTTATTAAATTTACAGCAATTATTGGTATACCATGTGCAAAGAGACATAAATGTAAGTTTGGGACTCACCTTCCCTGTTGAAGCGCTGAAGCTGAAACCGCTGAGGAGTTATCGCCTCTGGCCGATGCTCACTCTACTGCCAGCTCATTTCTGTAGATAAACATAGAACAGCTTTATCATCACATGCAGTTTCTTTGAAATCAGAGATTTAAAGCACTTGATATTGTTATAAAATGTGTAAAGTTACAGCAGGAAGCCAAGAATCCTGACACTGGTTTTCTTCCAGGTGTGACCAAGCATCATAAAGCAGGAGAAGGAAGGGGGCATTGGCCGTGTGTTGTGTTTCTAAAATCTCCAATAAATTCCCATTATTCCAGTTTTTCTTTCTATGCTTCTGTAGCAGAAAAAAAGTGAGTGAACAAATTGGTAGCATATTTATTGAAAAATCTTAATGAATGTGGTAATGACTTATTGACGTGAAATACAACAGAAATAATTGGTGATCAAAGTGAATTAGGACAAAAGTATGAAATTCTTAAGACTGCTAATTACCAGTTTGAATGAGCCTGATAACGAAAGAGAAAATGTATTAAATGCAATAACTATTACTATTGCTAATTACATTTGCAATTATGTCACTAATGAGAACGGCTTAATTATCAGCACATTGGATAAATAAGAGTTTCGCTTTCTACCGTTGGTTTTGGAGGTGGTTATGTAGTTGCAACATCTAGGGTAAGGGACTCTGACCAAAAACACAACACCAAAGATAAAGCTATCAACCATTACAGTAGCAATTTCTTAATGTGATAAAGTAATGATAATGTAAAATATATCCAAAATGGCTTCAATACCATGTTCTGTATGTCAAACTTAAACTGTTATACAAGAAAGTTATGAAAGGACAGCAGTTAGGCCTTCTAAGAATGGCCTTTTTTATTCAGAACTTTGCAACTGAGAGATTTTCAACAGACCAATTGTTTAAATTGTAATTTACAGATCAGAAAGGACACTACTGTAAGTGTGGAAGGTCAATTTGTTCTGCTTGTTTAGTAAATAAAGGGTTAAGGGTGCCAGGGATGCACCAATGTACCAAGAATGATGAACCTGCAGGTAAGCTAATGAGGCAAGTCTTCCTTGTGACAAGTTGAATTGCTTCAGCTACCAAAAATAATGAACTGCTTTACTTTGCATTGGAAAATATATATATTTTTTTTACAACATGGCACAAACTTAAAGCACATATAATGTGCTGGTGTATGTCAAAAGAGAGTTATCAATGTATGAAATGAAAAATTCATATGAGAGTATTTTTAGCAGAGGCCAGACACAAATCCATAGGGCAGTTATTGACTGCTTTGGACAGGATATGACACACTGATCCTACTTGTGCATCTGACCCAATTGGTTGATGACTGCTAGAGGAACAGGAGACTATCGTGACATCCTTTCTCACTGATCCCCAAACAGCCCTACCGCCCCCGCTCCCGCATGGCTGTCAAAATATTGCCGTATTACACTCCGAGACTCTCCACATGCTGTTGATTTGTCTCATATTCCAAAAGGGCGTTGCTCTACCTTTAGGAGAGCGGAAGTGTTGCATAGGACCGTGTCTGAGTGCCAAATAGAGGCACAATGGATTAGAGTCATATCTACCACATGGCTGCTTCCTAATCCTACCATCTGAGGTAAACACTGAGCCAGGTGAGGCAACACGCCTGTCTAGGCCCCACTGAAACACATAGGGATCTCCTCCTCAACATGGGATTCCTACTTCCGACAGTAATTATTGGGACATTAGGATGAGCCTTATTCCGATTTATGTAACGCAATGCTAATTCAGTGTTTTTCCGAAAAAAGTTTCTCTTGTATTTGTTGTTCTGTATACACACTGTTTGGAAAGATCAATCCAGTAAAGAATGTCAGCTAGCAGGAGGGATTTTACATTACCAGAAGGAGTAAGACAGTTTGGAAATCTGTAATGAATGTTTACTAGGAGTATTGATCAACACATGCTCAACTTAAAGACAGTCAATAGCATGTTCGATATTCATTGTTAAAGTTAAAACATATCTCTTAAAGGTGGAGCACACAAACTAAAGTTGTCAAGATTGATTTAAGTCATATATCTGCTTGCAGTTTTCTTGCAATACGCACAATCTGTTTCAACATCAGAGCCTGAACATCTGTTTTTTAATGTGTTCAAAAAGTGTGTAATAAGGTGATACTTCTGTGTTGTGTGTGTGTGTGTGTGTCACTGCCAAAGAATGTTGCCAACTTCAGTTTCAAAGTCTCTCCCTCTCACCTCAGAGGCAGGACAAGAAAAGGAACAAAAAAACAAGACAGAAAAGAACATTCAATGCGTGTTTTAAGATAGGGCTGGTATTACTTAAAATATTTACATCATTACGTAAAAACAGGTTTTGATATGTCACGGCATGAATGTTTTTCAATACATTTTTCACACATGACCTCACAACTCGGAAAAAAATTTACACACCCAAGGAACAGGTACTTGTGGTAAAAAAAATAAAAGAAAACTAACAAAAAGCTTGGGTATTTCACAAGTAAATGTTAGTCAATGTTCTTTCAGTTAATTGTCTCAAACTGGTATTTTCCAGTACAGTGATGACTCTTTCTGGGACAGGGAAGTACAATTAGATAGTAATGCTACAAAGCAGCTAAAAGGGTATCAGATTTGTGGAGAAAATTACTTTCAAAGACTGAACCAGTATTTAAAAAAGAAACCAATTCTGATATAAACATTCGGTATTTAGACATCTTACTGTAATGAAATACATGCACATAATTAGTATTGACAAGTAAATCAAGTTGAGTGTAGTCTATTTCACTGCATGCAATTCAACAGTTCTTACAAGGTGATTTATTTCCATTGAAAACTGTTTGAACAAAAACAAGGTACACTAAAGTACCCAGTTATGCTATAAACACAACCTAGAGCCAAGCCACTTTTGAAAGCCTTGTCAGAACATGTGAATAAGGGTTGGTTCTGAAAAGTGCATATTTTGATTTTGGTGATAAAACAGCAATAGCAGGAGCTGAAATGTGTTAACTGTTCAGTGGCTGTGGAGCCGTTTGATGTGATGTTTCGTTGCCATTTGCTAAGTGATGAAAACAACTAAAGTTTAATTAAAATCAATTAGTTTCTTTCCCTCAGGAAAACTTGACCTTAACACTGGTGTTGGAAGTTTTCCATCATAGTTTATTGTTACAAATCAAATGCTATAAGCTTAGAGTGAAGATAAAGTGTGTGTCTTTGAGAAACAGCCTTCACAGTCAGTGGATTTAATAGTGGTGTGGAGATTGGAACTTAGTATTTCAAAGAAGGTCAATCAGTGTAAAAAGAGATGCTCAAGATATGGTAAAAAATAAGTTATGAAAATTGAGCTTCAGTTTACAAAAAAACAGCTGAAGTTTGGAGATCCATAAAATAGTGATAATACAATAAAGCAAGTCCTTGACAAAAAGAAAAAATATGAACCTGAATGGCAAGATTTTCTGAGGTTACGTTACTAACAGTTGCCCTTAGGCATGGGTATGAGATAAATATACTATACAACATACACACACCTTTGTCACGCAATGTGACTTGAACAAAAGACCATCCAGGTTCACAATTACCTTTCCCATAAACGCAATGTGCAGCTGGTCCAGCATACTTTTTTAGGTATAATTAATTTTTTTCTTCAGTCTTCGCTGAAAGAAAAATAGCCAACTTCAAGTTTCTCACACCTTGACAACTGATGTAAATGTACTGATAGTTAAGAAGTTAAATGGTTTGCTTTCTTTTTTAAAGAACACTCAAAATGGTAATTTGCATGAATGCATGTGTTTTCAGGGCTTTTAAATTGTAAATATAGCAACATCCTGTGCCTACACCCCCACTTCTGTACTCCGTCCAGAATAGATCTCACTGTTTCATTCATGCTTTTTTTAATGATGAAGTCTCTCAAAGTGTGTGTGTGTGTGTGTGTGTGTGTGTGTGTGTGTGTGTGTGTGTGTGTGTGTGTGTGTGTGTGTGTGTGTGTGTGTGTGTGTGTGTGTGTGTGTGTGTGTGTGTGTGTGTGTGTGTGTAGGAGATGACAGAAGAAAATAAAAATCTGGGCAAGCCATTTCTTTCTATACTCTTGCGGCAGAGTACAAATCAGGAAAAATGTAGTTTTATATCTATAGTTTGTTTAAATCTCATTCAGACTGCACCGACTATGGGGACTGACTGTTGACTTTTAGCTGCTGACACCACTGTGTTGATATTTTAGAGTCAAAGTTTTCCAGGCTTGATTTTACACTTTTTTAAGGCATTACAGAAGTCCTAGTCAAGAAGTCCAATATCACCAATTTAGCATTGCGTTTCTATAACTTTGTTTGGACAATATAGAATTTAAGATAATGCATCAACATTGCATCACAACTGGAGATATGAACTTTTTTATTTTCTGGATTATTTATTCACTGTCAAAACCGGCCTGTGCACCTTCTTAAAGGCCTACTTCACCGGTTGGAATATGAAGGTGTATTGAACTCGGAGATCCTATGTAGTAGAAATGTGCAAAAAAAAATTAAATCGGATCATCTTAGCCTGAGAAAAGACAGAAAGAGTGTTTTATGGTCTCACTGTCTAATCCTACAGTTTCCTTCTTGTGACATCACAGTAAGGGTTAGGATTAACAGGACAGCTGGGCCAAGGGAAGACTAAGGGAAGACTGAGGGAAGAAAAACCTCATTCATTATATTATAATAATTATTTTATAATGATAGAACGCTGGTTCCGTATGGGTGAAGTATTCCTTTAAGTCACTTTTTTCACACATAGAAGTAATCGCCCAGATTACACTAGACTAAAGAACATACTTTGATCTGTAA
The DNA here is from genome assembly GCA_949357725.1 of Hyperoplus immaculatus. Taxonomy (NCBI): domain Eukaryota; kingdom Metazoa; phylum Chordata; class Actinopteri; order Uranoscopiformes; family Ammodytidae; genus Hyperoplus; species Hyperoplus immaculatus. The sequence continues at coordinate 24,898,537 of OX442360.1, read as the reverse complement.
AATCCATTGGGTTTCTCTTTGAGGCAAACCAAGCGATTTCATCAAGAACACTTTTCTTCCAAATCAGCTATTAACTTCTCACCATCCACTACTTGTCCATTGCTTATGCACGCTGAAAAAAAGTCGGCTGTTTTCACACAGCACAGGCTCCGCTCAAGGCAAGGCTCAGAGCCAGCATCTAACCGCGGCCAGAACTGGCAGATTGATGTTTCGGGGACTAGCTCTGAGCGCCAAATATTAAGTTAGTATAGTTAGTTAGTATAAACATAAACAAACGTTCGGCAAGCGTTCGCTGGAGATAACCTAGTATGCCCTTTAAGTAAGCAGCTGATTAAAGAGCAAATTCAATCATACATCACAATCTACTTCAGTGCAGCCAAAGCATATTTTAAATGTAAAATCATACGCCAATATTTTTCATTCACCAATTTATTTTGTGTCGTTTCCCAGGTTCTCTTTTTATGTTGTTCAACTCAATTCTATTATTACTAGGATGGCATTCGTCTGAATGTAAGGGGTTGTTCTAACTCTCATAGCTTCTCTTTTGATAAATATACACTACTTTTCACAAGGTGACTTCCTATAGCTTAAAAGCACACTAAGCGATAACCAGCGAATGTTTGGCGAACGTTTGTTTATGTTTATACTAACCGCGGCCAGTACATCAAGTCATGATTTTGACAAAGTGTTCTGGATTACAATTGCATAGTATGCCTTTAACACTATTCAATCTCCTTATTGTTCAAATATGAAGAAAGTCATATTTGGGCAAATCACCAAAGGCGTATATAGCTAGCTATATAGCTGAACAAGTATATACTACAACAATAGTAGAGAAGTAGACTATGATGGAGCCTTAGAGTTTGAGTTTTAATTCCCTTTTATTCAGTGAAGCCTTTTTTTATACTGCTCTATTGTACCACCATCACTTTCTCAATGACGATAAAAACTTTAAACTTTTTTACAGCGACCTTTCAAGCCTTCAGACGGTGGTTATTGAATATTCCAAAGATAGATTTTGGGTGGAGTATCACTTTAATTGCATGTAGATACCCAGCCAGAATTTTTTATGCTATTTTAAACTCAGGTTACCGACTATATAACAGGGAGTGGCATTTTCACATTGTGCCTTTCACAGCATGGCTGCACCTGCTTCATGTTTCAGTTCAGGGTATCACAGTCATTGAATCGGCCAAACTAAGTTCCCCTTTCCAGGCTTAGATTTAGCCTTCATAATGCAAAATTTCAAGCAACCTTATCATGAAAATGATATGATTACAGTAATTGTATTTGCTGTCAGAAAGACCCCAGCACCCAAACCTTCTTCTTAAATAGATCTCAGTAGCTTTCCACATCTGAATGCAATGCCAGTTTTCTCATCAGGCTGGACAAACCAGACTCGTGGGGGAAAATATCTAATTGGTGGTTGTTCTAAATGAAGTAGAGTAAACTCGAATTGTATCTTCATAAAACACTGACATAAAAGTAACCATGTTCATTTGCCAAACAGAGATATCTGTTTAGGGCCGAAAGGTAGTGGTGAAGCTTACCATGAAACCCAATCTCTTGATTGGGTTTGCTTGAATTGGTGTGAGTGTTGAGTCCTACCAATTTAAAGAGATTGTGTGAGTACAGAGTGAGTACAAAGTGTGGACATGTTGATTATGTATGCTAGGAGTGGTTCAGTCTTTTATTGGAAAATTTACACCCGTGCAGTGATTTATATAAATCAGTAGTGCCCACAAAGCAGTAAAACTCTAATTGTTTCTTCCATTTTGAAAGTCTAGCGTCCATTAAGGATGCAGTGAGTAATAAAAAGGACTTTTAATCAATCCTCTCTTGTTGATGAGTTGATGTGTGAATGGGCTATCCTACCTGACAGTGCTACCATATGTTGATTTCTTTTTCTAGCAGACAACAAAGATAGAGGGAGCTTATTTCAGTGTAGGTGAATGCATTTACTTGCAATTACTCTAAAGAAAGGAACTTCATCTGAATTGTTAGACCTGTGAGAAAACAGATCAAAACACTTGCTGAATGAGCAAATTAGGCCGTTTTGTACTTCAAAGCACTGTAATCAAGGATCCTGAAGTTCAGAACTATCCAAATCCGAATAAACAGATAATGAATCTCGTGTTCTCAATCCTAACTCTGGACATTTTATTAAGCAGATCTAAAGCAAGTGCAGTAGCATCCCACATTACTCCCTTTTGCCCACACTGCAGACTCTGTAGTGACCCTTTCATTGTCAGATTAGACTGGCCGACCCCTCCTCGACCGGCTGGCATGGCCACAGTAAATCCTGCAGACTGCTCATGCTAGGGACCTCGGGTAATTAATAAAATCCCCATTACATGCCTTGTGCCCGTTGTTTGCTATTTCAACACCCCATTTGTGCCACGATTACAGTCATTATCAGTCACCGCCATTAATTCTCTACGCGATGCCAGAACTGCATACTAATAAATTGGGCTCTAAAATTTTTTTTACCTTTCAAGGAATTGGTGTTGGAGCTGAGCCAGGAAGTGCCACTCCAGATTAGGAGTCATCTGGTGACTCGGAAAGAGCCCTTTCAATGGAAGCCTGCTGCATCTTTGGAGATAGTTCAAATTTCCCCTTTGATTATTTTCCTTTCCCCTCCGAAATGAATCTTTAACCCTGAATAAAATGAAATTAGCAGACTGCAAAATATTGCTTTCTATTCTGACTATATTCCCTTGTGCATGCATGCAAATTATAATGCTTATTTATGTAAATGAGGTGTCGTCTTTAATTAGTTTTGCTTGAGGGTATTAAAATACATGTATTCTATCCCCAAAAATGATTTGTTTTGTTGCTCTGTTCAGTTTATGTTCAAAATGAATGATTATGCCGACTAAAAAGGTTTATTAATTCTCTAGTTGTCTTTTTTCTTCTTCCTCTTTTGGAGAATTATCTTCTCCACCCACTTCCTGAGAAGAGTGTATTCTCTGTGAAATCAAAAAAGCCTCTTCAGGCGGTTCTCTAAGCACTCCTCTGACAGTAGCAATGCACTTTCACTTATCAAATCTGAAAGCTGTGCTCTTCAGCATTTCTCTCTAATTGTTTGGCTACTTGACTGTTAATATAATGCTACTTTATTGAACAGGAGATCAGCTTAACTGTCCTACTTTTACATTCATATATTTTTCCTAATGTGCTGTTTACAACACTGTTGATCATTTAATTCGCATTTTGTTGCATGCATCAGACATATTTACTTTTAACACAGCCAATCTACAGAGTGTGAGCTCTGTTATTAATTAAATGTTAATATTGATGTAAATTCCATCAGCCTGTTTGTTACCCCGGCCCAACTCAAAACTGAAGAGAGTGTGACCTATTAAATGACATTCCAGGTGATTTGGTTATTATTATAATATTTGTTTAAAAGGATTTGCACTGTTGCAATACATTTAACACTATGCACTGTTTGTATGCATTTACTTTGATTTACTGTCCTTTGTTGAGAGGCTATCGAACAGAAAACTGCTTTATGTCACTGTAGGAGGTGTTGGGTCAACTCCTGTTAGAAGCAGCAGCTGGCTGTGTCACGCAGTATTTCAAACCACTTCAGGTTTTAAAGTGACCAACTGCAGCTCGGTTGTTGTTCAATATCATATCAGTATTCAGCATCCCTTCAACTGCTCAGATGAGCTGAAGTGGCAAGTTAAGATGCCCCCTCCCCAGCCTCCAACTATGATTTATGGAAAGGAAGCTAAAACCATTATAGCATTTTTATTATTATTGTTCTTTCAAGGCTAATGCAACAATAGATTTTTGCATGATTGATGTGTTACACTAAACATTAGAGGATTACATTAACTTTGCATAGAACAGCTAAATGACATGAGATTACTTATTGTTATTTTTCTTCCACATGATCATACTGTAAACGCAGTACATATAGTATTTCTTGGCATGTATTGATTACTGTATACATACAGTACATACAGACCGGGTAAACATTGCACATTAATACAGACTCTCCAATGCAGGTTTAGCTTTCTGCTTTCAAACCTACTTTTTAGTGAAAACAATAAACTGCTATTTTTTGTTAAAGTGCAGCTGGTGAATGGCAGTGCGTCAGAGATTTAACAAATGTAAGTGACTTTGATAATCTCTCATCTGCCCCCTTCATTCTGCAAATTATTAAAACTCTAACCTCATGTGCAACGGAATATGGCAGCAATATGCTGATACTTCAATCAACTAGGAAGGAATCACTGCTCTCTATCCGGCAGTTCCTATGAGTTTGAGCTTTTAAAGCATACAGTACAGCCATAAATTCTCTCATGGCAACTCTTGATGGACCACATCAAACCTTGCATGATTCCTCGCACATCAAGCACATAGGCAAGGTCCAAACCCTGACTATGCCTTTCTAGTCCAAGCATTATACAGGTCCTTCTCATATAATTAGCATATTGTGATAAAGTTGATTATTTTCCATAATGTAATGATAATAATTGAACTTTCATATATTTTAGATTCATTGCACACCAACTAAAAAAGGTCTTTTGTTGTTTTAATACTGATGATTTTGGCATAGAGCTCATGAAAACCCCAAATTCCTATCTCAAAAAATTAGCATATCATGAAAAGGTACTCTAAACGAGCTCTTAACCTAATCATCTGAATCAAGTAATTAACTCTAAACACCTGCAAAAGATTCCTGAGGCTTTTAAAAACTCCCAGCCTGGTTCATTACTTAAAACCGCAATCATGGGTAAGACTGCCGACCTGACTGCTGCCCAGAAGGCCATCATTGACACCCTCAAGCAAGAGGGTAAGACACAGAAAGAAATTTCTGAGCGAATAGGCTGTTCCCAGAGTGCTGTATCAAGGCACCTCAGTGGGAAGTCTGTGGGAAGGAAAAAGTGTGGCAGAAAACGCTGCACAACCAGAAGAGGTGACCGGACCCTGAGGAGGATTGTGGAGAAGGGCCGATTCCAGACCTTGGGGGACCTGCGGAAGCAGTGGACTGAGTCTGGAGTAGAAACATCCAGAGCCACCGTGCACAGGCGTGTGCAGGAAATGGGCTACAGGTGCCGCATTCCTCAGGTCAAGCCACTTTTGAACCAGAAACAGCGACAGAAGCACCTGACCTGGGCTACAGAGAAGCAGCACTGGACTGATGCTCAGTGGTCCAAAGTACTTTTTTCGGATGAAAGCAAATTTTGCATGTCATTCGGAAATCAAGGCGCCAGAGTCTGGAGGAAGACTGGGGAGAAGGAAATGCCAAAATGCCTGAAGTCCAGTGTCAAGTACCCACAGTCAGTGATGGTCTGGGGTGCCATGTCAGCTGCTGGTGTTGGTCCACTGTGTTTTATCAAAGGCAGGGTCAATGCAGCTAGCTATCAGGAGATTTTGGAGCACTTAATGCTTCCATCTGCTGAAAAGCTTTATGGAGATGAAGATTTCATTTTTCAACAAGACCTGGCACCTGCTCACAGTGCCAAAACCACTGGTAAATGGTTTACTGGCCATGGTATTACTGTGCTCAATTGGCCTGCCAACTCTCCTGACCTGAACCCCATAGAGAATCTGTGGGATATTGTGAAGAGGAAGTTGAGAGACACCAGACACTGTGGATGAGCTTAATGCTGCTATCGAAGCATCCTGGGCCTCCATTACACCTCAGCAGTGCCACAGGCTGATTGCCTCCATGCCACGCCGCATTGAAGCAGTCATTTCTGCGAAAGGATTCCCGACCAAGTATTGAGTGCATAACTGAACATAATTATTTGAAGGTTGACTTTTTTGTATTAAAAACACTTTTCTTTTATTGGTCGGATGAAATATGCGAATTTTTTGAGATAGGGATTTTTGGTTTTTCTTTACTTTTTTGCCAAAATCATCAATATTAAAACAATAAAAGGCTTAAACTACTTCAGTTGTGTGTAATGAATCTAAAATATATGAAAGTCTAATGTTTATCAGTACATTACAGAAAATATTGAACTTTATCACAATATGCTAATTATATGAGAAGGACCTGTATAACCTGACCTCTCAAAAATTGCAACAGAAACCATTTCAACTGTTTTTGACTCATGAATATGTAAGTAATAACATACTAAAAGTCTTAAGGAATCCATGTGGTGGAAAGTTATTTTCTAAGGGTTTTCTTAACCACACCTTTTATGCTCCTTTTTCGGCTTCCTAAAGTACTGTTTTATGGTAGAGGGGATATGTGCAAAATTGTTAACCTTTTCAGAAAAGCTTGAAACTTGGTACACTTATACAGTTTGGGTCTCTGAACATTTTCAGATATTAAGCCATTGCAAAATCGAATCATGGTTGCCATGGCGACCATTTCACTTTCCGCCATAGCCTAATTGTGCATTTTTCATCATAACTCCTGAACAAAACATAATACCACATAACTAGTGATGTCTACCCCTATGTTTTCATGGTCAGGGATTACTATGATACCACATACAACATCAGGAACAGTTAAAGTCAATAGTTAAGGGTGAATCCAATGTTTTTCCGAAAATAAAAGCCTAGTATCCGAAAACATCGCTGTGACTTTATAATTGAGGCCTATGTTGCATAAACATTGAGTATCGAGTTTTAATTTTGTTCTCTAACAAAGACTTAGGCTTAAATGTTTGTAAAATACTATAACAATATAAAAAACACAAATATTGTGAATGCTACACTGGCACAAATTAACATAAATTGTTGCACTGATAAACATACATTTTAATATGAAAGTATTTTGGTGCACAGAAGTAGGCTACTACTAATTCAAAGTGCTGCCAGAGCAGTACTAATGCAATGTGAAAGGGGTAAATCAATGCATACCATGAATATGCATTGCCCTCTGACCCCCTCTGGAGTGTGGTAACTTGAGAGGGGATATGCGAAAAGACACATTTCAATGCAGCCTTTTGTAATTGACTAATAAAAAAACTCAACTTAGTATTCACCTCTCCGGGAACCATCACCTTACCGTGGTGGAGAGGTTTGTGTGCCCCTGTGAACCTGAGAGCTGTGTTGTCCGGAGCCTAGTGCTCCTGGTAGGGTCTCCCATGGCAAAGTGGTCTCAAGTGAGGGGCCCGACTAAGAATGGTTCACAAAGACCCCATGGAAAATCAAGCAAGAGGAAGTGTGACCCTGCCCGGAGGAAGCCCGGGGCCCCCGTCTGGAGCCAGGCCCAGAAAGGGGGCCCGCCTGCGAGCGTCTGGTGGCCGGGTCTGCCACGGGGCCCGGCCGGGCACAGCCCGAAGAAGCTACGTGGCACAAACTCCCTCTACAACTGATGGGCCCACCACTCGTCAGAGGAACCGCTGGGGTCGGGTGCGCTGCCTTATGGGTGGCAGTGAAGGGCGGGGACCACGACGGACCAGACCCGGGCGGCAGAGGCTGGCTTTGGGGACGTGGAACGTCACCTCGCTGTGGGGGAAGGAGCCGGAACTGGTGCGGGAGGTGGAGCGCTACCAATTAGATCTGGTGGGGCTGACCTCCACGCACAGTCTTGGTTCTGGAACCGTACTTCTGGACAGGGGTTGGACTCTATTCTTCTCTGGAGTTGCCCAAGGTGTGAGGCGCCGGGCCGGTGTGGGGATACTCACGAGCCCCCGGCTGGGCGCTACTACGTTAGAGTTTACCCCGGTGGACGAGAGGGTCGCCTCCCTACGCCTCCAGGTTGTGGGGGGGAAGACTCTGACTGTTGTCTGTGCGTATGCACCGAACAGCAGTTCGGAGTATCCGGCCTTCTTGGAGACCCTGAACGGAGTCCTGCATGGGGCTCCGGTAGGGGACTCCATAGTTCTGCTGGGAGACTTTAACGCGCACGTGGGCAATGATGGAGACACCTGGAGAGGCGTGATTGGGAGGAACGGCCCCCCCGATCTGAACCCGAGCGGTCGTTTGTTGTTGGACTTCTGTGCTGGTCATGGTTTGTCTATAACGAACACCATGTTCGAACATAAGGATGCTCATAAGTGTACATGGTACCAGAGCACCCTAGGCCGAAGGTCGATGATCGATTTCGTGAACGTATCATCTGATCTGAGGCCGCATGTTTTGGACACTCGGGTGAAGAGAGGGGCGGAGCTGTCAACTGATCACCATCTGGTTGTGAGTTGGGTCAAAGGGTGGGGGAAGACTCTGGACAGACCTGGTAAGCCCAAACGGGTAGTGCGGGTGAACTGGGAACGTCTGGCGGAGGCCCCTGTTCAAGAGATCTTTAATTCGCACCTCCAGCAGAGCTTTTCGAGCATCCCTGTGGAGGTTGGGGGCATTGAACCCGAGTGGTCGATGTTCAAAACTTCCATTGCTGAAGCCGCGACAGGCAGCTGTGGTCTCAAGGTCTTAGGTGCCTCAAGGGGCGGTAACCCTCGAACGCCGTGGTGGACCTCGGTGGTCAGGGAAGCCGTCCGACTGAAGAAGGAGTGCTTCCGGGATATGTTATCACGGGAGACTCCTGAGGCAGTTGCAAGGTACCGACAGGCCCGAAGGGCTGCAGCCTCTGCCGTGACAGAGGCAAAGCAGCGGGTGTGGGAGAAGTTCGGAGAAACCATGGAGAAGGACTTTCGGTCGGCACCAAGGTGTTTCTGGAAGACCGTCCGGCACCTCAGGAGGGGGAAGCGGGGAACCATCCAAGCTGTGTACAGTAAGGATGGGACGCTGTTGACCTCAACTGAGGAGGTGGTCGGTCGGTGGAAGGAGCACTTTGAGGAACTCCTGAATCCGATTAACCCGCCCTCTATGTTGGAGGCAGAGCTGGAGGCTGATGGGGGATCATCGTCAATTTCCCTGGTGGAAGTCACTGAGGTAGTCAAACAACTCCACAGTGGCAAAGCCCCGGGGGTTGATGAGATCCGTCCAGAAATGCTGAAAGCAATGGGTGTGGAGGGGCTGTCTTGGATGACACGCCTCTTCAACATTGCGTGGAAGTCGGGTACAGTGCCGAAGGAGTGGCAGACCGGGGTGGTGGTTCCTATTTTCAAAAAGGGGGACCAGAGAGTGTGTGCCAATTACCGAGGTATCACACTTCTCAGCCTCCCCGGCAAAGTCTACTCCAAGGTGCTGGAAAGGAGGGTTCGGCCGATAGTCGAACCTCAGATTGAAGAGGAACAATGCGGATTCCGTCCTGGCCGTGGAACAACGGACCAGCTCTTCACTCTCGCAAGGATCCTAGAGGGAGCTTGGGAGTTTGCTCATCCAGTCTACATGTGTTTTGTAGATTTGGAGAAGGCTTATGACCGGGTTCCCCGGGAGATACTGTGGGGGGTGCTGCGGGAGTATGGGGTGAGGGTGTCTCTTCTCAGGGCCATCCAATCTCTGTACGCTCAAAGCGAGAGCTGTGTCCGGGTTCTCGGTAGTAAGTCGGACTCGTTTCCGGTGGGGGTTGGCCTCCGCCAGGGCTGCGCTTTATCACCAATCCTGTTTGTGATATTCATGGACAGGATATCAAGGCGTAGTCGTGGTGGGGAGGGGTTGCAGTTTGGTGGTCTGAAGATCTCATCTCTGCTGTTTGCAGATGATGTGGTTCTGATGGCATCATCGGCCTGTGACCTTCAGCTCTCATTGGATCGGTTTGCAGCCGAGTGTGAAGCGGTTGGGATGAGGATCAGCACCTCTAAATCTGAGGCCATGGTGCTCAGCAGGAAACCGATGGTTTGTCTACTACAGGTAGGGAATGAGTCCTTACCCCAAGTGAAGGAGTTCAAGTACCTCGGGGTCTTGTTTTCGAGTGAGGGAACAATGGAACGTGAGATTGGCCGGAGAATCGGAGCAGCAGGGGCGGTTTTGCATACGCTTTACCGCACTGTTGTGACAAAAAGAGAGCTGAGTCGTAAGGCAAAGCTTTTGATCTACCGGTCGATCTTTGTTCCTACCCTCACCTATGGTCATGAAGGCTGGGTAATGACCGAAAGAACGAGATCGCGGGTACAAGCGGCCGAAATGGGTTTTCTCAGGAGAGTGGCTGGCGTCTCCCTTAGAGATAGGGTGAGAAGCTCAGTCATTCGTGAGGAACTCGGGGCAGAGCCGCTACTCCTTTGCGTTGAAAGGAGCCAGTTGAGGTGGTTCGGGCATCTGGTAAGGATGCCCCCAGGGCGCCTCCCTAGGGAGGTGTTCCAGGAGCGTCCAGCTGGAAGGAGGCCTCGGGGAAGACCCAGGACTAGGTGGAGAGATTATATCTCCACACTGGCCTGGGAACGCCTCGGGATCCCCCAGTCAGAGCTGGTTGATGTGGCCCGGGAAAGAGAAGTTTGGGGTTCCCTGCTCAAGCTGCTGCCCCCGCGACCCGATTTCGGATAAGCGGTTGAAGATGTATGTATGTATGTAACTTAGTATTCAGATCGACTTTTACGTTTATTTAATAGTTGTATGAAGCATTGGAGCAAGTTTTCTCAAACATAGTCTGGTTTTCCTCATCATCTCCAACCTGAAATGATTTTGCACCCCCAGATCCTTTGCAGGTACCACATGCAACAGAGCACTCAATGGCATGCCTCTTGCATGTGCACTTTCGGGTTGTTACAGTCCGTCTTGCATGTGCATCCGATGACCCATAAGAGTATCTGTGGAGATGTTGGTAGGACAGTTTTGATATGGACACCCCACAATCCCTATTTGTGAGGCAGGAGTTTGTTTATCTATTGTTCCCTTCCACTGCTGGACCTTGTAGTACAAACGCTGACTGTGATACTTTGCTCCTGCTGATGTAGGTGGCGGACCCAGTAGCTATACTGTACATGAGAAGGTTATAGAGGCCAGCTTCGCACAAAAGGGCTTAAAACTAACTGGTAGCTAATTTCTGGAGGGGAGCTCCTTTCCTAATCAGCACAGCGTTTGTTGTGTGGCAAACTCCACTGCTTTCTGTTCTATGAGCCAATCAGCATCACTTGTGGCATGGTACTTCTGACAGTTCCTTTTCTGTTGGTGACCACTGAGCATGTTGATGAACTGGAATTGGAAAGGAACTTGTTTTTCTTCAAGGTAACCAGCATGTTCTCACCTATGACGTTGGCTGCTTTGTCTTTGTATGTATATCAACGTGTCCAGGCGATGCGCATAAGAAGTGCTCCACCATCCAGCACATACTAAATATGACCTTACCCTCCTGGAAGGTCAGGTGTGTGGAGCGCCCAAATGGCATCTGCTAATAGTGGCTTATGTGGCTGTCGAAGAAGTAAGAAGGTCTCAAACAGGGCTGGAGGGGGACTGCACAGTTCATACCTTACCTAGATCCCAGTTCTTGTGAACCTTTTGCAGCAATTATGTGTCGCTTGAAAAGTAGGTGAAGATCCACCTGCACTGCTTCACAATCAATCTTCACTGAGGATCTTTGTACTGATGGTGATCACTCAATCCCTCTTCTTGAATGTGTTCTCAGCAGTAGTTTGTCCATCCATGCTATCCAAAATGGTGTTTCTGATGGCTTTTGCCCTATCAACATTCAAAGAAAGGTGGGAGACACTGCACAAGCTTGGATCCAAGCAATAATTGTGTCTTTCTAATATTTTTTTTCTTCATTAGATTCGGAGAAACAGAGTTAAAATGGGGCAAAGAGAGGAAGACGTGCAGAGAACTTAACCAGGCTGGATTTCTGCAGGATAACCACTGTGCCATGAGCACCCTATGTAATTGTGTCTTTCTTGGAGATAGTTCAGAACTGTGTGCGTTGTTAACTTCAGCACAAACTGGCATGGAGAGAAGCCATGTCAGATGTTGCAGCCTCGCAATCTTGTGATGCCACCACTGGTTTTCATACTGTCATTAGAACCTGCTCAAGATCCATGGACATGCCAGCCCATAGGCGATCACTCCACATGGAATCCCCCTTCAAATCTCTGGTTAATATCTGGATGGTGCTAATGGACCTTGCACATCCTCTGCACATACTGTAGATGTGAGCTGATTTTGTGTAGAGATTGTGCCCTGATACTGCCATGAAAGGAAGCATTTCTGATATTGTTTCAGAGTGAAGTTCCCAATTCTCAGAAACTTGCTAAATATGCCTACCAATGGATTTTAAGGATTCAGTTTTGCATTTGAGAAGTCATCTTATTCTGGAATCACATCAGAATGGCAAGCCTTCTCTGCAGACATCCCTCCATGGGCTTTGCATAGATTGCAGCAACTTCATTGACACCAGAGTTTTATAACCGATCTCCAGCAGGTATCATCTGCTGATGACATCTCTGCATCATAGTATTTTGGATCTCCTTGCAGCTAATGGGGAGTCACAACAAGTGCATCAGGCAGAATCAGGCAATTGAGGACTCCATCAATGCAAAGCCCATCCAAACGTCTTCCCTGTCATAATGTGCACAACGGCTGCATAGAAAATCTCCATCACTTCCTCTTCCCAGCATCAACCATAACATGCCCAATGGACCCCAACAACTAATATCAGTGTGGAAGCCCCCCAAGTCATTTAACCTCTAAAGAAATGCCTTCCACCAGTGGTTGATCAAATGTGATGATTGGGGTGGAATTGTGGCAGTGGGCATGTTCACATAGGAACTTAGATGCAGAGTAGATGCATGTAGGGTCACTACGTCTCATATCAACCAATGGGGCAAACACAAAGGATGTTTTCCCCGGATGATTGCAATGCTGTGCAAATTGCATCATACTAGACCATGCTGGCCTTTGTGAGACAAACAGGATGGCAGTTTTCCATATGAGTTCCAGGTCTGCTGTCGAGTCATATGGTTCTGATCTCTCTCTCTAACTAATAAAGGCAAAAATTACCCAAAAATAACTTGACATTGTTATCTTGTTATCTTGAAAATGTTTCATAAATTTATGGCAAGAAAATTAAATCAAATCAATGTTACTTCAATGTTATTACTTCATAGTTCATCATTTATTTGCACATGCATTGTACCATATCTCTTGTTAAACAAAGTTGTCGGTTGATTTGGACAGTAATGAACGATATGTGTGGATATCAGAAAATAATGTACATACAGTTTTTTTAACATTGGATTCACCCTTAACTATTGACCTTAACTGTTTCTGATGTTGTGTGGTATCATAGTAATCCCAGACCATAAAAACATAGGGGTAGACATCACTAGTTATGTGGTATTATGTTTTGTTCAGGAGTTATGATGAAAAATGCACAATTAGGCTATGGCGGAAAGTAAAATGGTCGCCATGGGAACCATGATTCGATTTTGCAATGGCTTAATATCAGAACTTTTCAGAGACCCAAACTGTATAAATGTACCAAGTTTCAAGCTTTTCTGAAAAGGTTAACAATTTTGCACATATCCCCTCTACCATAAAACAGTACTTTAGGAAGCCGAAAATTGGCATAAAAGGTGTGGTTAAGAAAACCCTTAGAAAATAACTTTTCACCACATGGATTCCTTAAGACTTTTAGTATGTTATTACTTACATATTCATGAGTCAAAAAAAGTTGAAATGGTTTCTGTTGCAATTTTTGAGAGGTCCACCCATATTTTCTCACAAAATGCCTGTACTATTCATAGGATATGGTATCAATTGAATCATTTACTGTAATAATGTTTATTCTGTACATCCATTCAAAACCAGACAATACACAATGGGTACACAACTTGATCAAATTCACATCCTTTGACATTATCTGTGTTTTGAGAGCCTTTCCTCAATAAAGGCCTGTTTTTACACCTAACCCCCAAGGGTTCAACTGTCAAGAAAGCACAATATTACCACATTTTATTTCTTTAAATCAGGGGAGACACCGATACAGAACTGTCTTAGTTTTTCAGGAGAAAAACTGTCCTGTAACAGTACTTAAAAACAGTTAAGTTCTGATTGCAGTCTTGAATCAAACTCAAACAAAGTCAAGACGCATCCTCCATTAAAATGTTGACACACACTTTGGGTGCCTTTTACAGGCATTTGTGCTTGTGTGTTTATCATGCCCAGGCCATACAGGCAATGATGGGCATCCAGCCAACTGATTCTTCCACGAAAGTGCTAATTTGTGCCACTCTAGTGTGCACAGCGCTATAATTACCTGAAAACGTAAACTGGAAGCTATGCCTGACAAAGACAAGAAACTGCAATAAAACTGAGCTTTTGGAGCTCCGTTGTGGTGAGTCCTATAAGACATATTAATGGAATGTTTAAAGGATATGGCACTTTTCCATTTGTCTTGTGGAAAAATCTTGGGCAAAACACCTGGTGCACTAAGTGTCTTCAGTCTGAACACTGAAGAGCAGCTAGCAGTCATGGCATTCTTTTATAAAGCACTGTCGCATCAAAAACATTTCATATTAACTATGCACTGCAGCTTTATACCAGACTTTATACATGACATTTCTCAATTGTCATAATGTGGCTATTTAATAAACTACCACAGCCCAATTTTTCAACCGTGTGTTTAGTCCAGAAGTTATTTTTACTGAATGAACAATGTGTTCTCAGTTGTGCCCTGAGGACTAGGCTTCAGGTGTCCTATATACACATAAAATAAGGGTTAGATAAAAGATTTTTTTAAGTAACCTAGGGCAGATATTTATCATCAGTATACTTAAATTCGCCCAACGTAATGCTTAAATGTTTTAATATGAAGGAATATTGTACTGCAGGTGAATTAGTAGTTCATTGAAGGAAAGTAAGGACGGTTTCATTGCATGTTTTGGAAATCCCCGACTTCTGTTTAAATAACAATAATGTCAGACTATAGAAGAATTACTTCACACTCCAGCCATCAAATATTTTTTGGTCTTTCCACTAAGAGGAACTTGTTTCAGCACTGCACAAAATGAACACAATGTTCTGCTTTGATATGTGGTATTTTTAAATGAATATCTTCCAATATAATGAACAACACCACAGAAAAGTAAACATACTGACTGAACCTTAAGCATGTCCCGGAATGACCTGTAGGTGCGGCTGCATTTTCTCATAAATATGTAAGATTTTCTTTCCGATGACGCAAATGCCAGGGACATACTTTTGTGTCTTCTGTGTGTTCTTAAACCAAGCATACAGTATGCCTGGAATGCTCAGGCAAGCCTCCAAAATTACTTCACTTTAAACTGCAGAATAAAAGGCTTTTCCTCTACAAAGCTTGCATGGGCAAACCTGTTGGCCAAATTCAAGTGGGCTTAATTGCACCACTGCATGTGAAATAATATATTTCTCAGATTCTATATCTATTCTTGTTTGCCTTCATATCTACAAAATAATGGAAATAATACAATTCTTTGAAAAATTACAAATTTGAGACTCTCTGTATTATCATTCACCACATTGTGTTTAACAAGTCAGAACTGTTTAAATGCAGGAAGACAAAATGTTTGTAGAAACATGAAACAGGACAGACAGGTTGAGATATTATTGACTGTAGAGAGATGTAATTATTCTATAACAGTATTCAACACCAACAGTCAGTACATTCCAGTGATACTAACTCCAAGATTGAATATGAATGCTGCTGTTCCTATGGTGGGGTGGGGTGCATAACATGTTTGTTGTTATTATTTTTCTACCGAGGTAAATAAACCATGTAGAAGGGGGTATTCATCACAAATATTCAGGTTTCTTTTGAATGTAACTCATTTGCTATTTTATTCGCCGCAGGAGTTTATGAAGAATTATTGCGCAACAGTAAGAGGCAGAAGCATAGAAGTGCAGCAACATTAATGAAGGTATGTAGAAAATAAAGACTAAGGTAACAGAAGCACAAATGTTTTCGTGGACTATAAAGATTCTCGATGTAGAGGAAGAAATCTTGGGCTAGTTACCACATATTTTCCAAGAGAATATGAGGTTTCAATACACTAAGTGCACATAGGAAGATCAGTAACCTGGATTGTACTCCAAGACTGGTTTGTGAAATTTTGATAAATATTTGACATTTTATAACAGGTCGTTGCAGTGCAACTGTCTGAAAATCACAAGTACTACTTTTGCAGATTAACATTTAAAAATATCTAAATTCTATAATTGTTTAAGCCCTTTCTGCAGACTCTTTACCTAGTAATTTTTCACACCTAAAAAAAGGACAAACAATCAAAGTGAAATAGAATTTTTTTTTTCACTTCAGTCTAGGTTTAACAAAAGCCACAAGAATTTGAGAGAAAACAAAATGCCTGTCAGGGCGAGCATACAAGAGGCAAAGGGGGGAATCTGGCATGGCCTAAGCAAAGTCATAAAAATATTTTCCCTTTTATTTAATGTTGTCCATAATTCATTGCCAGGAAAGGCTAATCAATAGCACCTTAATGAAAACTTGAGCCATATTTTATTTTGCCGCAGAGAAGTCCCAGATCAGCATTTGTTGCCTTGTTATGTGCTGGTTTTCACCCTTGGGCTGTTTGACAGATGTGCATCACATTTGCAGATACCTTAAATATTTGCTCTCTTCAACCACATTTGCCTTATCAAAACACCACAGAGCAGGAGGGAAATTTCTAATGACGACAGCAACGACAATTCAAACGGATACAATTGAAACTAAACTGCTACATACTGTATCTAATTTTTTTTGCTATAACCCCAGCTGAATATGGCAACATATATTGCCAAACTAAAGATGTACATAAATATTGACTAACACATTTTTGATGCTTTCCACAAGTGTCGTAAATATACTGCACTCCCCTAAGACTCTAGGTTCATATTAATGTCAGATCGAGAGTGTGTTGAAAGACATACGTACATTAAACACTGTATCTCTTTTAATGTAATTGATTACTTTATCCCCGAAGTACATTAGAGGTCTCAGGTGTTTAATGCCTGTAAATATAACAATGTATATAAACCCAAAATG
The DNA here is from genome assembly GCA_949357725.1 of Hyperoplus immaculatus. Lineage (NCBI taxonomy): Eukaryota > Metazoa > Chordata > Actinopteri > Uranoscopiformes > Ammodytidae > Hyperoplus > Hyperoplus immaculatus. The sequence goes on along the minus strand of OX442360.1, from coordinate 24,881,778 downwards.
TACATTAAAACTAATCGTTCGGTGCATAGAAGTACAAACATGAAGTCATGTTTTATTTGTGATTCTAAAGCGCCTTAAAAAAACTTAGATTGCCATTAAACTGCCAACAAAGCATCACATTAATATAATAAATATGTATTCCCAATAGCACAAACATCAAGTAATTACTGGCTGTCAATGCACTGCCATATACGCCCAATCAGTAATTTGGCTACATACATGACATGTATATTAGATCATAATTGGAGAATTGATCATAATATATATATAAACTGTATATTATATGTATATCCACAAAATGTCTCCCATCAAACAAAAAATTAAATTAAATATATTTACGTTATGTAGCAAAGTTTAAAGTTCTTTACCGTCATGTGCTTGACAATTTTGTTCTCACTCTCCCCAACAGAGCAATAGGCATGGTGCAGGCAAAAAAAGGAATTTACAAAATAGAATAAAGATAATATGCAGGATATCAAGGGCTGTATTGTATGAGAATACTTAATCACTTTGTTACACTTGCTACTGCTTTTCAGTACCCTTTTAAAGACATATTATAATATAAATGTATTGGATGTTGTTTAATGGACTAAATAAATTAAATAATGTAGGTTTCTTATTTGTCTAACTTCTATGTCAAATATAATCAAATCAGATTGGCATTTAAGAAAAAAGGTGAATCAAATAAATTAATTAATTAATAAAATGGTAACAGAGCTGCTTGCAGACTGACTGGCGAGATGCAATGCTAATTGTTTCCAGTGAGCCTTGTCACCGCACAGTATGCTTTAGTTTCAGTCAACTATCTATGAACTCAGACTACAATTACAAGAGAAAAGGTCATTTTTCATGCTCTGGAAGGCATCCTAATGAACTGGTTGCCACCTATTTAACACTACCCTCCAGTCTACTAAAAGAGACTTTCCATATCCACTGACAGCACGCTTCACTTTGCCGGTTTACAGGATGAGATGTTTCGCCATTTGTGTCAGGGACAATGACTGCAAACCTTAAGGAAACGTGTTTATTGCCCGCATTCAGAGTAAACAGTGATTCATCAAAAAAAATAATAATGTCTCAAAGGTCAGGCCATAAAAAACAATATCTGCCCTCTTTCCATTGCATAGTACATTAGTTACTGATAATGCCATGCAGAGTGTTTCAATGGCAAGGGGCTGGGTTGTAAAAAAGAACTGCACATACTGGAAATAACTCCAGCTTAGTATGGAAGCAGAACTGATTCCTCTGTCAAAACAGAAAACTATCATTGTGAAAAGAAGGATCATTTTGATGATAAATATACACTATACCAAAGTATTCTTACCCATATGGAATACCATGAGCATATACAGAGCTGTCCAGTGGCTACACATCGTTTGCCTGTATTTGCATTGTCAGCCGGAGGTGAGAGGGTGGAGACCTGCCAAGCGTAAGGCTCTGGGCCAATGCCATGACAGCTGAATACCCGGGTAGGCCATGGGTGCAGCGTTGCATTTCCAACCGCCAAGATCCCAGATCAAGTAAATCCTAATCAGAGAGTTAGTATGGCTCTAATGTGAAAATTCATATTTCTACTCGGAGTGTTTCATGTTCAAAAGGGAGCACATGTCATTTGGCATGCTTTCACAAAACACTAGGGCCTCCGTCAGTCACTGATTATTGCATGAGGAATTAAAATCCCTTAACACAAAGGCACCAACACCACATTGCTTTGGCTGTCAGAATTCACTAGTGAAAGTGACCTCAGCCTATACATGCTGCAGGAGGAGGAATCATATTCAATTAGTTTGATAGAAATAGTTTATAAGAAGTGCATTCATTGTTGATTAATAAAAGATACAGATGAGCATGTTCCATTTTTTTCAACCCCCAACACGGTCCTTATATTCTCCGTATATATCAGCTAATTTACAGTCAACATTTTGAATACTTGAGGTAAATGATATTGATAACCACACTATAATGTTCTTTTAAGCTACGACCAAGCTGCAGAGGGGCTGTCTAGTTTGTCAGTGAAGACCGGCAGAGAGAGGCAGTGCTCTGTTAGTCTTCTTCCCCTTATGGCACGCTGTGTTTACGCCTATCCCTCCGGCCATTTGTTTGCAGCACTTCCTTGCCCCACAGCACCATGCATAATGCAGGAATGAAAATGTTAACAGTGGCAAATAAAATCAGCAAGGTGCCCCCACAAATCAGTGCAGTTTAGGAGCACATTTAATCATCCATGCATTGGGGACAACACATAGCAATTAATTGTGGCATTTCAAAGAAGATCAGGACCCAATTTTTCCAGGGCCCTTTAAGCTTCTTGTTCACTTGCCCCATCAACTGCCGACCAATGACAGTGGCCTGTAAGCCAATCTTTAAAATATCTCCACATTTCGGCCCTATTATGTTTATTATTTATTTGCTCTGAAGTAGATGAGAGAAAAAAAACTCTTGTCAACAGTTGCGCAGAATTTCATCAACAGGGCCCACCCAGCAAAAGAAATAACAGAAAACAGGCATTGTTTGAAGAGGGTCTCCCCCATGTATACACACAAGAAGTAATCCAGTGTAGCTCTTGCATTTCTCTAGTATGCTCCAAGACAAACAAGTTACAGCACCATATGGTGGTGTCAGGAAAATAAATAATTTAGAGAAATTCATGTGCGGTGCGCAGATGAGCAACCGCAGAATACCAACACAGGCATCCTCATACTTAAACCTCCTAATAGGAACCCTCAGCAGGAGGGCCACAGAAAGACAACCGCAATATCTGGCTTTAACTGGATTGGGAACTACCTTGGAATTTCAGAAGACCGGGACTGGCAACTGTCTCTGGATGTAAGGACAGCATTTCGTGCAGATACAATCTGTAGTGCCTTTCAGCGCTTCCTGAACACGAGACAGCCTAATCTAATGAACTGGGGGGGGGGGGCAGAATCTGCTCAGGCTTTTAGCCCAGTGCCAGCGTGCCTCCTCTCACATCTGACTGCAGTCAAAAATCCACTTGTTATTTTTATTTCCACTGTATTTTCCCTGAGGTGTGCTCCGCGTGGCTTGAGTCATCATTGTTCAAGTCTTTAGACACACAAGCTGGTGGCAAGGTTATAGCCAGTCAGACAAGGGGGCACTCGTATTCTGCCAACCCCAGGGAAAACTCGCAGAGCGCTCCAGAGAGGGAGAACAGAGATGTGCCATGTTGCTGACATTGCAGCCGTCACGTCACACTAACCGGCAAGAGTGATGTGCACAGACAGCACTGAGATCTGTAGAATACTGTAGTGGCTTCTAACCAAAACAGTGAGTGGTTTGTGGGTTGTGTTGCTGCCCATGATGGTCGTCTTTATACCAAAATAACTAAAAACAAAAGAGTAACAATAAGAAGCCGAGGCAGCAAGACACAATATGATGATGAGCATCAAACAAACAAAACCTCTGAATGATCAAATTGTCTAGAAAGCCAGTGTCTTGGCATATTCTCTAGAGTGAACCTGACCCTCTTGTTTATAAGTTACCAGAATTTTACCGTTTATATAAGGCATAAAAAGTAGGTAGGATTCTGCACCAAATCCAACATACATTTTATATCCTTTGATTGGTGACAGGGCCCATTTGTACACAGCTTTTGGTCCTTGTGCTTGCTATGCATCTATAGCACACCGAGGACAAGAAGCAGCTATTAACACATGTAAGGTAACAGGTGGCAGTCCAAGTGGCAGAGAATATGTGAATTTTGAAGATGGGGGAATTTTGTGAAAATATAGCAAATAATAAATAAACATCCATGCTCTGCAAGGAAGAAGCAAACGCCTACGATAGAAAAAATGCAAAAGGCTTTTTTAATAGATCTTTTAACTCAGTGACTATGAAAACCACCGAGGTTGCTAAACAATGATTTTCTGTTCTTTCCCTTTTGCCTGTTTGTGGTTGCTGACCACATCATTTCTTCTCTTAAAGAGTTAAGGAAGAAACACAAAGTTCAACTTAATCATCATTGAAGTGCAATAAATTAAGAAACCACTTTAAGTCACAAAATGATACGTTAGTCAGAGAGAGAAAAAGTTGACTTCTGAATTTAAAAGCTGGAATGTGGTTGAAGGAATCTGCATTTTTCCAGTGTTAAACATAAATCCTCTGGAACACAGTCATGTTACTCTAAATGACCCTGATTTGATGCACAATTCCCAGTGCGCTAAAAAACCACAAGACTGTCAGCCTGTCTTTGTTGTTTCAATAGATTTGAGACTTATTCGCATCAGAAGAGAAAATCATTGATTATCATTAGAAGTTACAGAACAGGAAGACAACAGCAGAATTGTGTTACAATTCATATAAAACCAACATCCGCCTTCCTCATGGACACAGCACCACAGAAACTGGAAGATACTGAAACTATCTAAAATTGAAACCGAAAAAGCAGCCTGAATAAACAATATATGTTGTTATTTTTACCTCAGACATACAGTATTTCAATCTATGCAATGTCAAATCAACAGGATGCTTTGATAAACGCACTATTAAATCCATTAGTCCCAAAATGTGAAACTGTCAATGGGTAAGGCGGCGCCTTAAAACTTTAAATTGCTGTTGCCACATCAGTCTCGCTCAGTCTTTCAAGGACCACAGGTTAAAACAATATCGGCTGCTAACATTTTCATGACTTGCCAAACTGCAGGCTTTTAACATGATGCCTCTCCCTTTAATGTGCACATCAGGACAAAGCAAGCTAACAAATAAGGAAAACAAAAAAAAGATGGCCTGAGTTGCTCTACATCCATGATAAATCACTGCCACTTTTATAGCCTCTAATAAGTTGATGCAAAGCCATTTTTCTTCCTGCCCATCGTTCAAACATTTAAGGCTTATTTACAAGTAACTTGTTAAAATATTTAATAATATTTAGTGGCAATTTCGGAGCAGCCTGTCACTAGGATATTTATTGCCTTTAAGTGTTTAAAAAGGCGATGACATGAATAACAAACTGTCAAAATTTCCTAATTTGCATAGACAGGCCATAACTCCTGATACCTTGCATTAAAAAAAGAGGTTTTTAACAAAACGAGTCATAAAAGAAGCATTCAAAGTGAGTGATGGCAAAGACTCTTCCGCAAAGTCGCACCACAGAGACAGCTTCCCCCCACTACAGATGCTTCCGAGATCAAGTCAGCCAATAAAAGGACATATATCCTGCTGCTCTGACTTATTTATCCTGTGTGGATGAGCTCAAGATGGAACATCTCCTATAGGCAAGCTTAATTAATTGTGATAAAAGGGCTAATTCAGAGGCTGCACAAGAAAAGTGAGCCAAACAATAATATCACCCACAAATCATCTCTGCACGTCAAATATTTCCTCCATAACTTTCTAATTCAAAGTCCTTCGGACGTGAGGCTTTTGTTAAGGAACTTCATGGAGCCAAACAACCTCCCACGCTTCTCTGCCATTCTGTCGGCACTCCTGACTAAAATCCTCAGATGAAATAGCAGCTGCATGGAGTTTAACTGTCTTGCCCTTTGCTTGACTCAACAAGATGGTGGCCATGTTTGATGCAGCTTCTTCCACCAGATTCAATGGTCTTCGTGATAAGACTCAGTGACCTGGGCCTGCCCTGGCTGCCCTAGTCAAAAAAGGGCCCCCGTTGACACTGATTGCAAGGCTATGAGTAGTCTCTCCCCTGTGCCCTCTCAGTGCAACTCTAATTAATAGCCAATTCATCTTCTCTGATCTGAGCCAGCACATGGAGTAATATATCGTTAGTTTGGCAAGCGAGCTATTAAAGTGTAATAACCAAGTACCAGCACTCGATTTGGAAGAGTAGCACATACTTAACCATGAAGTGGAAACAATTAATTTATTGGAGGATCTCCTGTAACCAATCATTCACTAGCACTCACACTGTGATGCAAAAGCCATCTCCTGTTGTGTGTATTTTGGGCTCAGCGCCGTAAACCTCTTGCACTATGACCAGCTAAGCCTCATCTAAGCGCCAGTGTCACACTTTCTACCCACATAAAAAAAACTTCAAAAAGGTCTATCTGCAAGGTAAGAAATTCATAACAAAAAAGGAACCTTCTCATTCACAACTATTTTTCAAGGTGAAATACATTATATCCTCAATGTTCTAAATGGTCTAAAACTCTGATGAGACTTTGCCTTGGACCAGTTTGAAAGAATCGCGCTGCTGAGATGAATCAACCATTTTGTTTCAACACTATAACTTTGGATGAACAGGATCAAATTAGCAAGAGGTGTCTCAAAAAACAACAACAAATACAGCATACAGCAGACATAACTGTGTGTTTTAGTCAAAGGTAAGGAGGTGGACACATTAAGGCCCTTTCCCACCACCACGCGGCGACCGCCCTCTCAACCGCCTCCTTGCCGGAGGACTCCATCGGAGAGCCCGACATTTTTTAAAGCGGCTGTAAAAAAGCGGTTGTAACCGCCTCCCCTCTGCCGCCCTTCCCTCATTGAAATGAAAGGAGGCGGCGAGTTGCCGCTGTGCAGTGGGAAAGGGCCTTTAAGCAACGCAAAGACGCAGTTGGACATTAATGTCTAACCAAAGCTACGTATGAAACAGTTACCATTTGTGGTTCCATCTTGCTTAAAAAAGTTGAAATGTGCCGCTACTGCTTGTTCAGAATACCTAAAGCTTTACCTGTAGCATGACGAAATGCCGACAATCGGCCGGTCGTATCCTGCACTCAATGTTGTTTACCAAGTCCTCTTGATGTTGTATTATTTCCTGCCTAAAAAAACAAGAAATGTATAAATTTAATTTATTTGTTATATTAGAATAAGCTGGTGGGTTATTTTAATGAAGAATTCAGCAAAATTACAAGGTTTTCAAGTAATATTCTATACGTGGCTTAATGAAAGTCCTTATGCAGTCAACTAGCGGAATATGTCATCCATCAATCATACATCATGACAGAATCCAGCAAAGAGAAGTATTACATAAGTGGATACTTTCCTCAACTATGACAATACCAAATAATAAAACTACTTAGTGGTAAATATTTGCACAAGGAAATAAAGATGATTAATCAAAAGTAAAGGAACAGAAGGGAAGCGCTCAACAGTAGCTCCACGGCATCTTTACAAACTGATGCTAACACCACCAAACCAATTAATTCTTATTCATTTGAAACTCACAATTTAGCAAATAAGTAAAACATAAAAAAAATAAAAAATAATTGATTCTATGTAGTGTGATTCACTCCACCAAATACAACACATTTTATTTGTCTTATCTCAGACAATTACGGTACACAGTTACTTTGAAAAACAACCCACTGTGTCTGCTCCCTCAATCATGTACCTTAGAATAATATAGTCTTCCTTCAAACTTTCATAATTGCAGGAAATAAATGAAAACACATAAGACTTACTCTTGTACTTTTGGTCGGCCTCTAAAGCAAAACCTTTAAAACCCATTATTCTTTTTGCAAGAACTAATGACGGTTTTTGTCTCTTCAGCTTAACACACTAATTGACAGTTTTTTTGGAGGATAGCCCAGATGGAAAAATAAGTACCCCCTTAAAGACCCAAGTCCCTTGCTCATTCCCCCTAGCTTTAAGTCCCTTATTAATTAAACTTTCACCAAGTCAGGAATTTTTATTAAAAAGATAAAGTCTGCTGTACCGTAAAACAGAACTAGCCTATTGTCTCAGAAGCTAAAATTTTATTTCTATAAATAAAAGAGACTTTTTAATACCATCATTTGCAGCAGAGGGACTGGGACTACCAGTTCCACACAGTACAGTAATTAGAGGGAGATTTTCATCCCAACTACTCTAAAATTGGTCAGCCTTAACGAATACCCTTTGCTCCAACTGAATAAATACTCTAAGACTGTTCATTTGAGCATCATGGGATATTATTTACTGTATGGCAAACAGAAGCTGCATCATCGTGCTCAGGAGAGACTGAAGTGTAAATATGTGTTTTGCCATTGCTCTATGTCTAACCATACATCTGCCATACACCTGGCACACTGCTGTTCAGGGTGGAAATAAAGCTCTAGTCAAATATTGACTCTAGTTTTATGATCAGTCACCCACTTGATCAATTGAAATCCCTCTTGTGTCATTAACTTTGTAACACTATTTGTCAGTTAGCTTCATAAGACAGATATTGTGTTGCTCTAATTAGGATGCCTTCTCCTTTCTGTTCATTTTTATTATTAAAAAGAACATTCATGTTCATTACAAATGCCGACGTGGAAATTACATTATGGATTTTTGGAAATGTACCATAGGAAGACCATTTTTTACACAAATCCAATGCAGCATAATATTAGGTTAGGACACTTCAATGCACAGAAGATTACAATACATATTCAATAGCATTATTAATTTCATAACTGAAACTATTCAACATAAAAAAGTTTGGCTTTGCACCGCACAGCGGAAGCTAAACAGCACATGGTTTTAACTGATATTGTATCAGATCGGTCCCATCCCTAATCTTAGGTACATGGAAGATTTATTTTGTTTTTTTCTGCTTTAATTAAACTGATTTGGGGGATCATTTTAAAAGAACTCACAGGACGACTCTATGTGAATGACAGTATCTGTGTAAAAGACGGAAGAGGTCAACATTACATCTACTCATGTGTGGGTCAAAAGCATTTTTATGTCAGTCTGTTGTGATTCTGAGACAAAGGCAACACTTAAACAGAGGACAAATACATGCGGCGTTAAGGTGCATTAAGTTGCCAGAAAAAGTAATGTATCATCCAAGGAGGATCATTATGCCACTTCCCCAGTCACTGCTGTACAGACAGCAAATCACAGCCAATTAAGAACCCTTTAAACTTACAAGTCAAGCATCACTTGTTGTACTGTTCATAATGGGGTTTTATGGATATGAAGCACTTCTGATGGCTGTATTGGTCTTGTGATGAATGTTAAACTTTACAAGAAATGTGGCCAGAGTAAGAATGGTGTTGAAAACTAAGCAGACTACACAAAGAGACAGGATAAAAGCTTTGGGAGCAGCACGTTTGATCCAGTTCTATCATTTTACGAGAATCCCACTTTCTATTTATCCTATTTCTAATTGTTTCTAGTCAGAGAGATAAACAATTCAGGCCCATTTCCCAAATTTTTTGTGTCAGTTTTCTGTTTTCTGCTAACGAGATGTCACTAATATGTACTGGAATGCCGTGTGAATAGACACGAAGAACTTAATGATGTATACCAAATGTGGGGGGACAGCATCTAAGCGCAGACTTTGGTAGACAAACATAGCTGTTGACAACATTTTCCACCCAGTTTGCCATTTCTGTCAAGCTGAAAATCTAAAATTAAGAGCAAAATGTTTCCAAGGTACAACAACTGTTAACAAATCATGTCCTATTAGCATTTTGCCTCAATTGGTCAAATTGCAAGGACACATTATGAAAAAAATGCCACTTAGCAAGAAGGAAACCATAATTTAAATAAAAACAGAATTCTAGCATGTAGGAAAAAGTCTCACTGTGTACCTGAGTTCCTTTTAACTAATTAAAAAATAACATAAATCAAACATTGCATGTTGTTCATTTACATAAATGCAGTCTTGTATTGTGACGTGAATTTTGTTGTTCCTCCGTGCACATAGGAGCTTATTCCAGCTTAATTTGTGCCACTGTGTCTTCCTGTGAGCAGACCCCAGTCATCTTTAAACGGCTCCATTTAAAATGCAATTTGATTATCTGCCAAATTGCTACCAAGTCTTTCCCTCTGCAGCATGGGGATGGGGGGTAAAAATTTTAATTAGCGTTTGCGCATAAAAGAGAGGTCTTTGTTGCATTTTGAACACGGCATCCCAGAATGACCACCACTTTCAAAGAGTCATCACCCAAACGATTTCAAACTAATAGATCCAAAGGGAGGGGAGCGGTCCTGGCACGCAGGGGTGTGGGAAATCACAGAGGTCTTCAGTGGCACTGAAAAAACCCACAGGACATGGCATGTTTAAATAATCCAAAACTTTTCTTTAATCATAGTTTAGAAAATTGGCTGGGACCTTCAGCAGGAGACAGCTGCTCTGCCCCATAGCCATTTAATGAGATTCACTGAGGGTTTCCCTTAAAATATTTACGCTGTCCCATGGCACAGCAATATTGTCCTAGAATGGGGAGACAAGAGCCAAGGAGGTGTGTTGAAGTTCTCCTAATCAATTTGCTAATTACTGGAGCAGCTATAGGAGAAGAGCGAGGAGTCCCTTCTGGCAAGCTCTATTCTAATAAATGCTGAAAAATTTATTTACTCCCTTAGCCAAGAGGAATTCTGAAGTGGGGTTACAGCGGCGAGCTGAATGCGAGAGAGCTGTGTTTGTGGTTGAGGTTGCAGTCAAAGGAGCAAGGACAGGTCTCCAAACATAAAAGGATCCTTCAGGACCTGCACCTTTGCATCTGCTCAGGGAACCGAGATGGCACACTCTAACATACTTGGCACAAAAAGCCCTGACTGCTATAGCTTCATATCAACAAATATTAATGAGACTTCGGGTTCTTGCATAATAAAACAGGTTATTGGAAGAGTTCAAATGTATGCAGTACTGCACAACTTTCTCCTAAACAAAAAATAAATGTACACGTAAAAGTATTGAGACACCATGGTAGAAGGTATTGGGTGGTCTCCTACCCGGAGCAGAGGGCAGGAGGCCCAGACATAATGCCAGACGTTAGGGTTGTGTGTTTGAAGCCACCTCTTGTGCCCTCTGGCACAGGCCGACCCTCCCTCCTAACCTCTGGGACTGAGGGCAACGCTGGAACTGTCATAGGATACAGCCCACATCTTCTTTAGGGTTAGGGGCAAAATCTGCTGTAACGCTTCAATGCCACATTATCTATAAGCCCCCTTCCCTATCCAAGGCCTGCAGCCAATGGCATGTTACCTGGATCAAGACGAGTCAAAGGTCAGTATAAACTAAGAGCTCAAAGGGCATTACCATAAGCTTATCACCAGCCACTACGGCAGACGTACAGTGAAGCATGGCGCAAGTGGGCCTTGCAGCAACCAATATTATCTTCAATCAGCATAAACACCCCAGCTCTGTGTACTCTCAGGTTATGATATAAAGTATGAAATATTCAGAATAAGATATTTAGGTTTGCTTTGGGAACTTACATTTTTACCTTAGTTGAAACAACTCCACAACAACAAGTTCCTTATGGTTTTGACACAATTGGGGGTCTCGAACAGCATGAGCACCTTTAATTTGTCCCCCGCTGCCCTCTGTGGACAAGCTGCAATCTATGCATAGTCGAAAGAAGGAATTTCACTCTGCGAGGGACTGCAATTTTTTTAAAACTTTGGGCTATGATTATTTAGAGAATTTGCATAGACTTTTAATCAGATAAAAAAATGACAGTGCCCTTGTGAGAAACGAAAACAAAGACTTATTCTATTTACATGTCACTCTATTCATTTCTCAGATCAACTTGTTTCCCTAACTCCCACAGCCTCTCCAGCAGTCCCTCCAGTGTAACCGAGCGCAAGGATCTGAGCACAATCCCACCGAGAATTGAGGCAAAAACAAAAACACGAAAAACCCTGTTGCTGTGACATTTTGTTCCCTCTCACCTCAACGCACGCCAGTCACAATGCACCGGTGTGTGGGGGACCTGTGTTCAGATCACCATGGTGATGGCTCTCTGCCTCCCAAGGCTCCCTGGAGGGGGTTGGTGGGTTGTTGGGGGGGGAGAGCAGGTTGCCAACCAATCCTCAACCATAATACAGTCAAATAAGGAATGAAGAAGAATGGTGAGAAAAAGATGTTCCTTAAAGCATCTTCCATGTGTTAAGTGGCAACATGTTCAAGCCCTGTCAAAGTAAAAGTCCACGACCAGTGAAGCCTCTAAACTCAACATACAGTTCAAAGAAGCGACTGAAACCACAGCAATCAAATGAGACGGACATTCTGCAGGGAAAGCCCTTCCCTCCTTAACCTTTAAAAGGGCAAAAAATAGAACAAAATGGTGCAGGTTCATGAAGAAAGGTCTGAGAACATCTGTCAGCGGGTAAATCATCCTTACATGACAGAAAGGCACAGAGATGGCATAACACTGAGCAAGACAAAAGGCCACCCCCACTCTACACCATAGCTCCAATTTAATTTGCTTATTTGACCGTTGTACCCTTCTTGGACAATTAAACAAACACTTACCAGGAGAATCCACCGAGTCATTATCAAGATTCAAAATAAACCAGCCGTATAGGGATGGACACTAGAAACACATTTTCTTCCAAGATTAAGATGGTTGGTGGATCCCAATTATTGAAACACGAAAATGTATTAAATATGAAGAAAATATGGAAAAAAAGGGTTTTCTAGTCATCTCCAAACATACCTTCAAGACAACTTACAGAAGTTGAAAATATTATAAATATAGAATGATAATTTATCAACTCTGAAAATACTACAAGTAAGATGGATTAAATATATATATATACTGTACATCTTCAGATTCCAAATATACATTCTTGCAAATCTTTGACCACATATCGCAGAACCCAACCGTTAGGACACCTGGAGATGCAAGTACATGTTGTCAGTAGTTCTTTAAAGAAGAGAGGTTTTTGGGCTCAGTTTAGATTTAATATCTTAAATCATTATCTTTGCCAGAAGTCATCACCTACATTAGCAAGTGGAGCACCAAACTCCAGCAAGAGCAAATGAGCTGGCTTACAAACACACACTGCACCACTGAACAAAACTTGTTTTTTTCTGTTAGACAGAAACCTTAATCAAGACCATTTAGCTTAAGTGCAAAATATGTTTTCTATTGCAATCTAGAGGAATACAAACATGAGTGCACAGTTTGGCGGAATAAGAGAAAATAGGGCCTGCTTTTCTATTCATTCAATCAAGAATTGATTTAAACATCGAGAATTGATTCTGAATGAAGTTGTAACATAAAGAATCCGAATTTGAATCAAATAATTCAGAAAGATCCCCACCCCTAATTACCACTTCTCAGAAAAGAATAAAGCATATTGTGCTGAGAAAATAAAATGCATTTCAGTTTCTTACACTTTTATCCAATTTGTGATAGCAAAAATTGTAAGATATGAATTTTCATCATCAAACAGGAATACTGTTATATTACTAACTGAGTATACAGGGTAACACTGGTTGACAACACTGGAATGTAAGCTTAGGACAGAACATAAATAAATACTGCATTGGATTTCCATTAAAGCAACATGGTTGATCAACCACTACAAGTAGCTGGCAATTTGTCAGTTGAGTTAATTGGTCACCAGTTCATCCAATTCATCTTAATGCTTGTTTTTGGACCACTCCCAAAGAACAGTGAATTAGGCATGTACTGCCAACAGTTACTTCGAGTACAAGTCTGAATCCCTTGTGGTTAATGATGCCAAAGCCAAAACTGTCCCATTTAGATATTTAATCAAGCCTTCAGTTCCTCACTGAAGGCTCAGTTTTTTAAGTTTTTCTTCTGAATTATTACAGGGTAGACCGGCCAAATAATACTGTTTTTAGTGGGATGCAAGTGTTTACTAACTAAATGCCAGGTGGTGCGGACACTGAAAAGCAACAGGCTGGGGGAAAGGGCCTAACCTTTATACTGTGTCTAAATGTCCTCACTTTCTCCTTGAACATCTATCCTTAACTGTGCTCCTCTGGTCCCCTCCCTGTCCCAAAGTGGCCAGCTGGGAACCGTGCACATGTGCACACGTCCCTTCTAACCTTGGCCAGTGTAAGGATTACCATGCATTTACACTCAATGCTCCTTCTTTCCTTAAGACTTATTAGGAATGATAATGAGCTCGGAGCTTCTAAACTCTGTGAAAGCTCTTCTGGCTTTCTTGTTTACTTGTCTTATTCCTCCCTCTATTCTTCAGCCTTTTTCTGCAGTCTCTGTCTCTCCCCCAGTCCACCCCCCACCCTACCCCTCCATATCACTCTCTCTCCCAGTCCATGCCCCCCCATCTCTCTCTCTCTCTCTCTCTCTCTCTCTCTCTCTCTCTCTCTCTCTCTCTCTCTCTCTCCATCGTATTGAAAGGACCCAGGACAAATTACCAAAAAGGCCATTTTCATCTATGAACTGCAGGATTTAATCGATACTTATTTCATGCCTTCAAAATCAACCCTATATTACTGTTGTCTGTGTGATTTGTTTATTTTGCTCTGGAATATTCCTTCAGTCGAAGGGGGAAATGCACGGGATGCAATTCACCTTGAACCTCCATTATATTGGATTTCTCTACTGGCTGATCAAGCATGCAAAAAGGACATTTCCTTAGCACTAAAATAAAAACAATAATGATGATTAAAAAAACATGTGTGCTATTTGTGCTGGGATAACGGCACGTGTTGAAGGCAGTAAATTCTTACAAAGCAAAACACTACGGTTGTGGTAGTGTGAATTTGTATACAAAATCATTACACCGAGGGCAATTGATAAAGCTTATGTGCTGGGAAACAAAAGTAATGGCTCTTAAAGCCTGTCAAATGCCGCCTGGGATTACTGACGCTTATTTGACATCAAAGACCTGAGGTCCACAGCCAAGGTCAAACAGAATATGGAATACACATGGGTTTAATTCTACACACCCCTTGACAGATGCAGATGGGTACTTATGAGACATGAGGCATTTCACTGACTGATAGGGCTGCAGGAAATAAGAATGTTGGGAGGCATCGCACACTGATTAACCAATGAGATTTTCAAATAGCAGAGTGAACCAGGAGCACATCACTACCACAGGCAACATTTCAAGTGGTGTTTTACAGAAATGGGGAAAGAAATCCAATCAAAAGGCCAAGAGGACCACATCCATAAACACTGGACTAAAAACACACCAACCACATTTCGATTAAAACAGCACAAATGGACAATTAGCATCGCCGCTTTCTCAGATCAGCTCTACTTTCACCCTATGTTGACGGTGAAAAATTATGAAAGAAGGAAGGCAGAGGGTAAGAGCGAGAGAGAGAGAGAGAGAGAGAGAGAGAGAGAGAGAGAGAGAGAGAAAGAAGGGGAGTGTGTTTGACAGATGGATATTGCAGTGTCTCATCAATGGCGAAGAGAGATGAGAACCTTTACCACGAGTCTGACAGTGAAGGCTGGCTCGTGTCCAGCCAGAGATGGACCACGGGACAGCAGACACATGCTGTCACGTTCCAGACATACACTGAGGGAGCACATGGGAAACTGCCTCACCTGATAATTTTACTCCTCACCCTTTACGGACTATATAAAAGTGCATGTAAAATACCACTGCAATGCACTAAGGTAACTATTGTACCCTGTGGTGCCACCTGCTACTGTCTATTCTTTTTGGTGACCTCCTAAAATAAAAGTCATCACCAAAGTAAACTTATCTTAAGTATGGCTAATGCTTGCCATTCAAATTCACACAAAAAATGGAAGCCGATCTCATGTCTAAACATGTGTTTTTCGCTTGCCGGTTTAAGTGTCAAGTGTGTGCTTGCTTTGCATGCATGAATATTTCTGCAACTGTTAGGCTGCACAGCTGCTGCATTATGAGGGTATTATGGAAAATACCTCAAAAGCACACACTGTGCGCACAATGCATCTACTAACACTACATAATTATTTAATCTACGACTGATTTGTAAAAACAAAACAAAAACAAAAGCACAAATAGGACATCAAAACTGTATAATTGAAAAAAAACTTTTGTGTTTACCTTGTGTTGTACTAACAGTGGCATTTTTAATATAGAAGACTGCTTTCCATGAATGATCTGTTTAACCAAAGACAAGAGAGAGAGAGAGAGAGAGAGAGAGAGAGAGAGAGAGAGAGAGAGAGAGGTGGGGGGGAAGGATAATTAATTACTTTTGTGAGCTATTGCACGGGAGAGACAATAAACCTGCCTGGTCGCCATGGATATGACATATTTGCTCTGAAAACAACACAATAATTAGCAAAGGAGAAAGATCCGGCGAAAATATGAGAACTCCGGCTTTAAAGTGCCAGTAATCTATTCCTGTCCTCTTCTTCATCCCTGAGAATAATAGCAAACACATCGGCGAGCACACAGCACAGACATTTATGAAATGCACAAGAGAAGAAAACAGCGACCCTTTGAAGGAGCATGTTAAATTAAATCTCACATGATAGTGGTGTTTTGTAGAGATCACACCTAACCAAACAGGAAGAATGCATACAGTGTTCTTAGACAGATTGTTTGTTCTGCAATAGGTGGAAGTCAGAAAACCTGCCTTACAGCGACAAAGGGCAGGAACTGCAGAAAAATCTTTTTTACCATAACAAATACAGTTTGAAGGTGTGTCTGTGTCTGTCTGTGTTGTGTCAGGGCAGTGTATGCCTTCCAATAGTTGACACAATGTTTTGGGCAGATGGTTAATAATGATGTGAAATTCATGATGGGATTTATGTATGATGTGTGTGCACTGATATCTGCAGAAACTTAAAACAAATTGTAAATAATTTTTGACTAAGCACTTTAATATTTCGTATACTTTCTGACACTGTAGCTTCAAATAATCTGGAAGGCTACTACACAAGAAAATTATGAGTAGCCTATTTTAAACAATCTTTAACAGCATACGTTCCGCACTTTGAGCTTAGAATATTGATTGCATTTATAGTAGACTAGTTTCTTAATTTACAGTAAATTATAGCCTACTGCGTGAAACCATGAGTTTCACTAGGTTTTTCTAAACAAAAAAAACACAACAAAAACAGGACTTTCGGCGTACCCAAAAGTTGCTTTTTTGTGTTGTTTTGGAGAAGTGTCAGCGGACAGTGACAGCAGTACACCCGAGCTGCTGAATAAATTATGGGCCAAAAGAACAGTCCAGTTGTCACGTTGTCGCTTCTGATTCATATTTTGGGGATAGGGTGTATTACTTGCGCTCGTCTCAACGCAAATAAAAAGTAGGCTAGTAAACGAGGGAAAAGTTGCACCCATCTGGTCTCAACTTAGCAACGAGGGCAGGCGTGTGGTCGCCCGCAGTTTTCATCCAGTTTTTAAATATTGACTCTTGTCCGAGAAGTCAAAGTTTTGGGAAAGGCTGGTCCTCTCGTCGGCATTTCCAAAGGGACAGTCGGTCCACTAACAAGCGGTGTGAGTCGCTCCAGACCTGCTGCTGCTGCCTGTCTGCGCGGCTGCTGCTCCGCTGTATCGAGGCTGTGGAGTCGCACCGTTTTTACCGACAACTCCTCGCACCAAGTCCCTGTCCTATAGTGTCATTTCTCAACTGTTTAAAAAACTGGCCCACATTGCTCATTTTCTGTGACACCGTAACAGCGAAGAGCACTTTGGTGTCGCTTTTTGCACAGAATGATATTTTTTAGAAATGAAATGAGCGTGTTGAGTAGGCTAGTTGAAAGGAAAAGGAAAACTCTTACCTGTGGTAGCCTACTTCGCTGGGTTATTTTTTTCTCGCTGACTTCCAACTTAAGGGACGTGTTTATTTACTGTGTATAGCATGAGAGTATTCATTATTGAAGTTGCCATATTTTTATTTCAGTTTTTTTCGGGTTTTATTGTATCATTTTCTAATTTCCTACAGGTCGAGTCGCCCGGAAGATCTGCCCTGGAGACCGGCTCAAAGTGGGAAGTGGAGTCCTTAATTGAATTTCTCGGTTTAGCAGGTGTAGACATGAAAACCTGGAACGGAGTGTAGCGGTTGTCTCCATCTCAGCCGACAGCTTGTCAAGTTCACCCTTTTACTAGCCTATATTTTATTTCATAGACAGTAGTAGGCTATACATGTTTTTAATAAATTAAGTGAAGCACAGCCATATGTTTAATAAATCACTAGCTAAGTAAAGCTAGGGGTGTAGCCTACCTGAAGAGTGCCCGTTCAAATAATAATGAATTGTCCCTGTTTGTCCCATGGACCTGGTTTGTCCAGGCCGTGACAGAAAGGCTCCTATGACGAAGCAGAAAATTAAACAGCATAGGATTATGATATAATGATATTTCAGCATCATGGGACAAACAAACTCAAAAATTGCCTTCTATCAAGTTGTTGTAATTAGCTTTTAGCAAATAACTTCCTCAGCTAGCTTAAAGTAGCCTACCAATATTATGTCCTCACGTGCTCCTCGTAAATATAATATATCTACCCTCCTGACGTAGTAATAATTACTGTTGGGAATTTCGTTGACACATGAGTTACCAAGTTGTGACTATTGCATGACGTTTCAACCTTTCAACTCAGCAAAAATGTCTGAAAGCATGAAAGCATTGTCAGTAACCATGGACCCATGCCATGGACCCATTAAAAGAGTCAATAACTAAGGGAAAACACACAGCATGCTCACAAGCCTAATTTTAGCATTAAAGCTATAGCTTGCTAAGCAAACATTAGCTAATGATAACGTTATTTTAGCTTGTAAAAAATAATTAACATCAAATACCTGATGATTGGCATTTTTTTCATTCTGTAACTGAAGCACACATAGCTCTTTAGGACTGCTTATGATGAAACATCAGCCAAAGAAAAACTTTCTTCCGAGGAGCACGTGCAGACAACATTGGGCATCCAAGCCTGTTATTTTCAGACTGTTTGCTCTGTTTTGTAGCCTACAGCAGGGTATAGCCTACATCCCACTAGGGAAATGAAAAAATAGATCAGTTTTGCGTTATAACCTTTCTTAATAGGTCCATGGTTATAACATGGTACCATGTTCGGAGTGGCACTCGGAAACAGGAAAAAACATGGCCCACAATAGGCTAAGGTTATTTCTCCTCCAAATTTCACGTTTTGACAAAAATGTCATTAATGTGCTAAGTTTCTATCACGTTATAGCGTGCTACCTCTTTATCGTTATAAAGTGATAATCCTTTATCTCGTTATAACTTGATACCGATTGTGGTGTATTTTGTCATAACACATCCTAAAATGACTGTTTAATTAAGTAAAACCATTATACTGAATAACAAGATATCTACAAGTCAAAATGCACCTCTCCATGTGTGCTGAGCTATAGGAAAGGACTGTCATGTAGTGTCCCACAACAAGGCCATTATATAAATAGTGCTCACCCAGGAATGGTAAGAGACAGGGTCAGGAATGTGGGTTGTTTGGCTTGGTCATCGAAAAGGAAACCTCCGGTATTTCTGCTTTAGCTTGCATACATTAAAATAGGCTCATGAATGACTGTTTTAAGAGCCTAACAGTAGTTAGTTTATGTGAAGTTGTTAAACCTTACTATTCTGAAATTCTGAGTAGACTCATAGGCACCCCATGGTGCATTCCTTTGAAGATGATGTTTCCCACTAAGGGGCACTTTACACTGTGAAAACGTGACAGTTTTCCAGTTTTTGGTTTAAAAAAAAACCCCGTTCAGACAAAATTTATCTGACATCTTCACCCGTACACATGTTTTCAGAGGAAACGGGCCGAAATCGCTGAAGTAGCAGTGTAGCAGCCATGCCAAGCCAATAGTCAGCGGTGACACAGCCTAGTAGATAGCTCTTCCGGTACAATTTGATGCATAAAACCTTACTGTAACCGAAAATTAATGCCACTAACGTTCATAAAGCGGTTGGTGTAAGGTTGGGGTTACAAATATTGTAAAAGACAAGCTTTCTGTCCTCTTATTTCACCGCATTGAACTCGTAAAAACAGAAGACTTGCTGATAGTGAAGGGGCTTCGTGAGCGGATACCTTCCTGTTAGGCGTACTTCAAAATAAAAGTCAACTCACGTGTGTCCAGTGAAATGCTATTAATGTTTAGCCAGTGAAATGCTTTTACTGTGAAGCCGTAGCCTTAATGCTCCTTTTGTTGAACAGTAACTTAACCGCTGCGCGCTGAACTATGGATAGTGTTTTTAATGTAGAGAGAGCCGTGTCCCTGCCCTGGCATAGAAGCTACACACGTTTATTTGGCTAGAAAAACCGGCAGAACACAAATCTCTCCCCAGACAAAGTGGCCGGCGGTCTCAATAACTTACTAATCGCTTAGACTAAATTGGCGAGTGTTAGGCTATATTTTAGCCCTGCACGTCACTCTCCGCTGATCACAGTGATGGTGCCGTGGAGACACCGTTCATGTTGTCTTCTAACTTTATAACTCGCTTGTGTTGTGGGTATTTTGACAGCAAATGTTATAGACTACGCATGTGTGAGGGTGGAGCCGTGACGTCAGCGTTATCAGGGGAAATGGTTTCGGTGTTTACAGGAAACCAAAACCGTTAAGTTTTCCAAAAAATCCTCCCTGGGAGGTGATCTCAAAAATCTGCGGTTTCATGCCTGCGTTTGCTGTTTTCCTGTAAATGATATAGTGCAAACGCGGGAATTTTTCCGCGTTTGCACCGTTTCGTGTTGTCGTGTAAAGTGCCCCTAAGCCTCTTTTGGTAATAGTTTAAGGAATAGTCAGTGTCCACCTATCAGGGACAACAAGGGGGCAGATC
Organism: Hyperoplus immaculatus; assembly: GCA_949357725.1. Classification (NCBI taxonomy): domain Eukaryota; kingdom Metazoa; phylum Chordata; class Actinopteri; order Uranoscopiformes; family Ammodytidae; genus Hyperoplus; species Hyperoplus immaculatus. The sequence continues at coordinate 24,861,414 of OX442360.1, read as the reverse complement.
CTAATGACCAAAGTGACACTCATCTTACTTAGAGTCTGAGGATAAAAAGGCCTTAGAATCAGAAGAATAGCGGGTTTCGCTAGGAGCTTTTCATGATGCATCTACCTCACTTTAATTTGACTCCAATACTTCGCATATTTTGATTGGCTTCGTTCTTTTGATTGCAGTCTGAGTTTTTGTTTATAATAAAGAATTGTTCCGGAAAACCTCCTCAACTGCATCAAGCTGTCTGTTTTTTCATCATCCTGGTACCACCACAGTTTTTGAAGGTCTGTCCAGAAACAACACAATATTTTTTTCCTTGTGGTGGCATCAATAGGCTACGCTGTAGGCTAATTTTGGTATGCCAACTCAGGAGGGTAAAAAGTGTAAATTTGCATTAAAGGTGAAGTAGGCCTAAGCGATATATTTATGTTAAATCGCTCTATATTCATACAGTGATCATTTAGTGTGCGCATTTTCAAAACTCCGATCTTGACAGTGTTGCAGAGTCCATTTAAAATGTTCTTTCCTATTGGCAGAAAACTAATGTCACCTCCTCTCTATGTTTTCCTTCATTCTCACCTTTCCTACCACCTACTACACACATCAATAATTTACTGTAAAATATTCTGAGCATGAGACCAAAGGTATTCCAGGAGTAAAGCCCACAGGAATACTGGGGCTGTGATAATGTATTTTAAACTTGAACTTTCCTTATCTAAATTCTGCAGTCTTGTGAACTATTGACAAACAGATTATTGCCAATTAGCAGTTTTGTGATGTGTCCTGTTGTACATAATAAAGAATCGAGAGGATCGATGGCAAAGTCAACTAACAAGGTAGATAGTGCTTTAATCTCTTCCTTGTGTGGTTTAAGATTCCAGGTTTGTGGCCAAGTGCTTGGTAAACCTCCAATACATTAAGGATAGGCTATTTGTTAATTTTATTGTCATTTTATAATCACATCACCATTTTCTCTCATTTCAGAAACCCACTCCATTTACTTTATGCACCCGAAATAATTACAATTCACAGAAATTCAAGGTTAGGCTAAATGTTTTTTGCACATAAATCTTACCTTGTGCTTTTTTAAGGGGATTAAAGGTTTTCAATGGTATTTTCCTGTGACTGGATAACCATTAACACCCGGCACTATTAGATTTGAATGATTTCAGATGAAAAATGATCTGTTATTATCTGTGGCTTATTTTATAGTCTAACTATTCAGTGATGAGGCATTACGACCAATGTCTTCCACCAATTCTCCAACCACTTAAAACATCCACATGATGACTCACTCAAAATCCTTAATGCTGTGTATATAGTTAATAATGTAGGTGGCAAATTTGAAGAAAAAAATCCCACCTTATTGGGCATAAATCTATGTGTCAGTGTATATGTTTTATGCCCAGTACCCTCAACTGTATTAACACATTCTTAAGCAAACCCCCACGGTCACAGCAGATGTCCAGGCATCCCATCCATCAGTGGGTTCCTCCTGATGTTGCAATACTGTGATACAGAATAATAAAGAAGTAAGAAAGACCAGAAAATCAATACATTATTCTGCAGATCACTTGATTCAGTAATGATCCAGTCCATTTATTGCCAGTTGTTGAATCATAAGACCTGCTCTCAAGGGCATACCCACCCCACCTCTGCCCTGCTGACTCCTACTAATTACAAAACATTAAAAGCTAATCACATCATGGCAGTCCAAGGTCAGAAAATACATATAGTTTGGTTTAACTAAAGGGTGCATTCCATCCTGAGAGAATCAAAGCTAATAGATAACTTTGATTCTGTGATGATGGCAGATTTATATATACTCTGTATTTATTACAATACTATGATGTGTATTTATATCAATGGGATTTAACAGAAACACTCTTGATTAAAAAAAACAAGACACTGATGATAAAAGCAACACATGATACTGGTGTTTAGATCTGAATCATTTTTGGGGAATATATTTTTTAGATATACAGTATGAATATATATATTTTTGTAAACACCTACAAGTCCAATTGGAAGATTGATATCAATTTCAGCACAGACAGACTGTACTACTACTGCTACTTTAAATCTCCGTTATTTATATGAGTGGTCTCGTTACCATGGAAGGTAGTCAACAATGCAATCAAGACAACCTCACCATGAGCACAGGATTTCTGAGATGCACTGTGAAGTCACAGCTTCCAGCAGCTGTTGGACAGGAAATAGCTGTGACTTGCAACTGCTCCTTAATCTGCAATGTCTCAATTTTCTATTTCAAGATATTCAACATATAGGTTTGGAGTTTCTAGAGGGATTTTTATTTTTCCAGTGGGGTAGCTATTACCCTCTGCTGCTGGTCTGATGACGTTCTGGCTTGACCTTTACCAGTGCTGACACACAGAGTTGAAATTGATATCGAATTTGTCATGGGATTTCGGATTACACATTTTCCAAAATGTCAGACTGTTTCTTTAAAAGTTTTGCCAAACATCCAATGCTGTGACTTCCAACAGAGTTGCCCAGGTATCCCATTTAAATACAAAGACATAAACAAAAAAAGTAGATGAGATCAAGTAGAGCATTTTGTAGTTGCCCAAAATGAACAATATCATCAACGCCACTCTAATTGGCGCATTCTCGTGTGATATCTAATCACATTACCTCCTCGTCCGTTCGCTACATTGTCGCATAGATTTCTAAAGATAGCTGTAGTAGAACCTGTTGGTACCTATAGTTTGGAATACAATTATGTTATCTAAACACAACCTTCTGCTTTTCCAGACTGAATAACATAACCAACAAAAACGGAGAGCAGTTGGCCAAGAGCTCTGTGTGTGTGCATGTCGTCAGTACCATTTTGACTTCTAACACCTACGGCAGTACTTTGCGGGGGACCTCCAGGTTCTCAGTTGACCAAAATGCCTCTTTTATGTTCAGGAAAACAAGCTCAAGTTTCACACTGAAAGTAAGTGATACTGTATTGTTGTAGGCCATAAGAACACAGTTAAACATGTGTGACATTTGTTAAGCTTTAACAGAATAGCACTGTGTGTGTGTCATACATACAGTTGTGCTGTAAAATCATTGTGAGCATGTACCAACTTCTCTGGCAAAAGGCACATTTGGATCAATGTAGAAGACACATGCCCTCCACAAGCCTCCATACTGTCTACTGGCAGGAGCCTTATCAAGGTTGACATATTTTCAGTCACATTGCGTGAGGGGGCCGATGAACTGGCATTCACCTTAATTAAATAAAGACATGTACAAATGTCCTTTAGCAGGTGGCTGTCTTATGGAAGTTAGCGGTGATGGCAGCTGCCTATGTATGGTAAACAGGGAGCATTTTTGAAAAGTGATGGTGAATGGTGAGGGAGGAGGGGGCGAGGGGAAGATTGGACAGCTGTCGCCATACCCACCTCACTGTGCTGACTTAGAGCTAATGCCCAATCAAGTCTTTGTATATATTTTTCCAGTGCATTTCAACGCTGTGTACACCTATTGTTTGAGGCCACACACAGACACATTTGGTGTGACAGATGTACACAGCACATGAGAAGCAGAGGGCATGAGCTGAAGTGCTTTAGCCAATGAATTACTTGTTCTGTCAAACTTTGGGGATAAACATAAATTTCTCATGACCTCAAAGAAAGTGGCAATAGGTGGAATATGTATCGTAAACAAACATTAAGAAAATTTAATTTTCTACTGTTTTTTCTTTCAATCGTTGACCAAATTAAATACAGTAAAATAAATGTTATTAAAACTTTTTGAGGACCGGGTTGTATTTTTCTCATCTCAGGGAAATATGTTTTCTCCATCTCAAGCTATTTACATGTTTAGGCAGCGGACAATAAGAGGTAGGAGGCTACTTCCTCAAACACTTCCAACAGGAAATTAAGGTGTTGGTACGTCATGAAAACTGCAGTAATGCACCAATCTTAACTTCAAGGTTGACTATAAAACAAACTATTTCCCCTGAGGAGAGGGGTTTTTTTAAATCCAAAACTGTCTTTTAAAATGTTTTATGAGTACTTGGAGTACATAGTGTAATGATGAAGAATGATAACAGGAAAAAGCTATTCCTGAAAAACTATCATCACAGAAGCTCCATTTACATGTCTAAACTAAAAACAAAATGGTCACTGCACCATATGGTGATGAGAAGACAGGCCCGGGTCAAAATCAAATTTTAGTAAATTCCTAATCAGCTTGGAGGGATATTGAAACAACTTAGTTAATAGAAATATGTAGAGTCAGCAAGGTCTTTCACAGCTGTGGTCTGTAATAAGATTTGAGAGGCATACAACAACATTGCAGTCAATGTCATGTTGAGCTGCTCCCTCTGTCTGTAACACCAGTGGAGGGGGAAAAAGAACAGACAAATAAGGGAGGCAAGGGGAGGAAAACATGGTCATCTGTTTCAAAAGAGCTGAAATCTGATCTCTGGGGAGAGAGGCAGTCAGAGGTACTGTATAGTCCATATCATCTCCCTCTGATCAGTCATGCTTTCTAATTACAGAAGGTGAGGAGGGCCATAATTTTATCGTATTTGTTTTGCATCACTGCAAAAATAGAAAATGAGGGCTCACCGAGCTGCACCAATATACTTCATTTCGACCTTGATTAAAAGAAAATTAATTGCCACATCTCTCATTATGTTGCAGGCAGCATTTGATGACGCAAATGGAAAAAGTCAAATGTAAGATGCAATGCCTCTGAGGGAGTGTGAGCTCGACCTGGATGTTCAGGAGACAGCACGCTCCTCTAATGATGAAAATCATTACAGGCTCTCTCCAGAAAGCCATCAGCGGAAAATGTGGAAGATGCTACAATACTGTGGTTGAAGATTCGAGTTAAAGGACATTGTGAGGCCCACACACTAATCAAGCAGCACTTGTACCGCAGATGCTTTATACTGATCTATTGTGTTTTGTTTCGGGAAGGATTCATATTTTCAGCACATCATAATTTTTTTAAGTATTTCTTTAAAGAACTTCATTATGAAACATCAAAACAAGTCATTTATTGTTGTTGAAATGTGCCCCTTTGCGAACAATCACAAACCAAGCATTTAAATCCTATTTATATCCCTCAAGCCCCTGCGGCTCCTCCCCTCTCTAAGACACCATATGTCTCAGTGGATCAACTTCAGAAGTTTTCAGTAACCATGGTGTATGATTACATGAGAATTTCTCTCAGAGAAGGCCTCCAGGAAGACTAAAATTCTAAATGCTATTTTTGAAATGAAATTCTCCTTCATGTGGCTGCACCTGTTTCCCTGAGAGAGTAAACAGAGCAGACGCCTGATAGAGTGGGCCTGCCCCTGACACACACCTAATTCTAAAATATTTATTAGCTTTTGACACTCTTTAAAGTCACAGTCTGGGACAAAGGGTACACTGTTCTTCGTGCACTCGTGTGGCTATACTTATTCCTCTCCCCTCTTCACTATGCTGCTTCAGCTGCTTATCAGCGACTGCAGTGACAGAGACATTAAATGCAACTAGCTCCAGTACGCACTGGTGCTGACCTCACGCAGGTCAACCTGACACAGACATCTTTCCACATTGGGCCCAATCAACAGGGCTGAAATGAATGTTTTGCTGTTGTTGTGAGCTTGTGCGCCTGAATTTTTCATGCTAGGCAAGCGTGCGTCCTTCCGTGCGTGCATGTGCGTGTTGGGGAGGGATCATTATTTGGCATGCCTCGTCAAGCCATCATGGAGGCAATGGGGACATTTGAATAATTGATTGAAATAATGTAAAGTAATCCAGCCAGCTTTCATTCTTGGCTCACCTGCTCCTAATTCTAAGACTGCTCTCAGTTGATAGGGGACAGGGAGGGACATTTAAGGACATGGGAGTGACATGGAGGAGCACATTTTACCCACCATTACCCATCGTCTCTTATTTCCTGATGGTTCTCTTACTGTATAGGAGAAAAGATATAAAGAGAAACGGCACAATATTTCACACTTTGCTGCTAGGTCATGTGAGGTGTACAGTGAATTATTTTAAGTATAAATGTTGTTAAACTGTTTTTTAAATACACAGATAATGTATTGTATATACTGTTCATCCTGCTTCCTCCTATGCACACCAAGCTTATATGTAAATGTTTCAACTGTATTTTAAGTCTGGCACATTATGAGACTAGGCCTACATGAGAAATGTAAGCTTGTGATAGGAAAGTGAGTAACTGATAACCTTTTGGGGTTTGAAGAGTGAAGCACATCAGTCACGCATGGGCGAGCGAGCGTCTTTGTTTAGACTGTATTCCCAACAATCAGCTCAGGCTGTGTCACTCTGTTTGTCTGGGGCTGTCATAAAGTTTTATGATGGACCATAATCATTCCCTTGGGATCGAACAGCTTCTTTCAAATTCAATTCTCCAACTTTCCCGGTCATATACAAAATCAAAGCGTAGGAAATGTATGGGAAAGGCATGCTTTACAGTTTTGTGGTGTTTTTCTTTTTTTCATAATTTCCTCTATGGGAAATATATGCAAACATTTCATCTGAGAGAGGAAACAAGAAGTGCTCTCCTGTGACTTCAGGTGTAATTAGCAGATGCACACGGGCACACCTGCACTCCACTTACACCTTGCGACTGTGCAGTTCTATTTATTCAGACTGTATGCTACTGTAATTGCTCAAAGGCAGCCATTCTTCTCTCATTTTGTAAAATTATATTTTTTGCGTAGGCCTAAGTTTTGCACACTTTATGACTTCTTTATGCAGGTTTCTACTGGATTATGGCACTAAAAGTGTTACACGCTGCAGGTTTGCAATTCTTACCCCAAAATGCCTGTATATTCTACTTGAATTTAATTTATCCCCCCACACACTTACCTGTTTACACCTTGAGCAATGATGTGAGCCATGGCGACAATACATAGGCGTTTGCTTAAAGATAGCAATTCTGGAGAATGCTTGATGACAAAATCACTTTTTGTCATTAGCTGTGAATATTTCCTCACAATCCGCTACCTGTCTGTACTGTGTGTAGCTGGGGGAAAAATCTGGTGTTATTATTAGGCAGCGTATGCACAGTATGGACAAGCAGTTGATCGGGAGGAGATATTCACTGATTTTGACAAAAAGTTATTTTGACAACAAGTGTTCTCCTGAATCACTGACTCCACCTTTAACTCTGGGGCTAGGTGGTGAAAAGAAGATTGGTCCTTCACAACTTCCCTGGCAAGCAGCGCAATCCCCCTCCTACTGCATTTTGTTGAAACACCATAGGGACAAGCTGCGTTCTTTTCGGTGTGTCGTGCTGAGTGCTGTTGGGTACAGTATATCACCTGATATGGCGTTTACCCTTGAAAGCTTGGATGAATACCTCAAACTCCACTGGCAGGGAAAGAACCTGACATGTCTGTCCTCACTACAGCTGCTATTGCGTAGTCAAATCGTTCCCGTCTAACACTTTGTCATAATTTAGAGAGGGCATAAAAAAGGCAAAACATGTGTGTACTTAAATAACTTATCACATACCGAGGCAAGGTTCCTATACGATAGGGCAGTTAAGGCTGTTTGTCCTCACTTGCCAAACGGCGCCCACTGAAAGTGTTCAGTTTTAGGACACAGGGGTCACACCTGTTGTGGAACTTGATAGAAGGCTTATTTATAAACTTTCTGAGCTCTAAATTCCTCCTTCAGAGAAAACGCTGACACACAAAGAGTAGCGAGGGGTGGGGGAAAGGGGTGTCAGCTGAAATGCTTGTTTATGAACACAGCAGCAACTGGAAAATCCATAAAACTCTGAAATGAGGAAATTAACAAGCCATCTGATCGGGGGACTTGCAGGGCGTTTAGGCCGAAGGACGAGCGCTTTGGACACGGCGAGCAAAATAAAGTCATCTCCAGAGCAAATCTACACGTGTCATTTATAGTGTTGTTATCAGAAGATTATTGACTCTTACACATACACTTGTATCAACTAGATTCAATATGTGTATATTCTACGGTATATTACGTTATGTAAAAGTTGAGAATTTTGTCATTTGGATGCTAAAGTACTGCACGGGTCAACTGTGTTCTCTGGCAGCGTAATGCATTCGCCTGCCATCGCCGTGAAAACACGTCACATTGTGTAATATGAGCGTCCTTCACCTTCAGTCTTTGTGGTAATTCAAAAGCCAAACACTACTACAAGGGCACAAGGCCTCTGTCGAACGCTATGCTTTGCTCCCAAAAAAAGGCAAAAGTCCCGATCGGGGTCCGGGAGGGGGGGAGCTGCGCCTTGATATATTGCCTAAATTTAGGTACTAGGCTATGGCCAAGGAGATATCTGGGTGGGCTCATGTGACGTAGGGAAAAGTTCTGGAAATGCTGAGTGGATTTGAAGCATAATAAGTCACACAGCATGGCTGTGGGGCAGTGCTCTGAAGCGACTGATGGCATGACAGGTGCTGCTTGACAAGCGTCAGATGAGCCCTTTCCTGAAATGGGAAAGTATAATGACTTTTTGCTGGGTTTGGGAAGCTTTTTTGTGTTTTATTAGAAATAACTGGATGCCTACAGTATATCAATAAGATTGTAAAACATCATTTGCCAGACATTAGACCGGAAGTTTAAAATTGTGTGTCTAAAAACTTTTACAGGAAAAAGAAATATGAAAAAAAAGATAAATATAAAATGAAAGCAGTATCAGACGTGTCAGAATCCATGACAAACTGTAAAAACCTGTTTCAGGTTCCTCAGCAGGAAGGATTATCATATTCTGCTGAGCCCCTCTCTCCGTCCCCCTCGCTGTGCCATGTAGCGTAATGTTGTTCCTTTAACATTTAGCAGGGTTCAAGTCATTCTGCACTGGTCAGGACGTTGTAAGGACCAGATTGCGCAAAGTAAGCAGATACTCCACACTTTATTATAGACATCTGGGTATAATATTAGTCATCTCTGCCAATACCAGCAAACCTAACAGGCAAACCATATGACAAGGCGCAATACCAGACAAATCGATGGCACAAAACAGATTGCATTGCAGAGATTCCCTTTGCTGACAGGCCACGGGATAGTTTTGGCTTTTAAAAAATAGCGACATCTTTTAAGGTGACCCCTAGAGTGCTTCTTATAAAATTACAAGAGACAGAAATCCATTTGCAACTGTGCTATAACACTGAGATTACATTGTTACTTTAGAGCCTCGGCGCAAATTAACTTGAGGTTCATTTCATGTATTATATAAATGGATGGCGGTAGGAAAATTAAATCCCTGTATTGCACATTTCTATATATTGTTTTATTTCTGCAGAGGGTGTTTTGGATCACTGTGCTTGCCATTCAATTGGCCAGCAGGGCAAGGTTCCAGCAGATTTAACTATTTTATAGCTACAGCTGTCAACAGAGGAGAAGGACAAAAACAATCCTTGACGAATCGTTCATGTAAATAGAGGATAGGACTTTCACATATGCCGATCTAAAAGTCAGGGACTAATATCTGTCAGAAATATAAATAACGTCAGGCTATGTTTGGGAAAAGTAATCCCATCTCCCTGTATTAAATAAGCATTTTGTTAGTGTTTCAAAAATAATCCTTTCTATTGAGCTACAGATTTTCTAAAACCCATTAGAAAAGTGACAGAATTCAATGTTTGTTGCAGCAGTAGTTCAGTTAAATCAGTATTTGGCTTTTAAAATGCACAAACTCACCTGGCACTGAGGTCCAGTGAACTTTCCTAAAGATGTTAGATGATGTGTGCTCAGACTGGACCGCAGCATTGTAAAAAGAAAAAAAAAGTTGGATGATTGCATTACTTTGTTTGCTTCAGACTTTTCTTCCCATCTATTAATCATGTTGTAAATGTAGGTTGTCAAAACGGATAAAGTTACAATCTTTTCAATGTTCAGTAGGTGAAGCTGGCATTTAGCAATTTAATTACAACTGAAAAATGTGACTATTGTAGACAACCTCACCGGATTTGAACAAAATTGTCCACTGGTTATTTAAAAAGTGCACCATGACACTGCACATATAGCAACATTTGTTTTACAACACACAGCAGTCTTCATTTTCACGTGTTTGAAGTTAGTTCAGGTAAGTTTCACAAACATGTGTTTTAACTTTGTCTCAAATTGTCTAAGTTCACATATTATTCAATTCTGACCGGATTACGATATCTGGGCATCCGGGCTGACCTCAGTTAATTCAACTGCATCGAAATCGTGCTCTCGTGTGTGTGTCGCCATCTTGTCGGATGTTTACTCCCCCTCATTTCCTCTTATCAAAAAAGGGCATTGATGTGACGTCGGGGGGAGGGAGATACGCCCATCTGGCTGACGTATACCTCTGAGGTGAAGTGAGGGCTAGTGGCTAGCTGTCACTCAAGTGGCCGCGCCCTTAATTATTCATAAGTTTTAACCTCCAATAGAATAATAACTAGCCTAGCACAAAAAAAAATCACCAGGCGTTCAATAAGTTTTATAATGCTGTAAAAATTGCCTATTTAACATGGGAGTCAATGAGAAATTGCGCTGTTTTGATACCTGCCCTTAGTGGCCACTCGGTGAACAGCAATTTGTGTCATTTCCGCATTGGATGCTGGTAGAACTCGCTGTGGTTGGGGCTTGGTTTTGGTTATAGGCCAAAACCGATACTCTGCAATATCATAATTATTATACGGTTTTGTGTGATATTGGATTTGTGTTGTGGTAATATGTTGAAGGTTATGAAGACTTAAAAAGAGATAATTTTTTGTATTCAACCTATTTATTTGTTTTGAACGGTTTCACTTTCTTTGTGGTGGCATCAGTCCGGTATCCAATGAGCATAGTGCAGCTACAAACGACCCGATTTTGGATCATATCGGTCACGTCCCTACCTGAGCCTCCAGCCTGTGTTACAGCAGCACTTACCTGTGAAGTTGTGAGCTCTCTGACTGGGCCTCGGCACCCTTGCACCCGATACCAGCCACACATATGGAAAAAGTGCCCAGCGTGCCAGTGGGGCAGCCATGTCAGGTATGAATACTGGAGCGTCTCATACCCTATCTAGGGACCTTGGAGCCATGTGTCGACATGCATCGCACTGTTAGCTACATCGCCTGGTCATATTGGGGACAGGAAAGAAGTGGCGGAACAGAAGCACTCCAGATGTTCTTCATCAGTGGGCCACAGGGGAAGTCTGTTACCACAACACCTGGCTCATTCTGCTCCGGGGCCTCGGAGGCAGAGCACTGATGCTCTGCCACAGTCTGGCTGGCTATCCCACTGAAAATCACACTGCTCGGGGGGGGGGGGGGGCACCGGATCCGCTGTTTGCATGGACTGTGTCATGTTAAACTCCTCTATGGAAACTTTAGCAACAATCCGTTATATTAATAATGTAAAGAGGATGTATACAATGCATATACTTTACAGGTCTGAGCACACAAGAGCATACTAAGGTTTGAAGTCATCCACAGCATCTACTGGTCTGTCTGCACTAACAATAGTTACACTTTTTATATTAAAGGTGGAGTCACAAAATCAATTAATATCACCTCGCGATCCGCTACCTGTGTGTGCTCTGAAAGAAATCCAGTGTTAATACTTAATACTCAGCCTAGGCTCTGTAAACGGGCATGTTGCTAGAAACAGTGGGCCGCCTTAGTTTACATACCCTTTCTTTACATACCCGGTTACAGAGCCTAGGCTGTGTATTTATAACAGATTCATTTTCAGCGTATACACCATACGGACAGGGAGCTGATCGTGAGAAGATATTAACAGATTTGACAAAGAGTCCAGAATCGCTTACTGCACCTTAATCAGTGGCCTGTATCAGCAGAATAATTTTAACTAAATAAACCAAATACATGTATTTTCTACCTGATGACTGGTGGGCTATACATCTTTACATCTTGAAAATATATCAATACAAAATATGCTGCTAAACAGTTAATGATTGGAAGACTGAATAAATGTATACATGATTGTATAGCTTAAATGCTTTAAAGCACCAGAATATGTGGATCCAGTATGATACAACTGCGGCCAACTAAGGTGTTAAAGTGTTGTACTACACCACTGTAATAAGTAAGAATAACATGACTCGAGATTCTGTCTCCGAGTGTGTTTTGAGAGATTTGCGACCACAACTGTGGCTGAAGGGGGAAAAGGGTGTTTGTCTTCATTGTGGCAGTGGAGAGCAGGGAAAGTGAAGAGGGCAGGGGCCCAGGTGAAAAACGACAGATGCCACGCTCAATAATACCAATGTTAAAATCTCCTTGACCTGCGGGTCATCAAATAACAACCCCAATTCGTTTCATATTTTCTTGCTGGATCAATGGCGGCATAAATTTGGGGCTCAATGACAAGAATAATTTAAAACAGATCTATAAACGATAGAATGCTATTCCCTGTGGTCACACATGCATAACAATTTTCTAGATTGACAGGGTGAATCTCCAACAGCTTTGCCAAGGATTCCTACACATGCGGGTGTGAAAAAAAAAAAAAAAAACTCACACGCAATGATATTAGGCATGTGTGTGCATAAACACACCTTGCCCCCGTTTGGTGGCTCTGTGTCTTTATCCGCTGAGTTCAAGTACGTATTGGGGGATCGATCTCTTCTGAATTTCTTAAGCTTTTCTGCTCTGATCAGCAAAGATAGGAAGGACAAATTGTTTAACATGCCTGAATAAATAACAATGTCAATTCTGAAACCCCACCCGCCTTACTCAAGTCAAATGAGTCTGACTTTCAGCACCTCCAGGGAATAAAAAAAGCAATAATGTATGTATGTGTATTTGTATGTATATGAAATGTAAATACTTCTCAACAAGAGCCAGAATATGTGCTGTTATTGAACATGCAAAAGAAAAAGTGGATGTTTGCTTTATTTCTGGCTTAATTTTAATGAATTCCCCTTAAACAAGGCGAAAATGGGACATCTTGAAGGCTTATCAGATCCCAAACGTGTCTGTTCCAGCCTGTGTACAGACACCATTCCCCTGCTTAGAGGACAAGATTATTGGAGTTCACGCTAATACTGTTTTGCAAAGCATAAAAGCCTCTTGCTGATAAATATTAATTTGAGCCTTCATGATGTATTTGAAAATTCCGGCTAAAATGTCACCACATGGAACATTAATGTAATATTTCAAGGCCTGAGAGCAATACTCATATTGATTGCATTTATTTGACTCTGGGGAGGAGAAATAATTCTTCAACGTGGAGACACATCTGGTAGCCAAAGATGCGAGGCAGCGAATGAGAAAATGCAAAATAACAATAAAAAATAATAGGACTTGTATTTAAATGCATTATCCCGTCATTGTTTGGATACCAGAGCCTTATTATAGCACAGAAAAGACAGATGCACCCAGGTCTTTTACTGCTACCTCTGAAAGGTTTAATTTTCTATAAAGTGTTTAATACCCAACAAGAAGAGAGCAGATCGTTTGCATTCAGCTATCCCCCTCGCCCCCCCCCCCCTCCATTTGCAGCGGGTCCCCTGTGATAAAGCTAAACAGCTAAATGACAAGAGTCCTGGGAGAGCCTCCTTTTGCTCCCCTGTTGTACACTTCGCCCCTCTCTCTCTCTGCTTGTGTGCTATAACCTCTAAGAACTGCCAGTTTTATTTATCCGTTGAAAAAAACACCCTAACTTCAAGGCGTTGTCACACGAGAATCCTGTCCTTTGTTATTAACGCTATTGACTCGCAGTGGGTCGAGGCGCCTGATTGTCTTTGTGCAAATGAACTGAAATCTGAGAAAAACCACCTTGACCCTCAGCCCATCCGTCACCGGCTGCATGGACTTTATTAATTGGATAAACAATATTTTTTTGCGTTTGACGTCTTAAATCATTTGTTCACGGTCATGTGTTGTGCTTAAAAAAATATTTACCTTTTGAATAACAGACTTTGTGCAGACCGCAGCACCGTGTCCTGCTGCAAGCATAGGGTGACAATAAATAATAAATAAAAAATATATATATGTGTTCAGGCTGTGCAGCTTGCGTATGACTTAGCAAACGTCTGTGCACCGCGTCAGTTGCTTAAGGCCTACATCTATGGAATAAAGCTGCACAAAATCATCATAAATCATAACAAACATTAATACATGTAACGCAGTGTTCATTAGAATGCCCTGTCCTGTCTGTGTTCTAAAAATGTTACAAATATCCTAATAAGTGAAGCTACTTTTCACATTGTACAGACACAAATTGGTCTCTATTTTTTCGTTGTTAAGTAGTACAAAAAAAACGAAGCGCATGCCAAAAAAGTTTCTCCACTTTGAGGAGAAAGCCTCTCCATCCCGGCAGTCTGGATACAACACGGCTAAAGCGCCTCCCACTGGCGCATCTCGGTACCAGAGCGCCCATGCAGGGCTCAACAAACACCTGACCAACCTCCTCTTTTAATTGTGTCCTTCTTTTTTGTTAAACAGAGACAATGTTGAAGGCTGTGTAGTTGATTTTAAAATATATTCAAAAAATATGTATTTAAAAAAAACACAGGGCACATAGAGACAAAGTAGGATAGGCCTAAACAAGGGGAAGACAGAGTGAGGAGACTATATTACAGTTTTGCACAAATCATCTAGATTATTTTTAAGTGAATCTCAAATGACTCTGAGCGGCTGGCAAAGTAGAACTTGCCAGCGAAGAATGTCATGTTAAAAGGACAAGTACAGTAAATATTTTATGAAGTGTCCCTTTAATTCCATTTCATGTGAAAAAAAATCAGGTGTCACCTCTCAAAAAGGACACCAACCAGTACAATCTGACTGGTTAAATGATCCACTAATGACACATTTTTCTGACAGTCACTGCTTAATGTCTGTTTGACTCTGTTTAGGGGCCTTACCCACTGAATAAGCCCTTTTTGGCCCATAATTGCAACCTCTTGTCTGTGTCCCACAAAATCTGAGTTTCTTTTCCAACACTAAACCCACATGATTCTACAGGATATATCCTGCCTTTGGTGGAAGAAGTGTGTCAATCCACTAAAATATGCAGCTGTTGTGTTTAGCTAGAATGAAAAAACCCTGCAGGGGCTTGCAGTGATGCAAGACAGAGAACGGAAACGGGTCTGCCACAGAGTAAAAGTGTTCTTCTCCTCTCACTTTTCATTCAAACCTCTGAATTGACACAGTTGCTCAGGTGAAGTGTGGGCATTTCCTTCATGCACCACACCATCAGGAACCAGGAAGTTGTCTCAAATTTCATAACAACAAACATCCAACCAAGGATATCCCTAAATAATGGATTTAAACAGAAACCCAAGACAATGCCTTCAAAAAGCAAATACCTTTTATCGCCATCTGTGGCGGGCACCTGGGAAGGTTGGCATTGTGCATGGCAAAGTGAGGAGGGAAATCATAGTTTTTGGCCAAGACAATTGTGTGCATTTAAATAAGAAATGGATTCTAAGCCAGGCTGTTGACTTTTATTTCTGGTTATTCCCACACAACTTCACGAAAGCAACAAGGGGAAGAGTAGAAAACTAAAACAGTCACTTTCTTTGTGTGTACATGGGGGAAAAAACACATCAGGGGAAGGGACTAAAACAGAATGTGCACAACGAGGCACATACACTTGGAAAAAGAGAATCTTGAGATATATGATACATGGTATTTGGTATTTATTAGGCTACGAACACATCTCTACGTCTTTCTCTCCATCTCTGCTGCGCTCACACCACATTTTCTTCTTTCCTTTTGGGGGAGGGTGGGAATAAATGAGAGTTTAATTTCACAAAGAAGGCCCCATCTAGATCCTGAACTATATGTGACATTAAAACAGAAGTATGTTCTGTTGGGGGCTCAGACGGGTCAGCCAGGCATCAACAGCGGCATCACTAAAGTGGCTGTGCCGTGGCAGGTGATTTAATGGTTGTCACAGCAGCAATAGGAGTGTACAGAGACAGGATTCCAGTCAAAGCTAATATTTGTGATGAATCACTGTCATGCCGGGGGTAAATGTAACACTAATAGACATGGGGAGATCTACTGTTAGCTGCTTCTGCTAATGAGCGTATTCTTTCAGAGAGGTGGTGTCACTTGTGCATGCCGGTTCCATACAGTAAGGAGAGGAATGAGGGGGGCTTATATTGGAATGGCCGTAATGAGAGTGTCATAGCCACGCTGTTGTGAGAGGCTCGGTGGAGGTGCTCCGGACATGCAGCACCATGAGGCCTGAGATGCAGAGGTTTTGTCGTTGGAAGACGGGCCTGTATAAATATTCATTACAGGTTATATCTGGTTGAATTGTGTTCAACAAGAAGAGGTGCATGCTGGTTGCAAGGTGGGTAGCACTACCTACTGCACTGAAGTACATCTCAGAGTCGCTGGCACTTAACTCGAGTGCTTCTACTACTATTTCAGAGGGGATTCCTCTTTGACTCTGTGTTCCTCTTTATGTACTTACTTTTAAGTACTTTGCACATTCAGATTTTATATCCGCCGTGGGATAAGTAGGGGAGAACGGGGTAATTTGTCACACGGGTTGGTTATCACAATCGTTATATCTCGGAACCAGAAGGCGCTGTCTGTGAAATTTTGGTATGTAAATATCCAGAATTGGGATCAGAGGTCACCTACATAGTCTTCCTTGGAGTTAGACTGCTGAATTTGAGGTGAGACGACTGTTTGTGTTATTCATGTCAAATTGAAAATATTTAGCTCCTCAGTATTTTTCTTCTAGGCTTTTACACAATGGGTTTATAACAAAACACTTGTTACCCATACAAAGTGTGAAGGGTAAACTATAGTTTAGATTGTGGTTAGCAAGCTAATTAGTTGTCTGATGGTTGTTGGCCTTGATGCTAGCAAGAAATTCAAGTTGGGGTTGGTCGTCACATTTTTTGGGGGTTTGGTTGTCACATGTCTCAAGGCTGCAGCCAGAAAAGGAACCCAATAACGAAAGAAATTGTCAATCAGGATCCTCACTGACACCCCAGAGAAGGATAGAATAGAGCAGGAAAAGGCAGCTAACATGCAAAAGAAAAAGGGCAACAAAATCAAAACAACCCAGTGCATCCCAAACTAGACCAGCAGCCAAGGCTACAGAAAGTAGGCCTATTTGTCAACTTGACAATGCAATTAAACTTTCAAATTTAGTTCTACTTTCTTGCCTTCTTTTTAATATTATTCCCATTAAGATAACATTGTGACAAACAACCCCATAGTGTTTGACAACCGACCCCTTGATGGGGTTGGTTGTCACAATGTGTAAAGGTGCGAACACACCAAACGCGTTGGGTGCGGTGGCGGCGTTGAAAAATCCTATTTTTGCATAGGGAACCATTGGGCGCGATGATGCGTTGGCTGCGGTAAAGCGGCGCTTTGGGCGCGGTAGCCGCGTTACCGAAGCGTCACCGCACCATCGCACCACCGCGCGAGTTAAAGAAATTTAACTTTTAACGCTCCAACGTGTGACGTTTAGCCGCGTTGGCCAATCAGCGGTGAGCTTGACCCGACGTCACGGACATCGACACGGTGGAAGCATGGGTGGGAGGACAACACAGAGGCTGAGAAACACCGAGTAGGAAATGCGGCTGGCTGGTGATATGAAGCCGCTCGGGGTTGGGTTAGAAGACGTGGGGAAAGTGAGCCAGGAGAATGGGCTTCCTGGTTAATTCAGTGAATATAGCGGCTGTGCTTTAGCCGATAAACCAAGTTAGCACCGGTCGGATAGCGTTAGTTAACTCACCCGGTTGTGTGCGGCCACCACCTCCATAATGAACCCAAACATAACGGCTAAGTCCGGGGAACTTTCACAACGAGTACAGCAAAGCACCGGTGTTTATGCCTATATTTACGCCAGCCACGGTCCTGTCACAGCCAGGAAGGGTAATGTAGGCTACTTGCCTTTATTTTCTACTGCCCTGTGCACAATGCTGCTGTAAATGTGTTTGTTATGGTGCTGCCTTGCTCTTTGTGTTCATTTCCGAGTGGCGTGAATCTGCAATGCTGTTTTAAGGCTATTTGTTCCGTTCAGTTGCTGTTTATTTGTCTTTTGGCACAATTGTTGGCCGTGTTGTTGTTGTTTTTGTGTGGACATGAACACTGTTGTGTCGGGTCGGGTCTGATCACAGCCATGGTTGGTTGGGGAAATAAATATATCGGGGGAGACTAGCTGCGTAGAGTTGGGCGCGTTGAACCATTTTTTGACACAAAATGACCAAGCGCCAGATCAGGTGCGTTGGGCGCTTTGGCCACCGCACCCAACGCGTTTGGTGTGTTCGCACCTTAAGGGTGTCTTTGATGATTAATTTCTTCTTTATTACAATAAGATAGGAAAAGTGAGGGGTACACATTTCAAGCCAACACCTTAAGCTTCAATATAATGTAGGAATGACTATTGAAAGATGTTTATGTGATGAGCAATTCTCACTAGAGTAAAAAGTGTGCCTACTTACCCCGTTCTCCCCTACATATGATACTAATGTGTTCAACTTTTCAAAAAACCATTCAATAAAAAGAGCCTTATTTCACCTCAAAAATAACACACATCCCAGACATTTGTTAAAAATAAGAGATATTTTCCTCAAATAATTGAGCATGTCATTCTTAAATTGATTTGAAAGAAGAAAAAAAATACATGAATATGTATTCAACCTTGGAACCCATCATCACAAGAGAAAAATTGCTTTGGACTTTCTTACTTTAATACTTTACATATTTAGAATATAGATATAGATCAAAATAATGAATATGAATTAAGGCTGCAATGATTAGTTATTTCATCTATTAAGAGGTCCATTGACAAATGAATCAACCCTTGTGATAATCGACCAATCATTCATAGCGTAGTATAATAGAATATACTGTAATATCCAAATATACAGCTTCTCAAATATGATAATGTTCTGTTTAGTTCTGTTAAATATCTTTGCAAAGTGAATATATTTGGGGGGTGGGTTCTGAGGACATCTGGGGGAACATTCTTACCATTTTCACTACTATTATTTTCCCAGATTAATCAATAATGACAGTAATCGTTGGTTGCAGTCCTTATGCGAATACATTTAGCTGTTTAATTGTCTGAAGACAATTAGGAGAAATCACTGCTATGCCACATTTTCAGCCTCCTGATACCTCATAAGCCTAAGTCTTTTGGACTGCACTGGGTTATGTATGTCTGCGGAGAGGGGGATTTACTTTTTCGCTGAATGGCAAGTGTTTGGTTTCCTGCTCAGATCAGCCAGCTTAACATCAGGTGCAGTGATACCGAGTGTGCAGAGAGTTTTTTTTATGTTGGAAGGTTGCATGTTGGTGCGACAGAGTGGCTGCGAAAAGACTTTCTAAGCCAGGTGAGATGACTGTTTTGCTGACTTGTATGTTTCTGTAGTATTGTTATCTATTCAGTGTAAATAGATAACAGTACTGATAGACTGCCTACTTTATGATTGACCTTTTCTGTTTGGTTGTTAGTTTAGGACGTCTCAAAAACAGATTAAAGCTAACTTACTTTTGGTGGAGTGAGATCCCTCAGCCAAGGGCTCTTTTTTTAATGTCGACCCAGGAATGTGTAAAAAAAAAATTAAACTATTTTTTTTATTTATTTTTACTATATTTATTCTTTCTCATGGCAGGGACAGTGTATTATTGCCTTTGGTTAAAGAGCAAAAATATAAAGTCCGTTGCATGCTGTAAGAGTATAATGAGTGTTTGCACAAGTAGTGAGGTAGATTGTAGAGTTTTCATAACTGTTTTTTAAGCTTCTTTAAAAGAGAATATAAAGCAATATAGCCGCTTTAGTTGAACCGTATAGTCGACAGTGATCGTATTTCATTTTCAAGTACTAATGCCAATGTAGATCTACAAATGTGCCTATATAAACCAGGAACCACAAAAGAGCTCAAGTCAGTGATCTCACAGCCACTTAGTCCCTTTGGCCATCCCCCCAGGCTTTGAACTCTATCTTGTGAACTGAGAGCGCCGTCCTCCACTGGAACGGGACGTGGCAACACCACATGATATTGCTCAATCCATTGAGTATTCCGAATTACAATGTGGTCTGTTGCGTTAGCTGCGGCCAAAAAATAACCCAGAGCCTATCAAAGTCAGATGGCCTAATTTGTCTTGTTGGGGGTCTCACTCAATCCCCTGCATCCAAGTAACACACCGTGCTCTTTCGCTTAGTACTCCCTCCCAACACATTCAGCCCGAGCCCTCAATTGCTTGTTTAACTTGACACATAATTACTGTGGAAATATTTGTGTATTTTGTACGAGTGCCACAGTCTGCATTGCAACCGACTGCCAAGTCCTCACAGCTCCCACTGCAGCTATCGCAGCCAGAATCCCTGATTAAAACAAGATGCTTTCATTTGGGCCAGCTTTGGAAGAAATCACTCCCAGAGACGGGCCTCTCCCTGCCAAGCCCTACTGCTGCAGGGTTTGCCATGTGTGGCTCATTGTACTGAATGGGTTTTTCTTCTTATTTTTCTTCTTTTTTTGGTCTAAACCCAAATGTGCTACTGAATCAAGCCTGCTCCATCAAAGTGGCGCTCTGAAAGACCACAGTGTAACTCAGTCAGTGCCACGCAGGTCAACATGAAACATCGCTCTTAAAACTGAGCAAATTATTATTAAAACCCCATGGCGTCTGAGGTCATCTCTGTAATTTTTCACACGGAACCCTTTAATTTAATTCTCATTCAATAACTTTTTTATATTAAAATGAAGGTGAAATATGCATTAAGTCAGCCCTGCAAGCCAAGAAAAACTGAATTTGGTCTTCCAGAAACCAAAGTAACGCCCTTAATGTTGCTGAGCCTTAGCATACCCTAGGGTTACATTTTTTTCCCTCCCTAATTTAGCAAATTAAGGGAATTCGATTTATAGATTTAAGGGGGCCCAAGGTTATGTTAAAGGCTGTGTGTATACATAATTGACAATTAAGGTATTTAAGAGCATTCTAAATGTCTCTATGCCCACTTGTGGGTTTTGCCTTATTCTCCATATATGGCTATAAAATTCATTTATAGTTCATTCATTCTTGGCCAGTTTTGATCCCTTTTATTGAGCAGTAATACCATTGAAAAGGTTTTTTTGTGCCGTACAATATTACAGTAATGATGATGATCTCTACAAAAAGAAAGAACAGAGAAGATAGGTGTGATCTAATTGACCATGATAGATTTGAATCTCCTCTTGTGTCCAATTGTGTCCACTTATTTCAATGTTTTATTTGCAAATATTAATTCATGACAGGCCCGGTTCTAGACAGTTAGATTAGGGTGGGCCTGTAGAAATTTTAGGTGGGCACACTGGGCAGAGAGACCGAAGATGTGAGCGCACGCAGAGCGTAGAACACAATATGCAAATAAACGTTGAGTGTTGCTGTGTGGGAGATTTGATTCTTGCATGTTTTTTTTCCAAAATGTTTATGAATAACATATAATATACATTATATACAACTTTTATCGCAGTATTAACTGTAGGCAGCCTGAGCTGATAGAAGAGAAAGCTTTGGGACTGGGCAACCTGGATGGTGGTAGTCCAGAGCTATATACTATACACATTATATAGATATATAGTCTTTCCACTATTGCCTCCGATGTCCAGCTGGGTGAAAATAGTAGCCAGCCGAGGTCACAACCCTGCTAGGGGGGTCGAGGGGTATGCCCCCGCGGGAGATTTTTTTTTACCTTTTTAAAGTGAAATGCATGAATCTGGTGCACTTTGAGAGGAAAATTAAGAGGCTAAATCTGAGGAATTTTGTGTGAACAAATAATTTGGAGACACTGAGTCTGATGAATTAGAAGCTATTGAAGAAAGACACATGGATTTTCCATAGAAATAGAAATTTGAAATAAAATATTATGCAGGGTCCTCTGGGATGGGCTTGGTGCTCTTTTTCTTTTATGGGACATATTTTTCTGTAATATAATGAATTCATTTAAATGCAGTGAGAGGAACGAAGCAGAAGAACTCTGTTGTCCAGTTAACTTTTTTTCCACAGACGAGGCTGAAATAGGCTATAGACTATACACAGTGCATGAGCAACTGAGGGCAGCCCCATTTTCAAATATTTTTAAATAAACTCAATACACACTGTGCATGCCATGGACGTGAACGTGACGTGATCAGTTAACCTCGGATTACCTCCCAGATGAACTGATTCAATTATTAAACTATTAACTATCTACCAAAACATTGTATTCTTTTTATTGTATGATAATTTACATTTACATAATATGATGTTGATATCAAACACACAAACTAAAAAAAAAAATAACAAAAAAAAAATTGGGGGGGCCCCTCTGGGAGTCGGGACCCTAAGCAACCAATCATTTCGCTTATGACTCGGGCCGACTCTGCTGACCAGTGACCACTAAGCGGGTGAGTAACTTGGAGGCAGGCTGTCCTGCCCACCCAATAATACAATTAGAAGCAATGCATGGTAATGGTATATTCTTTAGTATTAATTAATTGTCTGAATTGTATTTGACATTTTCTTTGACAGCGAATGAACAGGTCCGTCCGATAGTGAATCTGGACTTCCACCTAAAAAAAAAAAAAAAAAAAAAATTAAGTTTTTTTTTGTTTGGGTGGGCACAGCCCACATTTGGATGGGCACAGCCCACATTTGGGTGGGCACGGCCCACCCTGGCCCCTGGCTACCGCCGGCCCTGATTCATGAATAGACTATAACGAAAATAAGCAGTCTGTGTCAACTGTGTCAACAGGAGATAAAAGGCAAAAGTCAGTCCTTCTGGAGAATGTTTGTTGTCAAAATCAGTGAATAACTCTTCACGATCCACGGCTACCTGTCCGTGGCCTACTGTGTGTGTGCTGAAAACACATCCATTGTAAATGCACAGACAAAGCTCTGTAAACAGGCATGTTGCTAGCTACGGTGCCACCTTTGTCTACAATACCCCAAGTTTACAGGCCCGTTACAAAGCCTATACGATATGTTTTAATACCAATTTTCTTTTCAGTGCACACACACAGTACGGACAGTTAGCAGATTGTGAGGAGATATTCACTGACTTTGACCAAAAGTGATTTTGTCAACAAGTGTTCCCCAGAATCGCTGAGTCCACATTTAAGGAGAAAAAATGTTGGGTGAAAATGTCCTGTGACAGGTTGTGAGGTCACTCTCATGCGGCAGTGACTGGACGTCTGAGGAGCCTGGCTTTAGCCGACCCGTCAGCTTTGACTCACAGGGAAGAAACAAATCAACAAACCCTGAGGAGTCACTTGAGTTTTGTCCTGACACCTGTCATGCAACTTCAGATCCTATTTTGTCGGTTTCGGAACAGTTCATTTGAAGTTCGGAGTTAATTTCCGGACCAAACAAATACACTCTCTGCCACTGTCTTTCCTACTGTAAGCTTGGAGATACAGTAGCAACACATTCTGAGCAGTGGAATAGGTAAAACACACCACTTCAATCAATGTTTGGGAGGGGGGTGGCACTTTCATGTAAATTGGGACCTCATTCACAATATCCAAAGCAAATTATCTTCATTAGATTTCCAAAACCATGCCACTGATTTGTCAAGCTGTGCATGATAATGAAGTTGTGTGGTTAATGAAGGGCTGAAGATGCAGGCTTTCACAATCATGATCATCTTCTATATAACCCTTATGAATATTTAAGGTTCTTAATTCTGTATATAATTGCGCACCAAAGCTTGGCATCTCTATAGACTTCAGAAATAAAGTATGTAATGTGGGAGACAGACCTAGCTATATTTCATTAATCATTGACGTTAATTAACTGGTGATAATAAAGGATGTTACACCAACAGGATCCATGGGGAACATGTGAAGAATGTGTCGGAAGGTGCATAGATTTCTGTGAAGTTATACGTGTGCGATTATTCACGGAAACTCACTTACACACTTTGGGAGTTTCTATGTAATGCTAAGTGTTTCTATCCTGAGGGTGAAAGGTAGCTTTAAATACTTGTATTGTTCCAGCAAGCACAAGAAAAACAGGGGGTTTTGGAACATGCATGACGTGTGTGTTTTGCATTTGGGAGATTGTTCATTTATGATCAGGCACTACAGCTTTAGAATATACCGTAATGAGGCTCACATCATTTATGGGAAATAAAGGATTCTTTTGTCTGTGTAAAACCACATAAAGCAGAAGTGCACTTGTGACTCAGTGCAGAAGGGTCGGAGAAAAAACAGGAAGTAAATAAGCAGGTTTTGTGTTGTGATCCTACCTGCTGTCCATTCGCCAGCGCAGCTTTGGGAGTAAATGGGAGTGGATTTCCACACTGGAAATCCTCAGTCAAATAAAACAAAGTGGGGCTGCATCGATGCTCTGTCTTGTTTTATATGATGGCTTGAAATAAATGAACTTTAAATGGAACCTTGGCAGGGACGTGGGCTATTGATCGATTGTAGCAGGAGCTGAAGTTTAAGGGCACAGCTTTCCCGGGGCTGGTGCTGTAACTGGAGTAATGAAATTGATTAGGCCAGGGGAGGGTGACAAGCCAGTAGAGTCAAGCCCTTGATGTAAGGAAACAAGAGTGCCATCTAATTGGGGTGTAATATGGGTCTTTAGAGGACATTAAGCACACAAGTGGCGGAAGGGAAGCCACTCTACTGGATGGAGCCAAGATGATGTTGCACCGGTGTTATTATTTTGTAATTATTCACCCAGCTGATTGGATTATGGGAGTCAAAATTGAGAGTCCAGCCAAGGGTCAGTTTAGACCCAAGCTGTGGTGGCAGCTTTAGAAGCAATGTCCACTTTCTCCCCCCCTCTCTCTCTCTCTCTCTCTCTCTCCCTCTCTCTCTCTCTCTCTCTCTCTCTCTCTCTCTCACTCTCTCTCTCTCTCTCTGCCTCCTGATGCTTCTGTGAAGATCTGTTTTCCTGAGAAGCGATAAACATTTAATTCCATTCCAATCGACTCTAAAATGTGTTTGTCTCACCCTAACTTCACTTGGATGTCTGGCTTTCACTATTCAGATTGATGTATTTGTTTGTCCCTACAAAGGCAGCTTTCACAATCCTGAACACAATCCAAATTATGGACCACTATTTATTAATCATTGTTATTTTTATTTATGTATTTATTTTATAAAAAACTGTATCTGACTTGAAAATTCTGTTGGATGCTATTTTTGAATGTCTGTCTTCATTTATTGTCTTGTATTATAATGCTGTGCGGATGAGCCAAAGGAGATTTTTGCACATTTTCAAAGTTCCCAACTAACCAATTATACAATTGAAACAAGTGTGACAAAGAATGTGTGAAGTTAGAGTCAGCTGCGGCACATAAACTTCTGAAACAAAACATATCTCCAAAATTGATTTGGCTTTATTTATTAAACTTTTTTGGTAGAAAACTGGAACAAATACTGTTCTAAAGGAGAGGATCTCCACACGTCTTAAAATGTGTGAGTGGAGTAATTTTAAGTCAGATGCCAAACATTGTCAAATGTCAGTTTTCCTCCTGATGTGTTACTTGACCCAGTTAAGTTTTTCCCCAGTGAGAATTGACGTGACGATCAGGGTGAAGTTGTTTTGTTTTTGAACAACAAACATCACATATACTGTATCAATTGTTCCCACAGCATACATATCAATGCAAAGCAGAACCTTATCTAGGAACACGTAGATAAAAAAGGAAGAAATATTCAATCTAATTTAGCACCGTTTTATGAGGACCTCTGGACATCTTGTGACCTTACGAATCCACAAATCAATGCTTACTGGGCTGTCACTGTTTGGAAGTGCGAAGCAACTCCTGCCTGGGATCACCGGGAGTGCAGTGTCCTCCTGTCGGTAGAGGCCCTGTCCAGTACAGAGGGCATTTATCTCCTGGCCTGAACTGTCTCACTCAACAGGATGACCAGAAGTTACGGTGCATTACAAGCACTTAGCGCAGTGATATCAAGGTTCACCTCCGATTTCCAATCTCAGGCCAGAATAGTGGGCTGGGAGGCCGTCATTAAAAAGCCATTACATGCCCATATTTCATATACCAGTCTCTCCTATGTTTCAAGGTGTTAAAAGCTCAATGTATATTTCCTCTATATTTAAGCGGCAGGACAACGCAGCAGCACATAGCATCTCACTAGCAGCCATTGACCTTGGCCTAGCCAGCCTTCATTAGCTTTTAGACACTTATCAGTCATAACTGGGTTTGTCCTCTCCGCAACGTTTCCTCCTTCACTTCACTTAGGCCAGAAAATAATGGCTGAAATCCATTTATCTGCCATTTCCAACAAGTGCGTGACATTAACAAATTATCTACTTTTCACTAAGTATGGCCAAGGTACCCTCTAAAGGATTCCTCCACTCTGCCGGCCAAGGTCAGACCTTTTTTTAAGAAACTGACTTTTTTTCTCTCTCGTCCTACCGGAGCTATTTTCTTTCCTTCCCATCTTTAAATATTCATTCCGCTTCTTGCGCGCTGGGCCAAGGTTTTATGAGCACTATCAGCCATATTTCTCCAAACACACATCTTTATTTGTTTTTGATTATTTAT
Organism: Hyperoplus immaculatus; assembly: GCA_949357725.1. NCBI lineage: Eukaryota > Metazoa > Chordata > Actinopteri > Uranoscopiformes > Ammodytidae > Hyperoplus > Hyperoplus immaculatus. The sequence continues at coordinate 24,835,027 of OX442360.1, read as the reverse complement.
GCTCCACTCTGACTTTATAACTCACATCCCTAGGAAAACATTGATCCAAGAGGCAAATGAATCTAATTAGGACCTCTTTCTTCTGTGCTGAATATTGACTTGTTTTGAAAGGTGCTACTCCATTTCGAGCGAATGTCTCTGGAATGCTCAGTCCCAATCTCTTTAAGGAAAACTTCTAAATGCTGATGAGATATTTCAGTCCATAAATGCAAACCTGCACAGATCTATAGTGGCGCCTAGTCGTTCATAATGTATTACATTAATTGCAGGATGTCATCAGTGTACTCATTTCCAGGAACTCAAAGGCACCATTTGTGGAAGGTCTTTCATTCTTTTTTTTAATGTCTCAATCTTACATTTCTTATTGTGAGTGGAGAGACGTGTAATCTCTGCAGTGCACTCTTGTAGCAGCCAGGGCTCCTGGGCTCAACCTGTCAATCTGGTCAACAAGGGCAGCGTAGGAAGTGAGGATGTACCATTAGTCCAGAATCATCTCAGTAAAGAAGAATCTTTGTTCCTGACACAGAAAACTTGTGTTCCATCTCGATCAGCGAGGAAATGGGGCCTGGCGAAGCGTGCGTCGTCTCGCATTTGTCTTGAGTCGCTGTCCCAAGGCACCAGGGCTTGTTCACAGCATTACGCTGCTGGCTTTTGATGTAAAGCCTCCGCATTTAGCCATTTCACACAAACCCAATTCTAAAATATTCCGTCGCGTTCCGTGTAGTTGATTTCTATTTAGAAATGTTCATGATTATTTTATTTTGTAACATTAATGGAAGTACATGCGAGGTGGAGTGGGGTGCTGGTGAGGCATTTGCAATTCATATTCCCCTGCATGATTACATTAAGAGTATGTTCTGTCATATTTGATTAATGTATCGTGTTTTCTTTAAAACAAGATTAAAATATGAAAACCGACAGAAATGAAGCTATTACAGAGAATGATCAATTTTTAATAATCTACTCGAGGTGAGGGAGAAAAAAAATTAAGTGCTGCTCAGAAATGCACAGATCAGGATTCTGCAACAATTTGTAATCTGTGTTAGGCTGCGAAAACAAGCTTTGTTTTAAGGCGCGGACACAATTAACATGAAAGGCTGCCAGGCCAGGCTTTTATGGCTTTTATGTTATGAAGCTTGAATTAGACATATTACTAACCGCGGCTGCCAGGTGTACATGTCGTGCCACACTGCATGGCACATTTATGTTGCACTGCCCAGATCCGTTTTAATATCATTCTTTTGTGTGGAAAAACAATAAAAATTGTCTCCTTTTTCTGCAACCAGCACAAACTCTTAGCACATTTACTGTAGATATCTTTCAAATCTCGCTATAATTTACTCAAGCAATCATAAATTTTAATGCGTACTCTTTAATTCCAACGGGTGAACGCAAATGAAAGTATAAATAACAGAGATATACAGGCCTAAATACTGGTAGTGCTAAGACCGTTGTGAAAAGTACTTTAACTGCCAGTTTCTTACGAGCAAGTAGTTCATCATCAGTTGTACCTTTAGATGTGCACTTTGTTGCGTATTCTGAAATATATTTTCAGTTTAAGTTCTCTATTAATCTTTCACAGGGAGACATTTTTCATACACAAGCAAAAACGACTACGTTCAGTCAAGATATTTAACCTTGTGGAAACACTGCAGAAAAAGTTCCAGCTCTCAAGTCAGTGTCAGTAGGCATTTTTTAAACAAAGTGTATGTGTGTGTACTGGAATAAATGCGGGCCTCCAATTCCACTGTCAGCCATTTAGCCTGACCATGGGTGACTGTGAATTAAAAAGAGGGGCCTTTATGTGCGACCCTGCTGCACAAAAGGCTACATCCATAACTTATGGAGACAGGGAGGCCATTAGCCGCCACTGCCGGGCCACCTTTACATAATATGGTGTGTGTGGACTAATCACTGAGCTGAGGAATCCAACTGCCTTAAGTCTACCCTGTGTATGTACACTCAGTCTACACGCAGGGAAAACAAGGCTCCATCCGGATATGATAAGAAAGTCCTCATGTGTCGCAGAGACATTCTGTGTTGATAGCAATTGGAAAAACCATTTTCAGGAAAAATTCTTTCACTCGGGTTAACGATTCAAGGCTGCTAATCCTCAGTCAACTTTTATCGCATGGGATCAATTGACCGTGTGTGTGTGTGTGTGTGTGTGTGTGTGTGTTTGTCTGTGTGTGTGTGTGTGTGTGTGTGTGTGTGTGTGTGTGTGTGTGTGTGTGTGTGTGTGTGTGTGTGTGTGTGTGTGTGTGTGTGTGTGTGTGAATGGAAGCCTTTTTCACCAGAACAAATCACATCCACATGGCCTTCCAAATGAGGGGACAAATCAAAATGTCTCTGAAAAGCCAAATATTAATGCTGAAGCGCTGCTTTTTTTTCCTTTCCGAGTGCGAGCAAAGACAACAAAGTGTGATTGAAGAAGCAACGACACATGGGCCGGGGCGGTGATGCATACAAAGGAAGTTCCAACACCAAACTGTTAGCAGCTGTCAGTATGGCATCAATGTGAAGCTCATGTGAGCTGCATTTTGTCTAATCTGCCTTGAATTGACTTTTATACAAGAATCCTCCATTTGTATTTTTTTCATTCTTTTCTACATTCTGTGGCTGTGAATACTTTTTATTTTCATCTTTGTTGTTTTTAATGACCCCTGTTTATGTATTGTCTTATCAAACAATACTAATAAAACAAAGAGGTGAGCTAATGTGAGTACAATTGTTTTAATATTTCTATTTTGCCTCTAATCATCCAAATAAAGTGAAACACAAGTGTCTTTGATTGTGCTTATCTAAAAGCGTGAGACTCACCATAAAGTTGCTACTTGAGCAGAAATCAGGACATTGATACTATGTACGCGGCTTAAAAAGGATTTGCAAACCATTTGGCCTGACTGCTCTTCATATTACCTTAATGTCTCCCAAAAGGCCAAAGCCGAGGATGAATTATTGATAGCCATCATATGGATCCACATGCCTATTAGAGGTTTTTGTTCATTCATTTACGCTAGCTTGGACTGCTGCCTTGAAACGACGCATCACTCTTCTTCTTTTACTTTTATCCATTAGCTGTTAACAATAACTGACTTTATGCAGGTTGCTGAGTTTACAGCAAACAGAGAAAAACAAGGATACATTGTGGGGATCGTTTGCATGCTCTGTGGTGTGCTGAAGTCTGTTCTTCACTGGCTGTAATTTGACCTTTGACGTCCCTGGTTAGCCGGGAGTCCATTTAGGCTCTCCTCCCATTTTCTGCATGGAAATTGGAAAAAGGGGGAGACAACACTCCCTGGCGAAACGATAGCCGGAATGATAATTGCTAAGTTTAAAAAACAGAAATCTAATTGTGCGGATCCCCCTGGAGACTAATATTGGACTATCTTATAAAAGGGCCCACAGTATCCCAGCAATGATTTATTGTTGGATTCCAGTCATTTTCAATACATTATAGTTTCCAAATTGTGTTTAAATTGAGTGTAGAGGAGAAAAGGCCATTAGGAGATGCAGAAATGAAGATTATATTTAAATATTCATGCACTCGCTACCTTATTATTGAATCTGTACACTAACAAAATCAATATTAAGTGCAGTTTGACATAAATTTATTTATGAATTTCGACTTTCTAAGTACTTGCGTTTTTTCACTCAAAAAAAGGATGAGTATAATGCTGTAATGATATCAAAACAGTGTGTCAGGGTGCATTAGTCTGGGAGTTTATGAACCCGCACATAAAAACTCAGGAGCGTCCCTGTAGAACTGCTTACTAGGCAGAAATGTCGCTTTTTACAAACATCAGTCATTTTACAGGCCTGTATCACAGGGCGCTCCTCGGCTGTGGGTGATAGTTAGAGAAAGATGCAGTCATCTTGTTTGTCTTAAATGAGATCTTTGCAGTAAGCCTACTTGTATTAAGGCCTGGGAGTGGGGACTGTGTAACATTTAATTAAAATGGATGTCTCTCGTTGTGCCTAACCTGTCCCCCTAACTCCTTCTTGTTTCCAGGCCATGTCTTTGTTTAGACAACAGCCCAATGTGACACTTGTGTGACACGAGGACGCCATGGTTCAGAGGATTTTCTTCTTGCATGAGTCTTAATATGGCAGCAAAAGATATCATGTGATTGGCTGTCCCTTGATGAAAGCCTCAAGGAGAATTACAAATATACTGCCAGTGGTAAAATCCCAATGTCTTTATTCTTTATTTTTTTTTAAATATTGCATTGTGTTTCTGAGAGCACCAGAACTGCAAAGGTTCTCTTTCCTATCACACGTGCTTGGTGCTCCTGTGTAGGATCCTTGAACAAATAAAATGTATTTCCATATGTTTCTTATCCTTTGTTTTGTTTTTTTATATAGAAATGTGAGCAAAGTTAAAAGGCTCTTTATTGGAAGGAGCCACATCTCTGGACACAAGATGATGCCATAAAAGCAGGAAGGCATGGAAAAGCAAAACATCAATCTGAACTAAGAGGGGGAAGCAATAAATCAGGGAATCATAGCCCTCTGCCCCGCCTTTAAAATCATTTAAACAGATTCAAAAAGCCTGATTCTGCTCCAGTCTGTCTGTAAGCACCCTTATAAAGCCTTTATGTGCCTTAGACACAGGGGGGATAATAAAAAAACGCCAAACCTTATGGAGAGATAGAAAAAGGATGCCCTGTTCCTGGGGAAGGGGCTGCTTTAAACGCTAGTATCGGTTATCGGGATCACATAGCGGAGATGAGTTAAGTAAGGATAAAGGAAGTCGTCCATCCAAAGCCTTCCTCTAATATGTTTGACCAAACCTTTTCCTGGTCTCTGTTTCAACATGGATGTCCGCTCACGTCCAGAGTTAAAGGATTTATATGAGTTTATTGGCTGCTAGGCACATCTACAGTATTAGGATTTTCTTATTTCCCTATATTTAGAAAGCTATATCCGCTGTTCTGCTTCGATTCAAAGCCAGTGAGTGTACAAAGATGGAACAGTGTGTATCAATCAGCATGAAAGCGTGTGCAACATCTGCTCTCTGGCCACATCCAACTACCACTATCCACGTGATATAACATTAGACGTTTGTTTAAAGTTTCACTGCCCTTTGCTGAGAGAAATGACTCAAATGTATTACTTTCGAATACAAAAATGTATCCCTGATCTATACTGCTATTATGTGATCTAACTTATATCCATGGCTCAAGTCAGCCAATTGAAGTATACTCAAAAAGACAATAGCGTCAGAAACATGACCTGCCACAATATTTTGTCTTTTTACTTATCTCCTATACGACAGAGATGATACAAAGTGCTGGCAAACATGTGTAGAGGAAAAGGAAACTCCATATTGAGTAACTTGATGAAAAATCAATTTTTTTTTGGACTGCAAGTTTATCTGATTGAGCATTAGACAGATGTCCGACAATATGAAGAGAAGAGAGTTGGAGATAGTAAAGAAATAAACGGCAGATAAACCCACTTTACTGTGTTTACATAACAAATTCAACTACAAATCAGATTTTTCTCTGGGCTCAATAGAGGAGGAGGGTATATCATTTACATTTACAGTACATTTACTCACTAAATACAATTTTGAGACAATAGTACTTCATTGCTAGAAGTCATTATTTTAATTTGAGCCCTACATTTTTAAGTAGTGAGATCAATTTATTGAAACAGCTTAAGAGAAGTCAACTAGTTTCGTTGAATTTTCCTAGAAAATTGTGCCATTTTTCCTGATTTTAAACCAGGAATGCCTAATTCGGGTTCCTTCAAAGTTCTTGAAAACCTGTCATTTTCACTTGTAAAGAAAACATACAGTATCTCACAAAAGTGAGTACACCCCTAACATTTCTTCAAATATTTCATTATATCTTTCCATGCGACAACACTGAATAAATGACACTTTGATACAATGTCAAGTAGTCAGTGTACAGCTTGTATAACAGTGTAAATTTACTGTCCCCTCAAAATAACTCGACACACAGCCATTAATGTCTAAACTGCTGGCAACAAAAGTGAGTACACCCCTAAGAAAAAATTTCCAAATTGGGCCCAAAGTGTCAATATTTTGTTTTGCCATCATTATTTTCTAGCACTGCCTTAACCCTCTTGGGCATGTAGTTCACTAGAGCTTCACAGGTTGCAACTGGAACCCTCTTCTACCCATTCATGACGACATCAAGGAGCTGGTGGATATTAGAGTCCTTGCGCTCCTCCATCTCCCGTTTTAGGATGCCCCAAAGATGCTCAATAGGGTTTAAGACTGGAGACATGCTTGGCCAGTCCATAACCTTTACCCTCAGCTTCTTTAACAAGCCAGTGGTCGTTCGGAGGGGTGTTTGGGGTCGTTATCATGTTGCAGTACTGCCCTGCGGCCCAGTTTATGAAGGGAGGGGATCATGCTCTGCTTCAGTATGTCACAGTACATGTTAGAATTCAATGAACTGTAGATCCCCAGTGCTGGCAGCACTCATGCAGCCCCAGACCATGACACTCCAACCACCATGCTTGACTCTAGGCAAGACACACTTGTCTTTGTACTCCTCACCTGGTTGCCGCTCCACACTCTTAACACCATCTGAACCAAATAAATGTATTTTGGTCTCATCAGACCACAGGACATGGTTGCAGTAATCCATGTCCGTAGTCTGTTTGTCTTCAGCAAACTTTTTGTGGGGTTTCTTGTGCATCATCTTTAGAATAGGCTTCCTTCTGGGATGACAACCATGCAGACCAGTATGATGCAGAGTGCGGCGTATGGTCTGAGCACTGACAGGTTGACCCCCCACCCCTTCAAGCCCTTCAGCAATGCTGGCAGCACTCATACGTCTATTTTCCAAAGCCAACCTCTGTGTACGACGCTGACCATGTGCACTCAACCTTCGTAAACTGGGCCGCAGGGTGGTATTGCAACATGATAACGACCCCAAACACACCTCCAAGACGACCAGTGGCTTGCTAAAAAAGCTGAGGGTAAAGGTTATGGCCTGGCCAAGCATGTCTCCAGACCTAAACCCTATTGAGCATCTTTGGGGCATCCTCAAATGGAAGGTGGAGGAACGCAAGGTCTTTAATATCCACCAGCTCTGTGATGCTGTCATAAATGGGTGGAAGAGGGTTCCAGTTGCAACCTGTGAAGCTCTAGTGAACTACATGCCCAAGAAGGTTAAGGCAGTGCTGGAAAATAATGGTGGCCACACAAAATATTTACACTTTGGGCCCAATTTGTAAATTTTTTCTAAGGGGTGTACTCACTTTTGTTGCCAGCAGTTTAGACATTAATGGTTGTGTGTCGAGTTATTTTGAGGGGACAGTAAATTTTCACTGTTATACAAGCTGTACACTGACTACTTTACATTGTATTAAAGTGTCATTTATTCAGTGTTGTCCCATGGAAAGATATAAAGAAAAATGTGAAGAAATGTGAGGGGTGTACTCACTTTTGTGAGATACTGTATATTATGCTGGTCCACATTATAGTGTCCCTTCAAATTTCGTTAACATCCTTTAAAATGTTTTGAATATGCCGACAGTTAAGCTTTAGAAATTCTCACTAGGAATACAAAAAGAGAAATATTTGAGTGAATAGATCTCAGAACGAAAAGCGCTGTTAAAAGTGTGAATAAGAGCTCATAGTGTTAAATGTGATGCTTTGACAAAAACAGTTTTTCCCCCCCCCCCAGCATTTCAAAGATCCCGGACAAATAAAACCTGATAATAAGGTAATAACTGTGTAGCTTAACCAACATGTGCTAATTGCTAATGAGTGGTGAATACTACTGAGAGCGGCTGTGGCACCTTTTTATCTGCCAGGCGGCTGCACCAGTGGAAAGCTGTTCGGAGGAAAAGCCCATGCAGTTCCATGTCGTATTCATTCACATTTTAGGCCTGAACATCAGCTTTAGACATACAATGATTGAGGTTAGTCAGGACATTTTGAGTGAAACCGTTCTGTTGTTGGCGATGAAGATGCCAATGTTTTTCAATGGTCCTGATGTGTCCTCTGTCTGTTTCAACCCCTCGGTCCTCTTTCATCCCTGTTCACCAAAGAAATGGAATCATAAAAACCATTCATGCTAAATGAAAAAGGGCATCATAAAGCTGCATTACACTGGAGTACACTCCTCTGCACCTTCCATCCTTATCAATATCACCCTTCGTCTCCTCATGCATCTGCCCACCACCCCCCTTCCCGGGCCTCTTGAAACAAAGCATAAAAGCCTTAGAAAGAGGTACAATCTGTCATTCCTGTAATATAAGATAAAAGTCTTTAAAAGCTAAAGGTCCAGGTTGTTCTCTCTCTCTCTCTTTCTCTCTCTCTCTCTCTCTCTCTCTCTCTCCTTCCAGTCGGCAGTCTTTAAGACTGCTCCTCAGGATTAGCGGCAAGAAGAACTATATATTATTTGAAAAAGAGCTTACTGAGCAGAGTCTAAAGCCTATACATATAAGTCAATTTATATTAGAATTTCCATATGTGCATTTTCTTGTTACCGTCAATATGCAAAAATGGTACTTACTAACAAATAATGCATAATGTACCAGAGGCAGAGGCATCAATAACTGCATTTGAGCTTTAAAAGAAAATGCAAAAAGGCAGAGCATAAAGATGGGGCCGTATAAGATATACAACACATTAAACACGAAAACGTCAAAAATATAAAGATGGCTCTTTGCTCAGGAGACAGCAAGTCATTTATCTATAAAGGGGAGGAGGAAATAAAAAGCTCCCATCCCGAGCTCTTGTGTATTTCATTCACTAACAAAGTCAGGTTATCTGCTTACAGACAAGTCTCTTCCTCCATGCTGCCAGACACCCACCCTCCATCAGAGGGAAAGAGGCCGGAAGAGAAAAGGCAACAGGACACATCTTTACATCTCTCATTGTCTAAGCTTTGCTTTTAATTTACAAAAACATCAATTCAATAGCCCGTTCAGGCAAATAAATAAATAAATAAATAGAAATATGTTTACTCCTCGAAAAGGAGGCTTTCTTCTATTTAAGATCCATGGGGAGAAAAAAAGCAGCAGTTACTTAAAGAGCAGCAGTTTGGGAAAGCATCAAACCTGTCAATGTACACCTCCTTCGGGCACTTTGGTACACCACATAACACATGTTCCTCTCTGCCGGCTGGCTCAGGGTGGAGAGGATGCTGTGTAGCTTTGTGGTGAGGTGTACTGTTGCTTCTGTTGCATTTTCTCCCACTGGTTTGACATTCAAGATCGCTCAATTATGTATGAACAGCAAGCAATATCCTTTACCATCAGGCCCCGATGTAACATATTTCATTTTCAAGGGCTGCAGAGCACAATCAGACCCTCTGTGTAATTACGACTTATTAAAAATGATTCCAAATTATCAGTGGATCTGTGGGCTGGTGTCTGGGTCCAAACTGAGAGTGGTTGCACTGTATTACTCACAGAATAACTTCCCATGGGTGGACGTCTGTCAACAAAGATCCCTGTTCTTAGATCATTGAACACTACAAATTAATTAAAGGGAAGTCACAGCCGTCATTGAATTTTTTTTTCTCATATCTATAATTTGACAAGGAGCACCTTTGGAAGCTGTTTCTTAGTTTAATTATTTCTCTCTGTAGAAATTAGTGGCTTTTGGGAATAAGCATTATTGGAAAGGCACCCACAATGACTTGTTGCAATACACTTTAAGCACTTTCGTGACTAGTTTTTCGCTCCCTATACACAGTCTCATAATGAGACAACACAGTTCAGGAGAGAAAAGACATCGCAAACAGCATGTTTACCCTTCACACAACATGGAGGAATTAAAAATGGATGAGCGCCCCATCCATTATTTCAACCTCCAAATGGCAAAATCTCTGAGTATCCGTCTGGTTGAAAATAAATAAATCAAATATGCACTTCAGCGTTTCCTGCCTTTTTTTTTCCTGCGTAGGATACGGTGTCGTGTTGGTGGAGGGCACATCCTGCTCTTGAAAACGTGATGGGCTTTCTAAACGTATATGAATAAACCAAAAGTTTTTCACATGGCTTTTGCATCTTTTCTGTTAATTCAAATGATTTTGTCACTTTTCAGGGGCGGCGCATATAATATTTAGACTATTCCCAGCCCCATTCTCCCTGCTGAATTTCCCCCTATCTGAAGTATTCTAATTTGCAAACACACTGGTGTCAGAAGTGATTTTGCTGTAAAGTCACTAATTATATGCAACATCATCATGCGATGTGGGGGGAAAAACGTTAAAAATTTAGTATCACAAGACAAATGGAAAAATGCGTGCTGAAACAAGGAAAAGAAGCACTAACATTCACAGTTTTGCAATGAATAATACATTCTTTTTTTCCTGCTTCACGAGGACTCCCGTCTTCAGTGTCCCTCTCATCTTTTAAACCTACAAGAAAATATGTGTTTATGACTTTTCTCATGCGGCACTGACGTTTGCATCCATTCATTAAAGGTACTGTTGACTGTATGACGCATTGTTCTATGGGCTGATGATTTCATTAGCAGCCGGCGTGTACAGCACTGGAAAACACAATAGGCGTGGTGTCGAGAAAAAAAACAAAAGAAAAAAACAAGGGTCATGAGGTTTGAGCAGGACCACAGCATGTACAATTCAATCTTAATTCTACATGTGAAAATCTGGATATGGTGTGTCTCCTTCTGCTGGAAAATAGGCATCGACAAAGTGTTGGGAAATTAAAATCTTTTCACTCCTTCAATGTGGGGAAAGGGAAATTAATGATGTTAAAAAAAGGGTTTTGGCATTTTCAGACAATACTCTTTAATGAAAAGCAATGTTATAGCTAAAATGAACTGCTTTGTAATTACCTCACCTGTTTGCAACAAGACTGAACAAAAGTATTGGAGCCTGTGGTTTGTTGTGGCTCCCCAGGCGCTCAGCAAATGGCAGCCGTGTGTGTGCTGTATAAAAGGTGCAAAAGGAGATAAATAAACTGTTGGTGCATCAAGTTGATAGCAGCTAACGTGACATGCCCTCTAAACTCTGTTAACCAAGACCTATACACAGTGGGTACATTTTTCCCCAGACAAACAACTTTGCTTCGTTTTGAAGGTATTTTCATGGCTCCCTTTACACAGTAATTATATTCCAAATCATTATATGTTGTAAAGTCTATTGACCCCTAGTAAACTTCTATTTACCAAGCTGGAACAGTTAATGAAATAGTCTTTTAATTAGCACTCCTCTTAAGGGTGGAACATCTGAAGGGGCCCCTGTTTTGTTTTGGCTTTGTGGTTGACTGAAGGGTGCAGATCCAGTGTTCTGAGTTAAAACAGTAATATCTTAATTAAGACGTGCCGTTTAACTGTGTACAGTCAAAGGCAGCGGCATTGTATGTACCTCTGTGCCAGGGGCGGCACCTGCAGTACAGGAATATTCACCACGCTATGAATCAATAAAACAATATCATAATTTCTTCTTTTGTTGTTCAGTTTTTTTTATTTTAGGGCCAGGCCATTTTTCAAGCTTGACTGATTGAAAGTGGTCCGACTACTCAAGGTAACAACTGGAGGGGGGGGGTGGGGGGGTGGAGGGGTGGATTGGGGGGAGGGGGGTTCTTTAGCTGCTTGTATAATGCAGTCTTTGGCAGGCGCTCTCTTTGTATTAGATACATTAGGACGGAAATGTGCACTAACTTAAAAATGTTCATGTGAAAAAACATGGAATGTATTAAATTAATGGTCTCTTTTGCCTCGGGGCAGTAATGAAAAGGGACCCCCAATGAATTCATTTTTCACGGCTTTGGTTATGCATTCAACACTCTAATTGAATTTCAATGTAAGTTTTACAAAGTCTTTATTACACTGACTCTTGATGTAAATTACATGTGATCTATCGCGGGACTTTCACCCATTAAGTAATTTAATTGTGACATGCACTTTCTACGCACCTCATGCTTTTATGCCTATTCCTCCTCATCTAAATTGTCAGTTTCTTCTATTATCTGCACTGTTTATGCGGATTGAGGAAAGGAGTCTGCATATACTCTAGGCAACTTTCATGAGAGCAGCTCCTTAAAAGGAGTAATTGCTCGTCTAGGAGAGGGGACGGAACCCGACAGCTTGAGTATACTGGAGTATACACAAGTCACAAGGATTTGCCAATTGTTCGCAGATGACTGCACGGAGCACATTTTATCTGGGAAACAGTGTATTATTGCATTTATCTTGTGAAGAGGAGAGAAATACAGCACTCAGAGCAAGTGAAATTCACTTAAGTTTTCCAAAATTCTGCACAAGGGAAGCAAGCTTTTAGATAACCTGTCAGAGACATACTAAAACGCCACATGCATACATTTATGCAAATAGAGGCAACCTATATAACACTTACTTTGTGAGTGTGCAATGATTCAAACACTGTGAAATGTATTCTCAGAACCTGATGTCTGCAACAAAACAAGAGAGTCAGTCTTCTCTGTCTCCATCTAGTGTTACTGCCTGTTGTTTTTGAGCCGTCCAACTTCCAGGGCATAAATAGAAAACCATCGCCTCCCCTTTCCTTTACTATTAAAAAAAACAATAAGTCTAAAAACAAATACCTACACACCCTGAGAAGACGGAAATCTTAATCACAAACTGTAGGCTATGTTTCTCATCAATAGCAGGGCTGCGTGTGGGCACACGTGTGAATGTGCACGAGCTGTCTGAAATACTGAGGCTGAATTGACCTGATCATTAGAAGGGGGAAGAGGCTTGACCTGATATTTCCTCTGTTGTTTGGTCAGGAAAGGGACGTTATTGTAAACGGGCGGCGAAGATAAATAACCTTGCCGTTTCCATGGCAAAGGCACAAACAGTGTCCGTCGAGGACAAAGGGACCGAAGACAATAAATCCAGCACTGTCAATTTTGTTTAGTTTTCAGAGTGTTTTTGAGGGAAATATGGTTTCAAAACAAGAGGCCACGTCCATTTTTCCACAGAGAAAGGGAAATCGGATCAGGGTTTTTTTTCTGCTTTTTCTGAACAGACCCCAGTTTCATCTTGTACATGACTTTCCAGGCCACGCCATCCTGATTGGTAATAGGAATATCTGACACCCTATTTTGCCTGTGGATCAGGAAACTCCGTGTACAGCTGTATACATGTTTTTATAGCCTTTGTAAGAAAGGGTATTGTCTTTAAACTCCTAAGAATGCTCTGTCCGGCCCTCAAATTTAAGTGGAAAACCATCCCAGGCCGTTTTTTCTTTTCACAAGCTGAACAATCAAAAGTGAACATGCACATTTGCCTCATTGCCGAGGTCACCCGGAGTTCATCCCTTCAGAACAAATCCAGGTTTAAACTGTGGTCAAGTTTTCTTATCACACAATTTTACACATTGAAGTATTTCTAAAGGTTGAATGCTTGTGTGAAAAAAGAAAAATTATCAAGCATTTTGTGTCTCCAGAGGGAGCTGAGTGAAATGTGATGATAGGCCATAAAAGATGTAACTAGCGTCAAGGTCTGTTGGGGCTGAAAATGAAAAAAGAAGTGAGCTTACCACACCTATGTGGCACAGTAGCTCTGCAGTCCAGAAGCTCAAGGCTACATTGGCATCTGCTAGCATAACACACTCAAAACATTGAAAATCAGGTTGCATTTTGGGTAATTGTGGTGCCAGATTTTGGCAAAAAACTAAAAACATTGCATAAAAAAAAGACAATTTCTCTGGTCCTGCTGTATCGATTTAGATCCTTTTTTTAAAGGATCAAACTGCCCAATGTGACAGTGACAGTAGTGCAAAGCAACACTACTCTTGCAAAATGAAAAAAGAACTGTGTCATTCAGGATGTTCCTCAAAATAACAGTAAAGCTGCAAGATCAACTTTTATTTGGAACACATTTTCGGCCCTCTTTCTCTGTCATCACATCATCATCTACAGTTCAAAAAACTCCATGGCTGCCCTTTCTGTGCCCCCCCCCACCCCAATGTTCTCATCATCAGGGGAGCTGAACCTCGTCAGAGGCGAGGCGTGATGAGGGGCGAACCTTATCACTCCAATACAAGAGCAAACACAGGAGTCTTTACAGCACGTCGTCTCAGGAAGGAGCGTGTGGCGAGATTACTGCCCTTTAAGAAGACCTAAGACACGACCAATCCCAAGTAGTGTTTTATCTTGACAGTTTCCAGCGCTTTGTTTGCCTTTTCTGTGAAGCCTGGGGATAAAAGAGCAGCCTCTGTGAGCTGTGTGTCTGATTAGGATCTAATTGTTAACATTCACTGTGCCCTCTTTCTATTATCAGCCTGGTGTAGCCATACATGCAGCAGGTAGAGGCCTTTTTGTCGACGTTATGAAGGGCTCTCCCCTCGCTGCTCTCGTGTGTTACTCAAGTACTAGTTAGCACTGAGGTGGCAGGAGTGGAGCCCCAGCTCCTCCACATCAACAACAACAACAACAGCAACAACATCAACAAACAGGAATTGATGGCGAGTGTTTATTATCTGCTTTAATTGCTCCTCATCTGGAGGATCTGACAGTTGTGGTTAATGAGAGAGGGAGAGGAGGCACGAGCTGTTGGCAGCGCGCTTCATAGAGGAAGACGTGTGTGTGTGTGTGTGTGTGTGTGTGTGTGTGTGTGTGTGTGTGTGTGTGTGTGTGTGTGTGTGTGTGTGTGTGTGTGTGTGTGTGTGAAGTGGAAAAACAGAGGATAGACCACATAACACTCAAAGAAAGCAACACAAAGTATGTGGGAAACATCAAATAATTTAAATGCCTCTAAATGGAGAATTTCAAGTCCAACCTCAGGCCTCTCCTTATACTGCAATACACCTGTAAAGCTTTAACACACACACACACACACACACACACACACACACACACACACACCAGGTCTTTGCCCCAGTGCAGGCTGTGTACACTAATCAGATGCCGAAAGCAAACACAGGATATCACTGAAATCAAGCCTCTTCCCTCAATTTTTCATCTGGCCTGCAGCAGCCTTGGCTCAGGCCCAACCAGGGACCTCCCTAACATTGTGCAGTGTCACGCACACACGTCCCATTATGGTTTCCACAAAGAAAGCATCAAGGCCTTTGAGGCAGAGGGGACGCTGGCAAAAGGCCTGGAGGACAGGAGCGGCATTCTCTCCTCAGAATAAAGAGCAGAATAATGGGAGAATGAGGGAAATCGTGCTTCTTTTTCTGGTGATATTGCCCCTCCACTCAATGCCAGACACACATATACACACACAAACACACACATAAACGCACATATAAACACACCCCACCGCAACCACCATCAGAGGCTCATCGTCCCCATTCATAAATTTCTCCCGTTGAGGAACAAGGGGCATAACTTAAAACCGGTCCATACCCGCCCCTTTTACTACTACCAGCTACAGCAGGCCCACATGGGAATAATTAGGGGTATGTGCGCAAGTTTGGCGAAGGGGCCGTAGCAACCAGCTGCATCTGTTTTTATTTACCTTTTTGCTCTGGTGCTGGATAATGTCATGAGCACATCTGCTACTGTGCAACGCAAACCGTGGTTACATGCGTGGTTGACCCATGATTCTGTAATTACCCGCCGAGCGAGATGAAGAGGCCCAGCAAACCACTCAGAGCCACACAAAGCCTTCCTTCCCCCCTCATCCTCCTCCATGGCACAAAATCCTGCTTGCCTGGCCAAAAAAGTGATGCTGAGAGCTAGTGGAGGGCGAGTGGATGATGCTGAAGTGGCATTTAATGGCCCAAAGTTGTCCACAATAGTAATTTACACTTCATTTCAGTGTCATTCAATTGCCAGTCATTTCATGACACTCTCTTTTCTATAACGCGGGATCAAATGTGGGTAATTCTCAAAAAATGGGGTTGAGATGGGATACACATATCACATTTCCTGATCTGATTGCTTGTTTGTGGTCACATGGCACAGGGCTGCACAGCTTGTCATCCGGTCTTGTTGTTGGACCACTTTGGAAGGGCTGACAACACTGAACATAAACAAAAAATGTTTTCCTTCTGCAGTTTCATGGTGACTTTGTAACACATAAGTTCAGAGGGATCGAATCCATTTTTAGAAACACTTAAAGAACGTACTGAAAATCTCTCCAGAGTTCCTTGTGTCAATAGTAAAGAAGAATACCTCACTGATGTTTCAGATTTCTGTTTTAAACAATAGAAAATGGTCACTTTCTCCAAAGGTCTTGTTTCAGTTCAAAATTCACAATATTGAGCATCTTTACACAGGAAAATCCAAAGCGGCCAATCAAGACAGGACTCGTTTATTATAATGACGAGTGATTATGAGCAATAACAACAACGACCATATATGGATCACTTCACAGAAGCAGTGTGTGTGTGTGTGTGGGGGGGGGGGGTTGGGTGCCACCATGCTTAGCATATCCCAGATGTGCAAACCATATGCTCTGACTGAAATTA
Organism: Hyperoplus immaculatus; assembly: GCA_949357725.1. Classification (NCBI taxonomy): domain Eukaryota; kingdom Metazoa; phylum Chordata; class Actinopteri; order Uranoscopiformes; family Ammodytidae; genus Hyperoplus; species Hyperoplus immaculatus. The sequence continues at coordinate 24,818,681 of OX442360.1, read as the reverse complement.
AAACAAAAAAGAAAAACAGTGAGACACATGAAAGGGATTTTTAACTTTGTAAAGACAGTTAACAGTCGGTACAGATAGGGTAATGACCGAGAGAGGCCACATGAAAGTGCCGGGGATGTTGGCGTGCTTTTTGCACCACTTATTCCATTTCCTGCTCATAAGTTCACTGAGCAGATGGGGACCATAGGCACAAGGAAGTTTAGATTTTCTGCCCCACAGCCCATTGTATATGATGCATGTAACTGCGTAACACGGCACTGTTATCATTTACAGACGCTTTGGTGCATACCAGGAGGTCACAATAACAAAGGTGGACAAAAAGGGTGGAGACCCAAGGGTAACGTCGTAGTATTTTCAGTCAGACGGATCTGGTTGATTCCTGTGATTTTATATGGAATAGATGTAAGGAAGTCATATTTAAAGAAACAGATGAACTATACTCTAGCAAAAATATAGACCCAATTCAAGTAAACTTTCCCATTGCATTATTCTTTTTTATAGTAAGAAACGATTCACAAGCCAAAATCCATAAGATTGAAAGTAGGTGTACTGCAAATAAAACTGGCGACTTTGGAAAAGAGCATCTGCACACAGGCAGCCGGCCCATCTGATGAGTTTACTGAAAACTCATTCAATAGTGCCCTCTGCTGTTGGTTTAGTATACTGCATTACAGCTACAAGAAGCAGCACCACAGTGGCTGAAACCATGTTAAATAAAAAAAAAAAATTATTAACACAAAAAAAAAATATGTTGGTAAAGCATCACCTTAAAAAGCAAAAAAAACTTCTGTAAGTCTGAGAATCAACCACGACAAACAGAAAGTCGGTACCATTGAAAATCAAGGCCTTATCATGAGTTTCCATAAAGTAAGGCTTCACTGGAGGGTGGCATTGGCTGCAGCAAGTGCACAGTCTCCTCTACATCAGCCTGTTGTGCTGCCCCGATAGAGACATGTTTATTTAACGCCTGCCTTGTACGTGTCTGGAAAGTGTCTACCCCTAAGGCAACGGCTGGCAGAGGTCTGGCTGTGCTTGTATAATCAACCCTCACAGCATTGGATGTCCACAACATCACCTTTTCGAGACTCCACACAGACATGCAACCCGTGACACAAGTGAGAACTAAAACAAAGGAAGCGACTCAAAAAGGCCTTAGAGTAAGTGTTGTTACTACACTGGACGCAGGGTTTGAAGTGTGTCTTGAGGTCTAGGGGTATTTTCTCCGATTTTACATATTTCTATAAATACCTATTTCAAATGTGCAAGAAGATAAATTATACCAAAGTGTTTTATATGGAAATGTTCAGAACACATTAGGCCTTTGTTTTCTGAGGTCTACTTATGTCCTAGACCATTGTGTATATAAATAATTGGCTTAAATGCTGAAAAATGAATTGCAATTTTTGAAAAACCTGGAAATTTGTGTGAAAGAAGAACCTTTAGTCATCCTGTTGAGTTGTTTTGGCTCTTGAAATTGCTTCTCCTAAGCCTTAGCTTCAAAAATGCAGTGGACATTTTCCAAAACACAGTAGGGGAGTGAGCAAAACATGACTAATATAAAATTTGGTCCAGACGCTTTTTGGTAGAAATGTCTCTACTTTCAAAAAACATTAGGAAATTAGACTGAATGAAGACTTTGAACCACATAGAATGATTCATGGGATGTATACTAATAAAAGAGGAAGCATCACAATTTTTTTTTCAAACAAACCATTAAGTAAATATAAAAACAAAAATAACAAACTACTTTCACACTATGTATATACTCTATGCACTATTTACAAGCTAAGTGGTAGCTGGGGAGCTTCTGGGTCTTGCTTCTCACGGTGTTTTCTAAGCCTGTAAGGGACTGACAGTATCACGAGAACATTCCCTGGAAACAGGAGGACCTCTAGTTTGAGATGATGTTTTCATTTTATTTGCGCGGCCGTAGACCTCAGAACAAAACTAAGAAGTGTATATTTAATAATCCATGTTAAGCTTTAAGTCATGTAATAATGCACAGGATAATATTGTTTCAGTTATGGTATTTATTTTTTATTTTTTTCACACATTTTCTAAGGTTTCCCAAATCCACTTTAGTCTTCTCTGCTTTTGCTGGTCTCTGGTTGTGTTGAATTGTTGGAATTTTTGTACGGGTGGAGACAAATTTTCTGATGGTTCAACAGTGGTTGTTGACTCAAGGAAACCTGGCTCTGGGGACGTATATACGGTTGCATTTTGAAAATCTAAAACAAATATTTCTGTTGCATTAATGGGGGCAATGGTGTCCCCATCAAACCCTGAAGATTCAAGTTCTCTTTGACTCTCAGACGTCACACCAGTGAGGAGATTAGAAGTACGGGCCTCCATCTGTGTGTGAGGTGAATTAGTCGTGGGAGGCTCTGCAGTCATCTCTTTGAATGGTGCCGTCTGCTTTAGTTTTCCTACAAGAAGGGTGGAGCGAAGTGTTGACAGGCCTGTGGTGTGTGGACCGAGGGTGGATGGGATGTGTAATGCAACAGGCCGGGCTATGGAGGTACAATTGCATCATTTTAGAAAAGGTTAAATGAATTAACATCCAAAGGTGTTATACTTATAATCCAACATTTGATTTTCAATATATGATTTAATAATAACATTGGCTACTGATTATGAACATAATCATTATAACAATATTATTATCGTTATTATTATTCAACAAACTTGACTTGCTAGGAGTTTGTGACATCATAACTAGTTTGGAAACCAATAAGGGTCCACTATTTAACTATAAAAGTGTGATGTGGAAGCTTAAAATTCTCAGTCACATACACTGAGAATGGACATTAGAGTAAATGGAAAGGGAGACATCTTGTGTCCAGCAGTTGAACTTGTTTGAATTTAGTAGAGAAATGAGAGGCACAATTTCTTGAAGAAATGAGTGGAAAGATCATATAAGACAAAAATCATTAATCAAATCAGAGTATTTTTCTTCGATGTCAACATGTCTGGGGGAGGCTTATTTAACCCAAAAGTGTTTTCATATGGTAAGTATACCATATATAATATATAATATATTAATATGTTGGTGACAAAATTACCACAAAAAAATTACACAGTTGAATCTGATAAAAGCGGGAACATTAATGTAGATACAATTGATCGAATTGCTATTAGTATGAAGACATTTTAGGTTTATTTATTTTTGGTCTTGTCCTCTGCTCTAGTACTTTTATACATTTATGACTTTTGAATAACATATATACAGCATGTAATATGTTACATATTTTATATAAGAAAACACTATACATACATATACAGAGAGTACACTGTATACATATGTGATTATATTATAATTTTATTATGAGTTTCATTTATGCCTGTTATTGTCCCTTTTTGTTTTTATCTTCATCTTATTCAGGGTTTTTCTCCATCCATCACTTTTGTTTTTACTTCTATCTAACTTTAAATTCAATGAAAGGTGCTACATAATGTTAAATGACTGGTTGACTGAGATGAGTTATTGCCTGTTCTGTTGTGACTACAGTTAAAGCCTTTCAATGGCTAGTGATCAAAATATCATCCAATAATTAATCACCACTTTATTTTTACGGTGTTCATCAGCAGCAGCAAATTCACCTGTGCATGGCAGTGTGTTCTCCATGGTCCAGTGCATTTTGTGATTTGTCTCTTTGAAGGTGAGCACAACATCCACTCGGTAGAACGGCTGATGGAGTTGTTTGCTGTCGCCGCAAGCCTGTGAAACAAACCTGGTTCAGGTATTTTTTAACTGTAATGAGCCACTTATATTTTACCAGAGGTCAGAAACTGGCCCAACTGCTTTATACTACAAATGTACTACCTGTTGTTTCCCCACTAACCTTGGCCTGTAGTATTTGGGCTGTAGGAAAAGTTAGAGTCACAAATTCACTCCCGTCGCGCACAGTGAAACGATGTGTCTGGTTCACGGACACATTAGTGACTGTCAGTGCTTCATCGTCGTAGCTGCCCCTCTTGGTTAAACCCATGCGTCGTTTGAAAATGTGGAGCACGGTCTCCTCTGCTGTGGACACGGTCACTGAAATGTACACCAGGGATAAAAAAAACACCTTCCTGGAATGAGTGGTGGAAAGTAACTAAGTACATTTACTTAAGTAAAGTGCTCTTGTTTTTCTCTTGATGCCAGACGGCCACTGGTGGAAGCTATCTTTTTGCCTGTTCCTGATTATGGTGATCTGTTGTACATGAATGCATCAACTCACTGTCAACATATGTTGGATACTTTGTCTCATGGAGCTTTGAGGTTCATAACCAAACAGCAAGGCCTTAACTCAAATGTATCCTGTACTCAGTAGTTAACTGGCCTTCTCTTTTTATGTGACACTTTTTTGTATGACTTTGTCCCTGTTTCTATCTTCAAGGCCCCTATTATTTGTCATTTTATATTTCCCTAAAATGTGTCTCCCATGGGTAACGCTCTCAGGACATTGTCTTTATGACTGTTCCTCAAGCTCAGACGGAGCTGGTTAAAAGTCCTTGAAGTTTCCTGTATCCTTTTCAGGAATAACCTGCACAAGGAGCTCAAACTTCAGGAGCTAATAACGCTCAATTAATTTAAAGCTGTTGTACAGAGTTTGAAATTTCCAATGGACTATGAGTTCAGACTCATTTTAATCAATTACTTTATATATTCCTATTGCACTTCAGCTGCATCATAACTTCTATTTTGTCTTGATGTAAGGGTTATATTATACATGTAACTGTCTATTGCTGTCGTTCTTGGCCAGGTCTCTCTTGAAGAAGAGATTTTACCTCAATAAGACAAACCTTGGTAAATAAGGTTATAATAATAGTGCAATTTTAAGGCAAAAATTATTAATTTAATGTCATGCTCCTTTATTCTTCTACTTTGTTACATACCTCAGGGAATATTAATAATTGTATTAGTATAAATTAAGTAAAGGATCTGAGTAGATTACTTCTTCTCCCACTGACTTGGACAAACAGGTGGCAAAGGCTTGTGGCAAAGGATGATAACTTCCAGTACCAATTCCCTAATTACCTACCTATTGGACACGTAGCTTCCATACTGTAGGCATACTGACCACTGACGAGTTTCAAGGCAAAGAATTCCCCTTCGTTTTCCATCAACTATGTCAACCAAAGACAGATCAAAACATTTTAGTGGATTTAAGCTGTAATTGTACCAACAGTCACTAGATGGCGGTATGTCCTATGAGGTTTCTTACTTTGACCGGGCTCAAGACTTCCTTTCTCCGGCCTTGAACTGAGATGTCTGATCCGCTCATGTCAATGTTCATCTGGATCAGGCTGGCATCCTCCAGAGCTACAATGAGGTGATCGCTCAGGGACAGTGACCAGGCCAACTGTAATGCATATTCAACCAAACACAAAAAAAACACATTCACAAAGATACTGGTTCACATTTCCAATGCAATCATATTTTCCACGGGCTGATTGCATCAAAAAGATTTATTTGAATTCCTACCTTAGTATCCCAATTGTCAAAGGGAACTTGTCTGGTAACCTACGGACACATACACATCTTATGAGAATAACTAAGCAAAATACTTATTTGAAACAGTGAATAGTTGACCTTTGTACAATACAATTCAGTCAGCAGTTACCTGAATATACTCTGGGTCACAATTTATTTGCTCTCTGCTGGGCAGCACAGAAACCACGGGACACTTCATCATGAAATTATGAGGTCTGCCTCCAAATCGGCTTATCCTCTTCACCAAGTTCAGTGTCAGCACATGGTAGCCATGCTGAATAATCAAATACAACCATCAAGATCTGCTGCAAAGGTCAAAGTACCTGTATCTGAATTAGGCCTTTCTTAAAAGAGCTACATACCTGTTGCTGGACAAAACATCCAGTGTAACTGACTCTAAAAACAAAGTTCTCATCCGGGTCTGTGTGCAGAGAAAATCCACAGGCAGACAGCTGCAGGTTTAGGTGATCCAGCAAGGCAAGGTTTACTTCTGGAAAGCAAAAGATGATTCCATAAGACACATATTTTCATATTTAATCTCAATGCTGTGTTGATCTTTTGTGTAAGAAAATAATTACCTTGGATCCGTAAGGACCCAGCCAGCCAGACTCCCAACCCTTCAATCCTTGCACGGTGGATCCACATCTCCATGTGTTCAGAAAAACATTCAACATCTCCCTCTGAAAATTGCAAGTACATTTTCTCACATGTTTTGTGGCACACAACGGAAAAAACTGCATGTCATAACAGAATAAAAAGGTTTACCTGTTAATTTAGCTGTTGTGGCATCAATCCATTCTCTTTTCTGAATGGAAAACACATGTGGCGTGATACACTGTAAAACACTGCAGAAGAAAACATAGAACTGAGCTTATATTTTAAAGATGTTGAATAGCTAAGTTGTAGAACATAATGCTACTCACACTGTTCCCAGTAGGATGCCAAATCTTAACTGATCCATGCCACTTCAACTGATGAACAGTGGTCTGAGCTTAGCCCATTTGTAGGCAAGTGGGCTACCGTGCTTGGGGGGGAGAAAAAACAGGTGTGTTTGCTTTGACATGTGCAAGGCAAGGAACACAAAGTAACAAAGAATGATCACTGTGACCAGGATGTTTGAAAAAAAACTTTGAAGGCAGTTGTCTGATTGTCACTGATTTGTCAAGGGTTTTGTTCTGATGCAGAAATTACCACTTAACATCCATTTCCCTACTTTTATTTAATCTTAAGTAGCTTTTGAAAAAACTTATGCCACAGCATCACATCTATTTTATTTTATTTCAGCAGGAAGTCCCATTGAGATCAAAAATATCTTTCACAAGAGAGATACGGCCAATGTAGGAGCCGTGTAAAACACATAATAATAAAATGCGACATATACAACAATTCACAATAAAACAGAATAACAGCTAATCAAATCTAGTGTTCTCTCAATAAAAACAACTAGGCCTGTGTGGGTTCATCACATAGCCTAGTTGTAATGGGGTTATATGGCTATGAAGCCCTAAATGTCATCAATGGACGTGTCTAATTTTAAATATTAATTAATTTTAATCCATTCCCGAGAATGCCTGGGTGAGTAATGGGCACTTTCATTTGTAATGAAACAGAGTTGCATGGGCCACTTTGGCTGCACAGGATTTAGTGTCCCACTGTCAGCAGTGGGTCAGTTGGATGTTTTATCTTTCAGATAGCCTAATATTAGACCAATTAGACAATTAGTCTGTTATGGTGGTCATATTTAATCATAATGACATTGATAATGATAACATGTCAAACTCTCTGAAAATGTAATCAAATACGCCAAAAAGTATCATGACACATGAATGAATTATTCATACACTATGTTGTTTCAATAACATTTCTCAGTGCGTACCTTTGTTTGGGCATTTAGGTGAATAGTTGTGTTTAGGCTTCAAAGGGGTGAGACGCGAGCTTTGCATTTACCAAATGCAAGTGATTAAACCAGACCATATGTATAAGGTCAACCACATAACAGTAACGGAGTTAAGAAAAGGTTGAAGTACCAGCAGTGGCATCAAATCAAACGTTTTAGTAAATGTTTTTCAAATGTATTACTTTTGACACCCCTACAAAAATTAACAGTGTGCCCTCCCGACTAGATGATGTCATCGCTAACGCGCAGCCATTTTGTTAGCTAGCTTGAGGTTAGAGCGAGGTTAGCCGTGTGCAGCAGAAAATATTCACCGTGCTCTGGAAGATTCCTGCTTGATTTTCACCGAAAACGAATACTTGTCGGTGTGGTTTTTGTAACGCACAATTGTCCAACACACGCTCGTGGAAAGAGAGGTACTCGTGTCTTTGTTGACGGTCAATTCAACGCAAAACTGAACGCTCATTCATTTTCCCAGCCGTCCTGAGTTTGCTAGCTTGTTAGCTAGCTGGCTAACTTGTTTACGCGTGGTTTCAGTTGAAGAACAAATGCAGTGTTCGTGGCCTGTTAAATGTTAAAAGACTTTGTGTAGTTTGTGTTAAGTGGAACACTTATTCTGTCTTACTGCGTTTCACTATCCGAAACGTTGCATCTCAGTTGCGTCATCCACTTATCGAATAAAACTTCAGCGTGGTTCGACGCTGCAAACCCGCGCGCATTGTCCCAGTGTTTACCAGTAACTTGAGGTCCGTCGGCTGAATCCTCTTGGACCAGCGCCCAGACTTCCACTGACCATGTCAGAGTTGTACATTCGTGTGGCTGAGGATGAAAGCGAAGAACCCATGGAGATCCCCTCGGAGGACGACGGCACCGTGTTGCTGTCCTCGGTATCGGCACAGTTCCCAGGCGCGTGCGGGCTGCGGTACAGGAACATGGAGACTCAGTGTATGAGGGGAGTGCGGCTCGTGGAGGGTGTCCTGCACGCACCAGAGAGCGACTGGGGCAACTTGGTCTATGTCGTCAATTACCCCAAAGGTGAGGCAGGAGTTGGTGTCGATAACTTGAGATTTCCATATTTTCACTTGATATTACATTCCCAAAAACTTTCTTTTCATCAGGTGTAGAAAACAGTTGAATCAGCGCCTGTGAAAGGCCTGTTAAATTATACTGCATTGATTGTAGCTGCATGTACCTGAATTGGCAACATATTGTGCTTTGTCTCCTTAGTTCTAAAGTAATGTAACAATCTTTTTGAATATCATGTGCTTTTAGCTGTTATCAGTTTTCAATATGACAATGAACCATGTACAAGGCTTTCGCCATAATAAATACTTGTGAACAACCAGATATGGATCTTGTGTAGAGACTTGCATAAGTATGGTCCACCAGATATCCCCCCCATTTTAACTTTTGATTGTTTCTTTTTCAGGATGATACTAATATCTGTTTTTTCTTCACAGATAACAAAAGGAAGATCATGGAAGAAATAGATGCTGCATCAGCTGTGAAAATCAAGAGAGGCTTTCAGAAGGCATCAGATCTCATTGTCCTCGGTCTGCCGTGGAAAACAACTGAACAAGACCTGAAGGATTACTTCGGTACCTTTGGGGAGGTCATCATGGTGCAGGTATTGACATTACGTAGATTTGTTTTCGCTGTGTCTTTGTAAGGTGTAATACCGTTATCTTGTTATGGTTCTGCGTGAGTTAAAATTGATTTGAAAGGTTGAATTTCCTCTGTTCACTGCAGGTCAAGAGAGATGCAAAAACTGGCAACTCTAAGGGGTTTGGGTTTGTCCGCTTTACGGACTATGAGACTCAAAACAAAGTGATTGCTCAAAGACACATGATTGATGGACGGTGGTGTGACTGCAAACTTCCCAACTCAAAGGTATTTTTATAACCATTATTTTAAACAGTCAATGATGGGCATGCTGAATAACCTGCAGGGACTGACCATAAACATCAGCACACACTGCCACTACGACAGGGTACCAGTCATATAGCTCTATAGCACCATTTACACCAGCATCAACTCAGCTAGCCACGTTTGGGCTGCAGGAACTAACAGTGCAGTGGCTTCAGCATCAATATAGTGAAGAACCTGGTAGTATAAATATATTCAGATGGACTTTGGGTCAATGATCAGTTGAGAAGATATTGGTGGAACACTAACCTAAACCCAAAGCTTTTGAAATGATACACTGAATTGCAAGTGATAAAAACCTCTGCCCTAGTTTTGCAACTTAAATGCATGTCACACATGGTTATTAAATGCTGGAAGACTAGTTCTGACTAAATCGGAAGCATACGTTAAGAAATGTCGCTTAGAATGCTTATTTTTTTTTGCTGTGTCTCTTTGTTCTCTAGGCGTCTCCTGATGAACCCATGCGCAGCCGTAAAATCTTTGTTGGCCGCTGTACAGAGGACATGACAACTGATGAGCTGAGGCAGTACTTCATGCAGTATGGTGAAGTCACTGATGTCTTCATCCCAAAACCATTCCGGGCGTTTGCATTTGTCACATTTGCTGATGACCAGGTAAGATTACCACAAAATACAACGTTTGAATTTTAGTTGACAGAATAACAGTGGCTATAGTGTTAATCTTCCCCTCACTTATTTCTCAGGTCGCTCAGGCGCTGTGTGGAGAGGACTTGATCATCAAGGGCATCAGTGTGCACATCTCCAATGCTGAGCCCAAACACAATAATAGTAGGCAAATGATGGGTCAAGGGCGTTTTGGGGCTGGTGGGTTCAGTCAGGGCTATGGGAGTAATCGAGGTGGGATGGGCAGTGGTAGCGGTGGGGTTAACTTTGGGGCTCTCGGTTTAAACCCAGCAATGGTGGCTGCTGCCCAGGCAGCACTGCAGAGTAGTTGGGGAATGATGGGCATGCTGGCTAACCAGCAGGGTCTGACCACTGCGGCAGGCACAGCCTCTACAACCCGAGACCCGACCTATAGCTCAGCTGGCACCAGTTACAGTAGCCCCACGTCGGCTAGCCTTGGTTGGGCTGCAGGCACTAATGCCGCTTCCAGCAGTGGCTTCAGCTCTGGCTTTGGCAACTCTATGGAGTCTAAGTCTTCCAGTTGGGGAATGTAGATCGCTACGATTTGACCTTTTCTTTGCTATTAGGTTGGCTGGTAAGTATATGACAGGGGGAACTGCTTGTATCTTATGTTCCTATTATTTAAACATACACTGCCTTTTATTTTGTTAGAGAACATTTATACTTGCGGGTGACTGATTATGTAGTCATGCATTGAATGGGTAAAAAGTTTAGTTTGAGTGGAAACAGCCACACTCTTTTTGTTTGAGAAAATAACACAGGTGACTGTGCATGCGAGATCAATATTTATAAAAGTGCACGAGTATCTTGAAAGCCCCCTCAGCCCCTTGTAAAATGATATAACTATGTCTGTATGCAGTTGATTGCAATTTGTTTGTGTTTTGTTTGATGTATTTTGGAAACGCCTTCATGAAAATCTCTTCTGCAGTTCAACAACTCTTTCCCAATTTCCCGGGAGGAAGCGCCTCATTGGCTGCAATGTTCGGCAGATCTCAGTATCAATTCCCCTCTTCCCATGTGTAAATGCTTTGTCATCAAAGAACACAGCTTCACTCTGCATATACTGTGTTAGACGGTGGGTGTTGTCTTTTTTTCCTCCCCTTTTTTATGGATATAACTCTGCTCGTTGCTTTTCAAGCTCATTGAGTGGGATTGGTGTTGGACCGAGTGAGAGTGAGCGAACGGGAGAGCAAAATGAAAGAAAGCAAGTGTGATAAGGACTGTTTGTGAGAATCTTTTTTTAAGAAACAAATGCCTGCGAGAGTGGAGAAGAACCTGTGGCTTTGTGCGAGTGTGAGAGGAAGAAGCAAGTACGAGTGTGTTCCTAGAGACCATCACAAGGACATTTACAGCGCCTCAAGATCCCTATGGTCTCTGCTTTCTCTCATTGTTTCTATCAAGCTTAATTCTTTTAAAAACACAGTAAAATGTCAAGTGCTCTGAGTATTTGTAATCTTTAGAAGCTTTTTCTTGCTGTCTGATTTGATGTGAATGCAGTGTCTGGTTGTGTGCTTTATTTTCTCCTTGTTACCACCCTTTTGTGTGAAAATGTGACTTTGTGTTGGGTGAAGTCTGTGTGGGGGGGGGACACTGAAAGTTTGTTGGAGTTTGGTTGATGCGGTGAATGTTTGACAAGTTCCCATTGAAAGTTTGTGTTTGAAGTGGTTTCGAATGCATTTTCTATGTTTTGTGAATAAAAGGGAAGTCTGAAATAAAACTGAATTTGACTAGGTATGATACTCTTTGACAGTGACTTATTATTGACTTATTAATATTAATTGAACTGCCAACACTTTAATTCACATGTATAGGGACCTCGGACATGGACAGCCCAGGTTGGCGTCAGTTATGGAGAAGCTGAAGACATTGTTGGGTGGGCCGGCACAAACCAACAATGGAATTGCTGCACGACTGCCTTATTCCTGAAAAGGATCACCTTCACCTCACTAGCAAGAGACCTTGGACCATTTCGTAATGAAATTTAGAGCGGACCATACTTAATTGGGCTGAGGTATTTGTTTATACCTGCAAATGTCACAAATACGACCAATGGCGAATCCTCAGTTCTGCACAGATCACCCCTCATTCTTTTTCCTAACTTGTTAAACACCTAAGCCTGTCTTACATCTGAAACATGGATTTCTGTCAGTAAATGCCTCATTCTTTGTCCTCGTAGCAGTCACTGATAAGTTATGAAAGTATTTATTAGTGGTAGGTTTCTTTTCAATGTGATCAAAAAGAATTTCAATAAGGCAGTATGTGTTCTTGTTTTGTTTACCTTGATTGTAAAGTGGTTGGATTGTATGAGCTGAGTGATTTCCAAAGGGAATTCGACAACTGATTGAACATGCCAGCAGGAATTCACACTTCTGTATTGAAATATTTTAGTATTGCGGTGTAAAATAAAAGTTTGAGTTTTTAATCACCTGTCGTCTCTAATTGTAGATTAATAAGTATTTATCTTATTGGGCACCATCTCTAGCGCTTTTTAATCACGTCAGTTCAACGCTTTTTTTCAATTTTTATTTCCGATTTGAACTGGAAGTCAGGTTTCGTCCTTGGCTTAAATGTTCTGTAAAGTATCCTTGAGCTTTGTAGGCTTTGAGGCTGGCTGGTGAAGTTGTAATGTGTTTCCTTTTGATGGTGCTGTTGTGACATTTTGTGATGGCTTGTGGTGGGACAAGCTTTTATTTATCAAATCAGTTTTTATTTATACAGCCCAAAATCACATATGACACAAGCTGCCCTAAGCTCCTCTGAGGACTCATTTTCTATTGAAATATCGTCCTTATATCATTGAATATAATTACATGCTCAAAGGTGATGGTGATATTTCAGTTTTTATGCGTTTTGGTGATTTTCTTTTTTTCTTTTATCCTTCCTGAAGAAATGGTGTATAATTAAGACCTAAGCTATATTCCTGCTGGATGTTATCAACTGCAAATATTAAAACCCTTTTGATGGAAATTAAGAAATGAAGGCATTTATAAAATAAATAAAAAAAACTTGATAAAAACTAGCTATAACCTCAAAATGTGGAGTCAGTGACTCTGGAGAAAACGTTTAAAAAAATCAGTTTATTTTTTTCAAAAAGCTGAAAATCCCTAACGATCCACTACCTGCCTGTACACTGATATTGACAAAGTGTTTTAAGAGGTCTCTAAAAGGATGAAATCTTTTCTATGGTAATGCAATTTCATATAAAGCTGTGAGGATTATTAAAACTCTGTATCAAAGCTAACAGTTACTACACAGCTATGGGCCACAAACACCAAGCCCACTGCTGTTACATATAAACACTGAATTGATGTTGCTTTTTCCCAGTGCTAGCAGGCGGAGAAGGTCTACCATAAGAAGATCTTGCACGGTGGACTGTCCAGGGAGAAGATGGAGAAGGGCATTCCTGAAAAGTTTCTGCTGCAGCTACTAATGGAAAACAAACTCAGATCCAAACGTTGCCTGCATACGAGGCACCGACACAGCTACAATCATATATATTATAGCAAAAATATTTAAGGCAAGGCAAGTTTATTTATATAGCACAATTCAAACACAAGGCCACTCAAAGTGCTTTACAGGGGCAAGATTAAAATACATAAAACACATTAGAAGACATTTAAAAGCGAATGAAAAGAAGTAAAACATTTAAATAAAATAAAAAGTACAGGTTAAAATGGAAACAGAAAAGTCTTCAGACTCGATTTAAAAGAACTGAGGGTTGCAGCGGTCCTCAAGTTTTCTGGGAGTTTGTTCCAGATATTTGGTGCATAAAACCTAAAAGCTGCTTCTCCTCGTTTAGTCCTAACTCTTGGGACTGTAAGTAAACCTGTCCCAGACGACCTAAGGGCTCTGGACGGTTCATAACGTATCAGCAGATCAGTAATGTATTTTGGCGCTAAACCATTTAGTGCTTTATAAACCAACATCAGTATTTTGAAATCAATTCTTTGAGTGTCAGGAAGCCAGTGTAAAGACCTCAGAACTGGGGTAATGTGATCCACTTTTTTGGTCCTAGTGAGGACTGGAGCAGCAGCGTTCTGAATTAGCTGAAGCTGCCTGATAGATTTTTTTTGAAGGCCTGCAAGGACACTGTTACAGTAGTCAAGTCTACTAAAGATAAATGCATGGACAAGTTTTTCTAAATCTTGCTGAGACATAAGTCCTTTAATTCTTGATATGTTTTTAAGGTGATAGTATGCTGACTTATTAATTGATTTAATGTGTTTCTTGAAATTCAAATCGGAGTCTATGACAACACCAAGATTTCTGGCTTGGTGTGTGGTTTCTAGCATAACAGATGTAAGCTGTGCGTTGACTTTTAATTGTACATCTTTGGCACCAAAGACAATTACTTCAGTTTTGTCGTTGTTTAATTGAAGGAAATTTTGGCACATCCAATCATTGATTTGTTCAATGCACTTACTCAGTGCTTATATCGGACTGTAGTCTCCTATGGTTATGTAAATTTGTGTGTCGTCTGCATAATTATGGTAGCATAATTTGTTCTTATTCATAATCTGAGCTAGTGGGAACATGTAGATGTTAAACAGAAGAGGCCCAAGAATGGAACCTTGGGGGACCCCGCATTCAATATGTGTCCGCTCAGATGTGAAATTGCCTATTGACACATAGTAGTCTCTGTCCTTTAAGTAGGATTCAAACCAGTTTAGTACAGTTCCAGAGAGTCCAACCCAGTTTGCTAGTCGATCTAGTAATATGCTGTGGTCAACTGTGTCAAAAGCGGCACTGAGATCCAGTAAAACTAAAACAGAACTTTTGCCACTGTCTGTGTTTAAGTGGATGTCATTGAGGACCTTAACCAGAGCGGTCTCAGTGCTGTGGTGTTGTCGAAATCCTGACTGGAAAACATCAAAGCAGTTGTTCATTGCTAAGTAGTTATTTAGCTGTTGATAAACAGCTTTTTCAATGATTTTGCTTAAAAATGGTAGGTTAAATATGGGCCTATAATTGTTCATGAGCGATGTATCTAGATTGTTCTTTTTTAGGAGTGGCTTGATGACTGCTGTTTTCAGGGCCTGTGGGAATACACCTGTCCGAAGGGACATGTTGACAATTTGTGGAACATCTGAGGCCATACAGCTAAAAACAGTTTTAAAGAAGCCTGTGGGAAGAATGTCAAGGCAACAGGAGGAGGAGTTCAGGTGTTGTATAATGTCCTCCAGGTTTTTGTGGTTTATCAGATAAAATTGTGTCATTGCATTTGGATTGATTTTAAGTGGGCATAGCGATGACACATATGTTGAACTTTGTATTGATGCAGTGACAGCTTGTCTAATTTTGTGAATTTTCTCAGTAAAGAAGGAGGCAAATTCATTGCAGGCCCTTGTGGAGAGATGTTCAGACGCTACTGACACAGGAGGGTTTGTTAATCTGTCGACAGTAGCAAACAGGGCACGTGCATTGTTGTTGTTTTTGGTGATGATGTCAGAAAAGAAAGACTGCCTTGCACTTTTCATCTCTGAGTTAAAAGTGCAAAGTTTCTCTTTGAAGATGTCATAATGAACCTGGAGATTTGTTTTTCGCCACCTGCGTTCCGCTTTAAGTGGAATCTCTCAAATTTCTTACAATGTACTAGAAGTGTTGGCTTGTCTATTAGGTTTTATTCTCATTCTTATTTAGCAGACCATCCTTAAAAGCAACACATCACTCAAGATTGGTACATTCAGTATATGTCCTATTCTCCTAAAGACCACAAACCAGCAATAGATTTATTCAACCAAACCATTTATCCCTTTGTAAAACAAAAGGGGGAAAAAAATGATAAAGCTTGTTCCTCTCAGCCAAATACCTCCATTGCTGCCTTAAACTATTCAATAAATAATCAATAAACCACTGTAGTTTATTTTGAGTCAATCACACTAGTCACTGTCCAAAGGCAGGATTGTTGGGTTTGTTATTTTCCTTAAACATGTTTGATATATACAGCACTGTGTGTTCATTTAGTGTTGCTGTATGTGTCAGGAAATCCAGGAAGTATGGACTGCCTTGATCCTGATGAAATCCATCTGCATCTGTTGTCCTGTCTTGCTCCTCCTGCGTCAAAATGAGTCATGGCGCTGATGGTGTGGTGTCGCCTTGCTGCCTGCGTAGCCTGCACTGCTGTCACTGAGCTCTAAGGCAGCCTCTGTTTGGCATCAGGCCTCATCAATAATACAAGGCCTCTAAATGCACAGAACTTTATGTCCTTTAGATTTATTGACCATTAGAAAAAAAGGGATAAGGACTACAGACGATAATTCATTATAAACCAGTTGGATGAATGGAAATAACAGAAGCAATACTTTGTTAAAGGGCTTCCTTGAGGGCCAGCAGTAGGTAACCTCACTCAGATAATCTAGCAGCACATTTCTGGTGTACGGGCATATTATGAATGACTGTTGTTGAAACATTGTTTGTTCTGCTGTGTTTCTCCCATCAGGATCAAAGCTCTGACATGAGGAGTCAAACAAAGATGCCTTTGAAAATTGTCCCAGGACGGCTGAATAAAGGAGAGAGAAGCCTCACGTGAAAATCAACCTGGCAATCACCAAAAGCTCTGGCAGCACAGGTGCACTGAGGTGAGGCTTTGTTTACTGTTTATAACAGCAGGTGTAATCGCAGCTGTGACACTCTCCTGTCAGATACAACATCCCTCTCTGCTGTGGTGGGGGTTGAAAGCAGCACTGTTTAATTCAACAGCCGACAGTGTAGCGGTGAATCCAAGGCTTTGGAGAGCACTTCAGGGAACAGAGTGAGAGAAGGAATTCAAGTTGTTCTTTTGTTTCCTTAAACATTCACCACTAGAACCTTATTTTTTTACGCCTTTATGACTTCCGGGGCGTTTTCTGACACCAATCGTATTTTACTGATCTATTGATGGACAATTATTTTCCTTTGTCCCCCAGAAATATGAGAGTTTGCCTCCAATAGAGTGCCTATAGAGACATTACAGGTGATATAGAAGGAGAGATATCAAATGACATGCTCTGTTAATGTAAAAAAACTGCATTCAAAATCTTACTTAAGTAAAAGTACATATGTATTGTCATCAAAACATACTAAAGGTACCAAAAGTAAACGTACTACTGAAGTGTGCAGAATATTACCTGTCATTTGAATCACTGGACTTTAATTATTGATGCATTCAAGTGTAAGTATCACTAAGGCTGGGCCTAATTTCAATTTACTTTATATACTGCCGGGTAGCTTTACCTATAATGATACATCATCTTGTATTAGTTGATTTATATTTTATATTAATCATCTAAATCTGTAAAGTAACAAGTGACTAATCATCAAATCCATGTAGTGGAGTTAAAGGTATAAAGTTGCCTTCCAAAATGTAAAAGTGTAGAAGTATTCAGTAAAATAAAATGTATTACTCAATTAACATCATTAAAAAATGTACTTTTAGTGCAGTACGTGAGTAGAGGTACTTAGTAACATTCCACTATTGATCAGTGACTTCAAAATATGAGGAATATTTTTCCATTTTCCTGTTCCATGATTCAACTTAAGAACTTCTCAGTTGTATCCTGCGACCCCTCCACTGATATAGAATTGGCTATTGTATGCAGCATACAGTTAGTCAAACTATTACCATTTACAAGAGGTGCTATCATGTAGCCGAGAGCCCTCCGGTAAATGTTACCTTAAAATAAAATGAAGAAAAATCCAGTGTTAAAGCACAGCCTAGGCTCTGTAAACAGGTATGTAACAAAGGGGGCCAACCGTAGCTGACAACATGCCTCAGCACACACACACACGGTACGGACAGGTAGCAGATCTTGAAGAGATATATTAACTGAATTTGTTAATTTAGCTTTCTCCAGAATCACTGACTCAACTTTTAAGACGGTTCGCAAAAACAGTATAAATAGCAGATCCGTTGTATTGCACTCACATTCATGTAGGTCTTGGTGTCATCATTCCCTTCACAACTGCAAAACTGTGAATTGTTTGTTGTTGCATTAATTAACATTAGTTTTCAGTGTCATTCTAATGAATCACCGAAACATGTCAGGCTCTTAGGGCCACCTACTGGACAATCACTGAACTAACATGTGATGTAGCCTAGTATTTTACTGTGGTAAAACATTTTATATACTATCTATGGGTAAAAAAACCATACCAACCGTTTAGAAATTGCATTTCCATTTACAGACAGCATTTTCTTATTTTGAGGCATTTTAGAGATTTTTTTCTGATAAACCACTGTACTTGAATGAGTATCAAGTTTCATTGTCTCAAGTGTAATTTTGATATTGGTCTAGAGACGGACTAAAACAGTTCTTTAGTCACTAAAATAGTCAATTTAAAGGACTGCCGAGACTTTGTGGATTTAAATTCACTGTATATAACCAGACTTCAGACATGTATTGATGCACACAGAATAGGGCCAGTGGCTCAAAGTGTCTGATAGGCCTTTTAATGTAAAGATCCTGTTCATCTATCAGGCAGTTAGTCACTTTATGTCTAATTTAGAGCTACACACAAACAAACAATCCTGTTTACAACACCCACAGAGTAAGGACCATACAAGCTAATTATAAAGGGATTGAGATCTTTATTTAGCCTAATACAGTACAGTGCAACGGTTCACCTTAATCCAGTGTTAACACCGTGACTAGGGCACATTAGCCTTATAGCCAGCATAATATTTTTAGCTTCCAGATGGAGTCAACACTTTCTTGCTCCCCCATTTGTGACTCTGATAAAAATCCCCACACCAAAAAACACTTGGTGCAGTCTACGACACACATAATCTATGATTCTGCTTCTTGATAAATAAAACTGCATCAAGTCTCTGAGAGGAGTAAAAAAAAAAACTTGGATTAAGGTAATTGTTGGGGTGGGAGGTGGTTCTTAAATAATCAGGCATGGTTGTAAAAGGTGGAATGTGTAACATTGTGTTTTTGTTTTCTGATCTTTGTGAAGGCGGTCTTTAAGCATTATAGGATGAAGAGGACACATTTCCACCAGTGCCTGTCCAGTTGGTGTGGATGAAATGACCAGGGTTTGACAGTAGTTCATATGTGTGGGCTCCGAAGTAGTCCCTCTGAGCCTGAAACACAAAACACAACTTGAAGAACATCTGACACCTGCATAGAGACACATTACACTTCCAAACAGGTTTCCATCTAATGAAAGATTTAACAATGGTCAAATCTATTTTGATAATGATCTACAATGATATTAAAAGCGGGAAAGCAGCAAAATCCTCACATTTAAAACCACTAATATTTGACATAATTTCAAATTGAAAACTTGTTAATTTTTTGTTGTTGTTTCTGTGATGAATATGAGTAGAATAACAGATCAATAAGATAGTTGGAACTCACACACTGACTCTATGAGGTCAGGACCTTAAAGATCCCACCACGAAGCCATGTGACCTTTTTAATCTGATATACCTCACACTGCCATATGCTCAGTGCGCTGTGTCGTCTGTTGTTTTACCTGGAGGAGGTTGGCTGGCAGCTTGTCATGTCTGTAACCGTCATAGAAGGACAGAGCTGTGGTGAAACAGGGCATAGGGATGCCATGCTGGACTCCAGTGCTGACTGTCCTGCGCCAAGAATCCTAAACGAAGATAATAAACAGTTAACCATCGTTTTTTGTCTGTTCAACTAATGTCAAATTGGTGTTGATATGTTTGTGATGTCAGGTAGTGTCACATTTTATTGCAGTGTTTCTTTGTGTGGCAATAATAACTACCCGACCAACAAAACGCCATTTTAGACAGCCATCTAGTAAAATCCACTAGCGGTACTGTTCACTCCTTTCTTTGTGAAAGAGGAAAAAGCTTGTTTTGTGTGTCTTTGTCAATGTGGGCATTGCAGTTTTGGCGACTTCCTCCTTCCTCATACCTGACACTCCTGCACAGCATTGCTGAAGAAAGTGTCCAGCAGCAAGTTTTGCAGCTCAGAGTCCCCGTCAAACGCATCCTTGATTTTACCCAGGAACACACTGTGGAGAGGAGAGGGCATTGTTAGCCAGCATAGAAAACAGGGAAGGGGGGCGCTTGTGGGCTATTGGTTAGAACGTCCCCCTCCCCCCATGAGGCTCCGTCCTCGCAGCAGAACCGGTTTGAATCCGACACGTTGTCATACTCTGCATGTCATTCCCCACTCTGCCTCATTTCACCTTTCTCTCTCTGCACTATCAATAAAGCATTGAAAATGCCAACAAATAATAATCTTAGAAAACAGAGAAAAGGAGTGATTCTGTTTATTACAATAACCAAGCTTCAATTCAAACAAGCACAACACCCTCGCCACAATGTGCAGGCTGAATGGTAGATACACACTTCCAAGTCATAGGGATTGTTATATTTGATTTAGGTTTATGCAACACATTTGCCAAGTTACCAAGCAAACCATTGCCACAGCCATAGTTTCCTCATTCTTCTCTTGGTCTGATTTCAACAGAAAGCCAGGGTCATATGTTCTTTTATCAGGTTTCTCACTCCAGCATTACACACATGGAAGTGACGAAATAGAGTTAATAACTCCCTCTAAGGCACTCCTTTAAAACTTTCAGAAGACTCAACTCATCACAATTTCTGTCTACAATTAAAAAATACCAAACTAAAATCTAAATCTTACAGAGTGAATGACAAAAAAATATACATAAAAACATATATACCGTATTTTCTGCACTATAAGCCGCAGGTGTTTTAAGGTTTAATTACCATATGTAAGAGTTTGTGCACAGAGGGGATTGTCGGGAAAGAGATGGCTGCTTGAGGAAGCTCCCATTTATTAACATTTTAACAGACAAGTTGCATAACGTATTCAAGTGTTACCATTTAGTGCAATAGTAGCTACAGAACAGATACTGTGCACTGCAGTGTAATAACAGGGTCGAAAAATGGGGAAAAAGGCGCGGCTTATAGTCCGAAAATTACGGTATATTGTTCTTGCTTCCTCAAGAAGATGCCTCTTCCACTGCCTCACCAGTTTTCACCATCAGTGTGAAAGATGTCTTTTGTCATAAAGTTGCACAAGGCGGCAGTGAGGCAAACTTGTGTTGTGATATGAGGACACGCCATGTTGAACGTACCTTCGGATGATGCAGCCTCCTCTCCACATCAGAGCGATCCCGCCGTAGTTGAGGGACCAGCCGAACTCTTTGGCCGCCTGCCGCAGCAGCATGAAGCCCTGCGCGTAGGAAATGATCTTGGAGGCATAGAGGGCCTGGAGAGAGAACATTTGATCAATGTATTCTGATATAGTAACTGAATAATATAAGTCTCTTTAAAACATTTACATTTATAAAATGATCAGGTGCGGCTATAAGTTGTTGGTTGGCAGAGTTGCTTGAAAATGTTAATGGTAATAGTTTTAAACTGGGAGAATCAATGAAACAGAACCTTGTAACCTTATGATTTGTTGCCGTTTTATTAGACACTAGACAGGTGTAACTACTGTAGTAAACTGTCAAATTAATATGTACTATAGTGTGTTCTACCTTTCTGATGTCCTCCAGGAAGGCAGCCTTGTCACCGCTGAATTTGACCCCCTGTGGCCCTGAGAGGCTGCGGCTGGCCACCACTCTCTCATCCTTCAGAGAGGACAGGCATCTGGCAAAGACAGCCTCGCCTGCAGCACAGACACAGATGAATAAACAAGGTTAGCTCTCTGCTGAGCTCAACTCCCAAAATACAAGGGAATGATCCTGTAAACAATCATTTAGACTTCCTGAAATCCTTAGCAACAAATGAGTGCATAGGTCATAGTCATCATAATGACAGGCAGACAAAGCTCAATGATCTGCATGACACAGCAGTAAACACATCGCAGGGCTTGCCACTGCCACTTGTCAATGGTAACACATCAGGGATTGCCAGTTGCAACACAAAAGAAATATAATAATTTTGCCGCTGTATCAACATAAGAGGACAAACTGTAGATTAAGCATGACTTGCTAAAATCTGCACAGCTAGGTGATGCAACCCTCAGGCAGAGACAGACAAACAGAGAGAGAGAGAGGGATTGAGAGAGAATGTGTCCAGTGAGTGAAAACCCAGCCATACACACTGCACCCGGCCTGTCAGGCTGTTCCACACAGGCGGGCTCGGCTCTCACACAATGAAGCCTTTTGTGCTGCCTCTAGCTTGCTCGATCACAAGAGGACAGCACTGACAGAAACCAAGCAAACAAAATAATTATTGGGAAATCTAAGTATCAGAACAATGGTTGGAGGATTTTTGGAAAGGTCAAGTTTCTACTACAAACTATCAAACATGAAAGTTTATCATGCGTGTCCCTTTGACT
Source organism: Hyperoplus immaculatus (assembly GCA_949357725.1). NCBI lineage: Eukaryota > Metazoa > Chordata > Actinopteri > Uranoscopiformes > Ammodytidae > Hyperoplus > Hyperoplus immaculatus. Next base: position 24,796,460 of record OX442360.1, on the reverse strand, counting down.
TAAACTATGCACTGGTAAAAAAGGTGTGTGCTGAGCCACTATGACACCTTTTTAGTCCTGGATTATAGACAGCCATCTCATGCACAGCTGTTTATGAAACTGACTCTTACAGTCAGAGCAAAGCATCACAAATCCTCCTTATGTCACTTAAGATGAGCAGGCCACTAGCAAAGCCTTCAATCTTCTTAGTGACAGCTTCATATTGACCATCTCCCCTGGAAAAGCTCAGTGCCCTGGCTGTGTGTAAGCTAACGGTCAAAGCAAAACATTAGCCTCACACCTCTAGTCATCAGGCCTACTACTGTCCCTTTAATTTGCTCATGTTGCCATGTTGAAATATGAACAGGTGTGACATATTTTTTTTTGTTTTTTTCCCCATGTCATCATGACAAACACAGTTTACTGAAAGCAGCCAGCGATTGAAGAAGGGACAAGGAAATCAAGACACTTCCTGGTCTACAACTTCCTAACATCCTCTTACCGATCAGAGTCACAGGTGTGCCGTAGTCCAGGGCTGAAATGGCCGTCCACTTCCCTGTTCCTTTCTGCCCTGCACTGTCGCGGATCTTGGGAAGCAGGTGTGTACCGTCGGCGTCACGGAATTTCAGGATGTTAGCCGTGATCTCAATCAGGAAGGAGTCCAGCTCTGTCTTGTTCCAGTTGGTGAAAGCCTGAGTGTTCCAGCCACAGTGTGAAGTTGAGACACTGCCACATTGTTTTTTTCTCATTCGATTACACAGAACTGACAAGACACAAAAAAAATCCTAATGAAGCTCACCTCTGCCATCTCGTCATGGTCCATACCCAGAACGTCCTTCATCAGGTGATAGGCCTCACAAATCAGCTGCATGTCCCCGTATTCGATGCCATTGTGGACCATTTTCACAAAGTGACCTGCACCCTCATCTCCGACCTGCGAGCCAGTCAAGATTATTGTGAGATGGCTTGATAAAAACTGCTACAAATGGTAAAGTGCACTAAAAAGTATGTACACAACATATATAGCACTCACCCAGTCACAGCAGGGTTCTCCGGTTCCAACCTTGGCAGCGATGCTCTGGAAGATGTCTTTTATGTGTGGCCTTAGAATAAAGATACAGCAAACTATTATTTTATGCTCTCAGAAAAGGTAATCTTCTTTTACTGCCAACATCTGCAGCTGAGGAGTTATGAAGTGCAAAGCTGAATTTGTGTAGGCTCACCAGGCCTCTATATGTCCTCCTGGCATGAGCGAGGGTCCGTAACGTGCCCCTTCCTCTCCACCGCTGACCCCGCTGCCCACAAACAGCAAGCCCTTCTCCTGCATACTCTTACACCGCCGCTGTACGAAAGAAACACATAAGCACTATGAGTATATTCTCAATCAGATAAGGAAGATTTGCTGCTAAAAAAGTGCTCAACCACTCACTGTGGTGTCTCTGTATTCAGAGTTGCCACCGTCGATGATGATATCCCCGGCCTCAAGAAGAGGAACCTGCAGGAAGAATTTCACCACAAAGCAAAGTTATTTAACTGAGCGGGACCTCCATTTACAACAGATGACTTTACCGCAGTTCAACGCAAAAGTACTGACCAGTTTGTCGATGAAGTCGTCCACGGCCTGTCCAGCCTTGACCAGCAGGATGATCCTCCTGGGCTTCTTCAGCTTGGACACCATGTCCTCCAGAGACTCCGCTCCAATCACCTTGGAGCCCTTCGCCTCGTTCTTCAGGAAGTCATGCACCTTGGACACGGTCCGGTTGTAAGCGCAGACCTGTCAGAGATTGTTGGGTTATTACAGAGTGATATGGGGCAGTGGGGAAAAGGCTAAGGAATTGTTGGGGAAACAAAATATAGAAATTTAATAATCCCAGGGTCATCATCTTACCACGAAGCCATGGTCATTCATGTTCATGATGAGGTTTTGGCCCATGACAGCCAAACCGATCAGTGCAATGTCTGCTCTGTGAGAGGAAGAACATTAATGACATTTGTAGAGAGGCTCTGATAGACATCTGCTCACACACTGAGCATCAAAAACAAGCAATGAGGTGGAACAAAAATTCATATGTATATATATATTTCTATTTATCTTGACTGCATCTGTTTTATGTAAAAAAGGAAGTGAGAACATGGGTCACACAGTCACGATAGCACACATAGCTACAAGTCATTCTACAGAGTCCAAACCAACTACCAATTTCCACGCTGAATGTCCCATGTCGTTTCACTAAACACTGAAGCTAAGACGCTAACAGCTGCGTTTACATTAAAATGACCGAGAAGATTACTCTCAGCAAATTGGAATTAAAAAAAACTACACAGCGTGTGCTACAATGAATCAACCACACGTTTGATCCGCGATCTTTCCACTTTAACAACTCTGTAAACAAGTAAAAAGCTCATTTAAGAACTTACTCAGCCATGGTGCTCAGCGGGTCAAGTAACCGTGCAGTAACCGAGTTCAAATGACAGTCGGGTACTCGGGTTGACTTCACTTCAGATCTGCTCCTCGCGAGTTTTCTCTTTTTTTACTTCCTTGTTCCCTTCTCGACGTAACGAGCTAGAGTATTGGCCAATCAGATCACCTCCAGCAAACTCAAGCGATGTTCGTCGAAAAATTCTCATTGGTACATAATGCTGAGCAGAGATATCCGTCCTCCTTATTGGCTGCGCCGGCCGTCACTCTTTACACGTTGCTGCACACCCACAAGTACGAGTGGGTGCCATTTATTTCAGGATACATCTTACTTATTAAATTAATTTAAGTATTGGAAAGTAAATTGGACTGAAATGCTGCAGGCATACATATGTAAGTTTGCAATTGCGGTGTTATTTGACTTTACTTTAGTGTTTCCATTTGCTGCTGCTTTGTAAATTGTAGGCCAGCCTTGCACTGTGCTACATTTATTTAGTAGACTAGGCCTATTATAGGGCTACTAGGCTACTACTTTATTTTTCTGATTTGAATTTTATATTAAAAATGCTGTAAGCGTATGAAGACTTAACTTGTGGTATTTTGTGCAGTGACCCCTGACATTAGGCTTTATGGCTAGTTGGGGCCTTTTGTCCAATTCTAGATGTCAAGACAGTGATTTCATCATTTGCTTAAAGAGGTAAATTAGAAATCCCATTAATCATTCCACATCCACAACCCCCATAGTGAAATAATGATAGGCTATAATATTGTTTATAGGAGCCAGATGTATGCAACATTAGTACTTGTGATCCCTTAACATTTTTGTACAGGATTAAAGTAAAATAATTTCTGCATTTGTAAATTGAAAATAGTCCAGATATCAGTTTATACTATTTTTGCAAGCAAGGCAAAGCGGGAAACAATCCCCTTGTCAAAATCATGATTATTTCAATCTTGTGCTGAAATACAGCATAATCAATTAATTTGTGCTTATTCCAGTTACCACACTGAATCTGGGACCCAGTGATCCGCAACTTATAAAGAGAGTTCAGTGTCCTTTCCATGCAGAATGGGATTTCACAGTTAATAAACTCCAATGAAATCACAATTTCATCTTCTACTTGCTGACATGGCATGACTCTGCAGTTAACCAGTTTCATGTCAGAATGACTTTACGTGCAGGCAGCAAGAAGGAAGTAGTGCTGGGGCTTGTGATACAGTTTGTAAGACTTTTCCTTTGCTTTTCAGTGCAATGAAGTCTAATCTAAATCTAAATCTATTTTAATTGATTAAGATATGAAAGTCATAATTAAGAGATATGTCAAAGGTAGGAAATAAATCAGAATAAAAAGATTGTCAGGATTTTTCTAATTTCAAATATTACATTAATAATTCAGATATGTCAAAATGTGTGTTTTGAAGTCCAAACGTTTGTTAAATCTTTTGAGACAAGTCAAAAGTTTGACTTACAAAGTTACAAAACTATAAAATACTAAGTCCAAAATTATGAACTCATTTCTCACAATTTTGATTTAACATGAGGAAATCATTTATTTTCCATTCCTAACATATTATCTATTTCATCCTTTTCCTGCTTCCGTGTCACACAGAGACCAGGAAGTTGTAACACGGGAGAAAAACTGCACAAAGGAGAAGACAGGCAGGACTTGTTCTGCTTATGCACAGTTTGCACGTTTTTATTGTTGCCTCATTCACTAAACAGTTCAATGGTGCAAGATTACCATACACAGAATTAGGATATCTGCATGACACATCTACGCTATACAGCGAATGGATTATAATTATTACAAATACAGTAAACATATTTACATTTTAATTCAAGCTCCATACAACACAGATATTTACAAAATAAGTATGAAAATGAAACCAGTCCGACAAATAATGTACAGTGTTAATGTCATGGTTTGTATTTTTCTTTTGGTGAACAAATCCAAAGGGGGGGGACGCAGTTAACTGATATTGTCAGAGGGGAAGATGGAAACTATCATGGCTAGTTTTTGTTCGAAAGGCATCAACGGAAAAAAATAGCGTTTAGGTGAAGAAAGACACCAGCACAACAATAGTATACTGTCATTTTAGATGTCACTAGCTACTTTGTATTATATTCCCTGATATTAGAACAAATAAAATGAGTTAAAAACCACCCTTATTCAGTTAGAATACTAGTGCCTAGCGTGAGTAAATATTCTTCAAACCCAAAAGCAGACTTTCACTCAAACCACTTTCTATTAAAGAGGAAACACTAATGTAACTCACCTCCCCTGAAAAGATGCAGTGGGTTACATTTTGAGCCCCTTTTTTCCCTACTTTTTATGATGGAAATACACACATCTTCATAGTACATTCTACGCCCTCCCAGTTGAGACTGGAAGAGGCTGCTGCAAAGTCATTTGGTTCATTCTGAGTAGAACAACTTAACCGCACAGACTTTATTTGATCAGTTAGTTGAACCTTTTTATTGATATGTGCAAAGAGCTGCAAACTAATATACACATTGCAAACAAATAAATACACAATTAAAAATAATGTGCCTCTGCAAATAAGTCACAGGAGTGAAAATGTTTGCTCTGACAGGTCTTCATATTCAGTATCTCATGCATTGCACTTTGAGCCATGATTAGTGCATAGATGCTTTTTCATTATTATTATATTTTCTTCAATGTGTGGGTTTTCCTTGACAGACAAATTTTTTTTCTTAGAAACATTGAGAGGATTTTTGGTTTTGCTGAACAGCAGGTTGGCTGACCTGAGAGCAGCTACGCCCTGAAATTTACATTTGTTTTGATTTTCTGAGGCAAATGTTTACTGTATTTAGATGAGCAGACAATGAGGATGCGTAGCCAGTAATTCCACTTATACTTGTAACAGACAAGCCTACCTCTGTTTCAACACATTTAGCCCCTGATGTCCCTTTCATAGTCAGACAGTAGGCATACTACTGGTTGGTTGGCCAGAGTTTTTAAATGCCCATCTGTACAATTTATAGAGACAGAGGCGCCAAAAATTTCATAATTTACCAGGAGCCAAATGTAGCAGCTTTGATACGATATACAGAGCAAATATTTTCAGAACACAATATCAGAAAATAAAACTTTATGGTATAGTCATCCCTTTAATATCACTTCTTTCTTTCTCGTAAACCTCTTCAAGAAGCAGTTATCCAGTGTAGCCTCGATATGTGCTCTTATCAGTGTCCCTGATACTCGGAAATAATCTTGGACTCAACGTGTGTGATCTGCCCTCGTCTTGCTATAGATATGTGTTAATGTGCAAAATAAGGTTAAAAACCCACAAAGTTAGTAAGAAATAAGGAAATGTAACATTTTTATATAAAACTTCACTATGGAATGAATAAAAGCATAATAGAAAAGAAAAACAATCAACAATGTTAATCATAATAATAATAATAGTAAAAAAAAGTAAATCAAATTAAAGTTATGTGAGTTAACAGTTATCAATTCAATAAACACACAGAAAATGAACACGTGGTAACCTGCTGTAAAAAAAAAAGTCTGTACTTCAATGAGGGGGAGTATCATAATCTGTCCTGCAGGCTACGTGCTAGCAGCTTCATCCATTTACTACTGGCTTCAAGGCTAGAGCATTGCTTCTTCATTCTGTCTTAATACCTCCTCTTATCTCCTGTATCACACGCACGTGACGCTTGAAATAAATGTTATTAAAAACAAATAAAAAAAATATCAGCAAATGTTGAGACTCTTTTGAAGATCTAAAGGCTCAATGGGTCGGTGTAAGAAAAACTGCTAAGAGCTGGAGCAGAGAGGAATGTCTTAAATGAGAGCCACCAGAACAGACTGTATGTACAAATGATGTCTGTCTTCCTCCACCTCCTCCTCTCCTTGAAAACTGTGTTTTTTGTTCTAGAGATGAAATAGCAAAAAGGACAGGGGAACAAATAGCTACTCCTGCACGAACAATCCATCGTCATGTTTTTGCTGCCGAGATATGAAATAATTTTTTTTTTTTTGCCTTTTACCCCAGATAGCTCATATTTTAGGTGCCGATGCATGATTGTTAGTTATCTCTCACTGACTGACGGCACTATTGGGTGTTTGGAGTTGGTGTATGTACACAGACTGAGGAGTGGAATCTAAGTTTAACATGGATGACGGTGGAAAACCAGTGCTGCCCTTGTGTCTGAGTTGGAACAATTTCTTTTTCAGACTTTTTGTCACTAAAGGCCATTCATGAGGCAGCGGCAGAGGGAAGCTAGCGGCCTGATGCAAATCTCACAAGAGGATAAAAACATATGAATTCATTAGCAGCAATAAGATCTTGAAGTAGCCTTGCTTTCTGTAGCAGAGCGTCAACAGATGCATCACATGGAGATATTTGTATATTTTCCCTTCATGGTTTCAACTGTACCTCTATCGGATATGTTTAAATTTTTTTGAATTTAGCAAAAAATCTTCTCCTGAGGACTGCTGCAGTTATCATGCGGGCATATTAATAAAAATAAACTAAATGAATGACAACCAACAAATAAAATAGAACTCTTCTCGGGAGACAAATAACACTGATATAGACAATTTTTGTTTTTTTCTACAGATGATTGGCAAAACTGAAATTAGTGGCCAGAAAGAACAGTTTCCGAAGAATCGTGCACACACAAGTAGACTATTACAACATGCTACTAGTTAGGGAATGACAACAAAGCGGAACAAAATTAGCAAACGTTGTCATGAAAACAAAAACACAAATAGCTGAGGAGGAGGAGGAAGAAGAGGGGAGGAGCGATAGAGAGGAGAGAAAGCTAAGTTGGCTTCAGGGTTGTTGGAGGGAAAGAGGTGGGGGCGCAAATTCCTCTGGAACTGAAACTTTTAGTCGCATGAAAGGAGACTTAAGCCACAAGTCTACTTACAAGAGAAAACCGTCAATCACAATGATTAATAAGTGTTAACACTTGGTATGTTCTGAAAAGAGAATGGAAGCCTGTGGTTTCCTGTGTGCCGCTCCACTCACTCAGTTCTTCATCAGGCAAGTGCGCCTCCTCGCCAGCTTAGATCTGTGGGAACAGGATTTCACGTGGTGATCGGATGAGGATTTTTAAATTTTTTTCAGAAAACGTAGGGCTGCTTGGTGTGTTGTGTAGTGTGTGTGTCTGTGTGTGTACCTTATCGTTCCTGCTAGCAGAGGGTTAAAGGCATAGAGCCAGTCGTTCATGTCTTTCTCATTGTTGGCCTGCAGGAGGATTCCTCGATGTTTTGTACACACAGCAAACGTGTGCGGAGTCTGAAATGAGAACAACTTATATTGGTCAAACCGCACGTATCTTTTTAGTTGGCTAAATGTGAATTTTTCAAAATGATGCTATGTGATAAACCTGATGCAGTGTTTTTTTTTTACTATGCGAACTATGCTGCAAATTAGAGGTTTTGAATTGAAAGTCTACCTTGAGCATGGCCTGCTGGTCTTCACTGTATTCCACCTGTGCTGTGGAGAGGTTGAGGACACCCCGCTCCACCGGGTCCTTGTCGCTGTTGTAGATGAAGACGTAGGGCCGGCGCACCACCACAAAGTGCTTCACCCACGAGTTGGAGCGCGGCTCCATGAAGCTTAGGATTCCCTTCTTAGATACTACCGATCTGAAAAGGAAAAAAAAGGAGTGGAAAAAAGGTTGAACCCCTCCTCCCCAGGTTCTGCAGTTGAAATCAATTCACATAGTTTCTGCTTGAATTGAAAAACAGGATTATCTACTTTAGTTTGCGCTGTGAGAAGCATCTTGTATTGATTTATTTTCTATTTACATCGCTGCACATCACAGTGAAAAGAGGAGAAAAGGACTTCACACTAATATGAGAGCATACATGCAAACATGTTAGCACTCACCCTGGCCTCATTTCTTCAATATCAGGCACCAAGTTGAGGAACTCGTTCTTTCCAGCCCGTGCTAGGTAGGAGGTCTCCAGAGTGGGAACCATGGGGAAGTTTTCATAGTCCGAGCAGGAGGGGCTGGAGGCGCGGGAGCTGTTCTCTGGGGTCCTAAGGAACAACAATTACACTAAGTTAGCATCATGGTGACAACTCATTTAAATATACCAAACCATATTGTTTTTTTTGTGTTACAGTAAGCTTTGCGCCTCTTGTTATATTATAAGATACAGGCATTGATAGATATTTAGATCAACAACAAAAAAAAGAGAAGAAAAAATAAATAACTGAAGAGTTTTACTTCTGGTCCATGGAACCGCAGCGGGAGTCAGACAGAGACGGGCAGGTGGAGGACGGGGTGAGGGTGGCGCTGCTGAAGCTAGTGACTGAGGGGTCACGTCCCATTGGTGAGATGTCAGACAGCTGGGGGGAGTGGGAAAAAAAGAGAAATGTATGTTAAACACTACTTTTAAGAAGCACAGCGTCATTGGTTTAGTCAAATCAAACGTGACAAAAGTAAAAACGTTATACAATGTTAATTGAAATTTTTTTGTTTATCATTGCTCACCTTGCAGTCACTGATACTGTTGACCACTTGGTTGTATTCACTGTTATAGGTGTGTGTCATGAGGCGCAGGCACTGCAAGTGAACAAAAGGCCAGAGGGATCAGGAGGAGGAGAAGAATCAGTTCGCCTGTTGATAACTACGCAGCAAAGAGTAAATCTTGACACCGACACTCTCTATATCCACGCATTGCTGAATTGGCTTTCTCACCTTAGTGGCCAGCTCCTTCTCACGATCCACCAGGCTCTCGATGTCGGCGGAGTCGTAGCCGCTGCTCTCGCTGGGCGTGATGGCGCTCTCAAAGGTGGTGCTGGAGATCTGTGAGGAGATGGAGGTGGAGGTGGACAGGCTGTCTGTGCTCATGCTGGGGGACAGAGACTCACTCAGGGACTTGACGGTGGGAGCCGTCCCCACCGGAGCAGCGTCTCCCAGCTTCTCCCTCAGCAGCAGCAGGTGACGGGTCTTCTCCACCTGGAACGGATGACACGGGTGGGGGTTAAGTTTACATTGTCAAGAATGAACTTTTTTTAAATGAAATGTTTATCTCAGTGGGATATCAGACAATGACAAAGCAGGGAGACATGAGAAAAAACTTTGGCATTTCAAAGTATATGCAGGTGCATCTAACAAAATGTGAATGTCATTGTAAAATGTATTTTTTCCCCCCGAAATTTAATTAAAAAAATGTACTTTAATATATTCTAGATTCATTACACAAAAGTGAAATAAATATAGAATAAACAATAAACATACTTTTCAGATGTTCGACATTTCTGTATTATACATCCTTTTTTTGATTGGTTTTATATCATATATTCATATATTTTGAGAAACTGGATTTTTATATTCCGTAAACTGAAAGCCATAATCATCAAAATGAAAACCAAATAAAGAACTGACATTTTTCACATTCTTGAGTTAATCAAGAATATATGAAAGTTTCACTTTTGTGAAATAACTTTTCCATGATACATTTTAGATACAACTGTATGTATATTTTTGATACATTATTTAACATTGAAGGTGAATAAGAGAGTTAAGGACCCACCTCATGCAGCTGCTCCATTTTCTCCAGCTCCCATTGGTGCTCCAGGATGAGGCTGTCTCCTCGGGGCCTCCAGCCGGCCAGGTTCTCCTCTCCACGCACATAAGCCACTGATGTGTCCAGGATCTTCCTCCTCCTCCGCTGCATCCCTGCTCAAGACAAAAGCAATCAATAGGACAAAACTCTCAATGGAATCATGATAAACAGGCGGCTTGTCTTGAATCTATTTCTTGACGTTGTAGATTATTTGCTCACCTGGGCTTCCAGTGTCAGACATCTTGCACAAGCTCAGCTCGTAAATGCCGGTGACTCTATTGCTGTAATGAAGCAGAGAGAGATTGTATGCAAGTAAACATGATCCGAGTCTCTTGAATTAGGTTCATAGAAATGAAGTCAGGCGTCTTACCAGTCCGGGGTTTTGGAGTATCCACTCCCGAAGAGATTCCTGAGGGAACGGGGAGGGGAGATCTTTGCGTCTCGGGAGTAGAAGACCATGCAGATGTCTTTGGTGATGATCGCAGGCTGGATGCAATGGTCCAGCTGTGAAGGGGAACACAGCAAGCATTTTAGCTGCAGTTGGCATCCAGGTTAAACAATAGAGCTACATTTAGGAAAAGGTACTATTATAAAAGAGCAAATGACACACCTCCAGATATGCAGACAGGGTCATGTAGATCTTCTCTCCATAGGGAGTGACTCTGTTTAGCAGGAGGGAGTTGTGCAGCGAGCTGTCCCACACCGCTTCGAAGCGGTAGAACGTCCTGAAGGTGAATAACAAAATATCTTCAGTTTTCAGCAAAATTTACAAATAAAATGACATAGTACTATCTCCTATAAAGTCATGGTCAGTGCTTTGCAAACAGCACTTTGGGTAGGTTTGTAGGATCTGTATGGAAACTACAGGACCATTTTGAAAAGTCAGTCATATATCACAGATTGAAGTGTCTCGCCATAACTAGATGTGAGGAAACACACTGAGGTGAGAGCTTGACAAAGGACACTATGGGATTATGAGCCATGGTAGTAACAGACTGTCAGGAATGTGTGTGTGTGTGTGTGAGTGCAGCAAGCTGAGTTTGTTGTGACAGTTGGAACAAATTAGAACGCTGGCAAGCGGAATACAGAGTAAATATGTCCTGCATGTCAAATTAAGCTATGGTAAATCACATACATTATTATATCATCAATGTAAAGACTATCAGACTCCTTTACAGATATATTACTCATAAGCAATACGTAAAATATTGTTTACTAGATCTGTCTCTGCTCTCTATCTAAAATGACTGCTTGTGAGGCTCTTCCCATGGTTTCAGTAGTTCCTATATTTTGCAGCAGGGGGCACTCTCACCCACAGACTGACAGCCAGACCTGCCCTGTTGGCGCCTCAATGGCCTTGGTTGTTACTGACTCACACAGTGAATCACAGCTGAGAGAAAAGCATTTGTTTGGAATCTGGGTGCTGCAGACAATCAATACACCATTATATAAACTAATACAAAGAAGGGGTTTTGCATTTGCGTCTAAGATTGCCTTTACTTGTCCGTAATATGATTTGTAATGATATTCAGTTTTTTTTAAACGCTAAATATTGGATGGAAAATGAAAGGCAAACTGAAACGTCAGTGAGGAGGACTAATCACTAGGGATCTATAGGACTGAAGAGAAGCATAAAGGTCTTTCACGGAAAGAACCTTATCTTCTCTGGTCACTGGTACCTATCAATATCTTTATCAATAGAAAGCCTGAGAAAATTCAATTGGAGTCCAGCCGCATCAGGAGGAAAAACAGAAAGTGAACAGAAAAAAAAGAAAGAAGCACAGAAAGTCAGGCAACAGAGACAAACAATGGAGCAAATCCACAGCAGTGAACATTGAAATGGCCATGCAATCATTCCTCTTTGCCTTCAGACAATCAATAGACAAATACACGCACACACACACAGTATATTGCATGTTTAGCGAGTTTTTAAGAAAAAATAAATCAACTAGAATATTTGGACAACAAGCACAACAAAATGACTGAGCTGGTATTTGTTGTTTAAAGAAAAAGTTCTCTCAAGAAAAGCTTGGTGTAGTGAAACAGAATACAAGCAGATTGTCAGCCACAACCCGTAGCAATAGATCAATGGATGAGTCAGAAATTGGAAGCGTGTGGAGCGCTACATCTACCTGTTGACATTGTGAGATGACTTGATGTTCTTGGCGGAAATGATGTTGAGGGACAGGACGGCATCAGCGGCGCCATCGTCCACTTCAGTCTTGTTCCTGATACGACCTGGTGGGACACAGACCATCACACGTCAACATTTCAATCCAAACGTCTCAATGTAGGAGCCCAGTCAGTAGAGTAGTTTAACTTAATCGTCATGGTGTTGTCCGGCGGGCAAGATTCCAAACACATGCTTACTCGTGAGTCTCTCTGTGTAAGAATATCAGCAGCTGATGCTCTAAAAATGTGAAATGGAATTATTTCGCCCATCAGCCACAGCTATAGTATATAAACTGCCTGTTAGAGAGAGGCAGCCGGAGGCGAAAACAGATATGACTTCCCTAGACTGGAGTTGTGACTGAAACTCATAAACTAAGCTTCCTTTCCAACAGCATGAGTTGTTATTGTACTCTTTTATTGTTATTTTTCTTATTGATTGTGCTTTGATGCACTTTTAAGCTTTACTGGATAGTTTTGGAGAGACAAAGGTGAAATGGGGCAGAGAGGGGAATGACATGCAGAGAACAACCATGGGCTATATTCAAACCTGTGGTCTGCTGCTTCTGAGGACTGAGCCTCTATGGGAGCCCCTTTAAAGTGTTTCTTTTTTAAACTTCTATATCTAACAATCTATCTATATCTTTATCAACCTTCCAAAGGGCCTAAAGATGGAAATGAGCAACTGGCTACAATCTTCCCACTGTCCCTGTTTTAAATAAATATATCTGAAATCTAAAAAAAAAAATTAACATTTCACAACACCCTCCTGCCTGCTAGTGGGACACAGCAGTGTTTTGAGCCTCTGTAATCTCTGAGGGGGAAAGGCTGCTCACCTACGACCAGCTCTCGAACGTCCTTCCAGTGGAGCTCACTGCCCTTCTCGTGAATGAGAGTCACCGTGATCCTGCGCTGGATACCCTGCAACACAGATGACAGGAGCTTAGAACCAGAGTACACACAGCTGGAACTTAATTAAGCTTCTAAATTATATTATTTTTTTGGTTTTATAAAAAAGGAAGATATGACTGCAACTTGGTCAAAATCTAATTCTGTGTGCAATGCAAATGGCTGCATAAAACGTGTGTCTAGGCTTGATGTGTGATTGTGCACATTTCCGGTACCTGGTGCAGCAGGTAGGTGCCATGACAGGGCAGTCCTCCACTATGATCCACTACAGCTGGGATGTACCTGTGGAGGGAATCAACGTCATATTCAGCCACTTAACACAACACATTTCTTGGCATTCTTGGAAAAAGATTGCATCAAAAAATATCCGGGTATTTGATAAATTGCCGTTTAAATTCAAACCGTTCAAATCTTTTCACAAAGGCTTTTTTATTTAGACTTATTGTTTACAACACTGCTGAAATTTGCCCCCAATAGAGCCCTCAGATTTTCCCTATCTATGATAATGTATACTTTTTTAAGCATGTTATTACACTGAAACATACTAAAACTCTTAGTAGCACAGTGACATTAATCTGAAAGAATTAATCTTGTCTGTCTTGTCTAAACAACGTATTTGATAATTTATATTTGCTTTGAAAATTAGATGACTGTGTAGACACTTACTCTCCGGTGGGCTCCAGCTCGCTGATCTCAAACCACACCAGTAGGTCATACTTGCTGACACACTGACCCAGGTTGGACTTGGTGATGGTGTTCAATTTAGTGGCTGGAACTGACACACACACAACTGAGAATAAGACGGATATCAATTACAATTGGAATTTTCCTTAATTCCACAGGGGATAATGGGCAATGAGGGAATACATAGCTTTTATATAGAAAGTAATACCAATATCCACAGTATCAGTACATGGTAGAGTCCACTATTACTGAAATAAGATGGAGGAATAAACACAACATAACACATCGTACTCAAAACCCGGCAACACATGCTGCAATGCTTTGAGTAACTAAATCACAGATTACACCTCCGCTGAAAGCTCCCTGCTGTTTGACACATCCGGATTATGTTCCCGTTGAAACGGGCTAATCTCTGAGCTGAGGCACACAGCTACATTCATTTGTGCTCAATAAAATGGTTGAATGGACATGATTCCATATGAAAAGTACCATAATTGGACGGCTGCTGAACCAACAAAAGCTTAATCCTCTGGATTCTGATTTATGCTGTGAGTACTGTGTCAGTGATCTCCTGTGTTTATGATAAATGCTCAGTTTAATATTTGGCCTCATATTCAGAATGTACATCAGATGTACGTGAAGGTGTCGTCTCAGGCTGGTTTGTAAGGTGAAGTGGGGAGGGTTGGACTTAGCTGACTGGACCTAAATAAAACTGCAGCGAGGTGCAGCACACACACAGCCACTGCATAGCGCTATCGTGCAACTGCCTGCAGTCACAGAGCGACCACAGGAACAAAGCACAGCACTGGGCCTAATCACTACACAACACAGGTGCATCTAATGCACGTTTAGCTAACTACTGCGACCGCTGTACCAACCATGGTGCCTGGGCACAATGAGCACAAGGTCACTGGGCACCGGGAGGAAGGGGAAGTGAGAGAGCTGCTCGGCCTCGTCCTCCAGGCTGGCCACAGCCGACGAGGCTAGGGCGTTGGCATGCTCAGACAGCGTGTCCAGCACCTTGCCGTTCACATAGCCACTCATCAGGTAGCGCACCAACTCTATCTTACGGGTATGGTCTGGAGTTTTAATTCAATATACATTTGCACATTGGTGAGAAGGATTGGAGGGGGGGGGGGGCGTGTGAAAAAGGAGATGTGGAAAAGGGAGGACAGGGTTGGGTATGAGGTATTTTGGATTGTTGGAAATGATTCAAAGGGAGACAAAAAAATCCAAAAGTAAGCGAGAAATGAAAGAAGAGTGGAAGGAAAAATGAGGCATGCTGACATAACCATAATGAATAGAAGAAATATGCTGAAATGAGGGCAACAGGTGCAGAACATATTGATGTTACAGCGTGTGTTGTGATGACATTCAAATCCTTACCAGGTCTGGACAGAGGCATGGGAATAGGATAGTATTTCCTTGACGGTGTTGGAGGACTGTAAAAATAAAAGCATAATTAACCAACCTTATAGAAAAAAAGATCACAAAATCTATCTGGTGTACCAAACATGAAAGTAATGCAGCATCTCAACAGAAGAATGTCTTTGTTCATCACCAACCTAATCAGGTCCTGGCCATGAAGATGCAGTGGGTGCTGCTGGTAGTGGCCGAACACTTCGAACACGATGGGCTTGGTCTTGATGTACTCAATGAAGGATTCTGTGACCTCAACTGAAATCTGCTCCAGCAGTGAAAAGAAAGGGTTTTTCAAAATGAATTAACTGGAGTTGTAAAAGTAGAGCTTGCTTGTGTTTAAGAGCATGTTCACTCACGTTCTGGACGTGGTAAAAGCCCAGTGGAGTTCCTTTGCTGTTCTTGAGAGGCTCGGTTGAAAAAGCCTCATCATGACGATGCAGGAAACTAAGGGGAACAACAGAAATCAGTGTCAGTGTATCATGTTTGTATTGATGTTTCCATATGGTACAAAATACAGCTGTCAACCACTTTCAGGATTAAGCAACAACTCTTCATTGTTCTTGTTATTCTCTTAAGGCATTTCTATGTTTTATTTTTATTTTATAAAGAAAGCTTCATCATCTTATAGATTTGGATAATGACCTTAAATTGTTCTTTTTTTCACAGCAACTTGACCAGTTTAAATTCTGATATATGTTACTACATCTATCATTTTACCACTCTACCTCAACAGTTAGATTTAAGACACCGCATGGGGGGAATTTTAGTTCTGATACAGTCTAATTTTTCCTCTGATGATCATAAATGACATGTAAGAGCAAACGAGACCATCAGTGCAAAGAAAGCTACTTTTTATGTATTTTCTTAATGCCTTTGTCATGGGTACGCTCACCCAGGAACAACAGCTGGCTTAGTAAAAACATTACCGCTTTTGTCCAAAGGGGGTGCAAGAATTAACAAAAAAAGTATAGTTCCTCAGAGCACCTTTAACAGAGATTAGACAGTTGTGGACTCACTTGAACTGGCAGAAGATGTCGGCGTACTCAGGAGGGACGCCGCTGGCCTGGAGCACAGTAACACGGAAGGTGAAGATGCTGCCCACCTCTAGTTGGCCTGCCAGACCCTCACCAAGACTCAGCTTACTCTCTGGGATGTTCCCCAGTTTGAGGTCTGAGGGAAAAGCCACAGAAGGGGGTTAGGAGAAATTGTGCAGAGACTTATTGAAAATGACATGCAACTGCACCCTGTCATTGTGCTTTGCAAACTGCATGTGAATTCTAAACTCAGCACAATAAAACCAGACGGGCTCCTGCACATAATTGAGCTTGTGATTTGTAGGGGGGGGGGGAGTGTGTGTGTGTGTGTGTGTGTGTGTGGGGGGGGGGGAATCCAATGGCCTTTAAACCTATTCCTTCACAAAGTTAGAGAGACCACATCAGTCTCATTTCCATAACTATACATTTAAGGACCGCCTTTGCATGTGACAGAACCATCTGCCAAGTGTGTTTCCCATTGGACGGAGAGGTCAACATTTACGAGTGGTGAGGTGGAGGTCTGGCGGCCGTACCCATGTCATTGAGTCTGTTGAGCTCCTCTGAGGGTGTGTTGACCTCTGAACTCTGGCCCTGGCCCTCCACTATGCGCAGCTCTTCCAGGGACAAGCCGGAGCGGGTCATAACCGTGCAGGGAAAGTCATTCTGAATGGACAAATATAAAATCAAATAAAAATTAGAGGAAAGGATTAAGCAAACCTCCACCTGTGTGAAGGCATTTCTATGTTATTGTGCAATACTGGATGAATAAGGATGAAGGCTGAAAACAATATTTATTTATATAATTTATTTATCGTTTTAAGAAAATAAAAAGGATGAGAATGTATGCAATGTATATCTCAGCTTCCTCTGCTGACTTCCTTTTCTAACATAAACAATATGCACCCACTGTCTCAGTCTGTTTTCAGGCTTTGAAGCCACTTTCATCAGACTCGGGGCTTACCTTTTTGAAGTACTCATCATCAAAGGAGATCTTGGCGGTCCCCGACTGTCTAACTCCAGAACCGTAGTCTGGGGCCTCCTCGTCAGCTACAAAGACACAAACCATCCTCATATCAGGATCTATCAGTGATGCGGCTGACTTCAACTGCCATAGCACATCAGAAGGGATACGCGGAGAATCTAAGGGAATTTTTCTCTTTGCCACCAGCTGCGAGTGTCTTTACACGGATATAGAAATAACAGTTCGAAGCATAAATGCATCTAGTTATTTGGTTTGAGTCGAATATATTTTGGAATGCAAAAAATCAGAAAGAGTGTGACAGAAATACGGGACGCACACTAAGTGCGTCCATGTATGTTTTTTAAACTGCTCCAGGGAACATGACGACCATATTTTTTCTCCAAGAAAACTGTATCACACAAATGAGTGTTTAGCAGGATACAACACTGGGCATAAATATCCTGACAGTCATTCTCAGAGAAGCTCATTAATTACTCACCAGCTATGGCCTGGACCCCCACACGCAGGAAACCACGCACCTCGCCCTTCTCTGTTACTATGGCAACACGGTGCACCAGCGGCACAGGGTACAGCAGGTTGCTCAGGTACACGAAAGCTCTGAAAGATTAAATTGAAAAAAATAAAAGAGTGAAAACGCATTAAAAAACCTGATTCTAGTGCAGTGTGGAACAACTACTGCAGTCATTGCATGCAGAAAACATGCAAACTATTTTGTTTTATTGATCTGCCATGTTATCTGTTGCATTTAATTAAGCTAGTGATAACAAATTAAGAGATTCCTCCGTTGAAGATTATGTAGTAGTCACATATGGGACAATTTTTCTTGAAAGCACTACATTATCTGAAGACGAACAAATACGTCTTTAATTTGTGAAACATCCTATAATGTGCATAAACATTCACAGCGTTAAGCATGACTACAATAAAATACATTGAAATATTAGTGACAATTATGTTAAGGAATGAGGTGAAACCAAAACATGGAGAAAAAAAACACAAACATAAAATCACACATGCTCCATTGCACTGAACTCAGCAGCAGTTTAAACCGTCCAGCTTATTTTTAAACTGTCTGACAGGGTGATGACTGATGCCCTGTGGTGCAGCAGCAAAGGCTGTAAAAAAGGAGTGTTATCGTGTCATGTTATGGCGATGTCAGTCTCTCCCTCACACACTCACTGACATTTTGTTTTGTAGGGCTTGATTTGTTTTGCTGCACCCCGGGTGACCTACTCTTTTCTCTGTCACCCCTCCTTCCCTCACCCTGCTCTCTCTCTCTCTCTCTCTCCTTTTACAGGGAGACTCAAGGCCAAGGCGCAGGGGAGACATCAATCTGTAAAATCTCTGACGTCACAGTGACGTAGGCAGCTGAGGTCTGGCCGGCTCAAAACCTGCATTGATCTGTTGTCTTATTCTGAGATTGCCGGGAGATTGTTTATGACAAAGAGTCGGTGTTCACATGTCTGAGGCCACAAACTCGGTTCAATGTGTGCTGTGATTTTAATGCTGCACATTTCAGCTTGACGTTGAATAAAACAAGTAAGCATGATTACTGACAACTACCAGTGAGTTAATATAATCTAATTACATTCCAATAGAAATGTTAAAACTAACAGGATTCCAAAAACAAATGATTTTTATGTAAAGTAATAAATAAACATAAAAAAATCAGACAAGGTTTAAAAAAATTATAATAAAATGACAGACAGCTACTCAACTTAAACAGCAAAAATACATGGACTTCACACACAGATGAGAGTTAATACAGTGAGCACAGTGATGGTGGCGGGTGATGAGACGCCACGCTGGGAGGATATAGAGAGAAAAGGATGGTGGCTTTTCAATTTTTTGGGAACTGAGTCTGAATTTAAAGCAACTCATACAAAGCAGGACTGTGAGCACAGAAGTATGACTAATCACATTACATTCCAAACTGGTCTAATTTATCACTGCAAAGCTGCTATGAATACATGATCTGGTTTTTATTCTTTCAGTGAGGATGGCTTCAACTTATAATTAATAAGTTATATGCCAGCAGTATTTACTGAAATTTTTTAAATATCCAGATTGTTCATCCATGAAAAAAATATTGCATAAAACAATATCGTATACTTTACACTGAAAGTGCTTCCATATGTCTCTACAGGACACAGTTGTTGGGTGCAACATCAGTCCGTAAATCAAGTATTTCATCATCTTCATAGATAAACCCAATACGAATTCATCCATGAAACCTATACAATGTTGACAATCATTCATTTGCTTGTTTCATTCCCATCATCATAAACTCTTTACTTTCCACCCTTTTTTTCACATTGCTCTACATCTGTGCAAGTGAAGATAAACTAGACTAAACCAAGCCATCATCCTCCGCCCCAAACTCCGGTCCCGCCCCTGGCCCGATGCATGGTGGAGTGTGGGGGATGGGGGGGACAGTGAACCAACCTTCCCACCAGGATGAACCAGGGGGATCGGTCGTAGAAGGGGTCCTGTCCGTCGCTGAAGATGTCGGAGCCCTCCTCTGTGCCGGCGTCGGAGCTGGTGTCGTCCACAAACGCCTCGTCGTCCATATAGTCGGACATCTCACTCTGGCGCTCGTCAGCCAGCTCCGTGATCTCAGAGTCGGTGGTGGAGAAGGTCGGGGAGGGCGTGCGGTCGGCCAGGTGCTCGTTAACACAGCCGTGGAAGATAGGGGAGCTGAGGAAGGGGTCGGTAGTGTTGGGGGAAACAGCGGCGTAAAGAAAAAAACCAAGGAAAGGTAACAGTGGAGTAATAGAAGAGTTAAAACAGGGCCAACTGCAAGCTCATCAAGTATGGCTTTGGTGTTTTATGATGTTTCACTTTGGCATCGTTTTCTCACAAATGTTATGTTACCGGGTAGTTTCCTAGAACAAATAATAATATAATATACTTATATAAGAGATACAATGTTTTGTATCATTTGGATTTCAAAGTAATCAACCACCAGATGACACCAGTTACTTTTTTTTAATACCTAGTTCAATTATCAGCTCAACCAAATCAATTTAGAATTTTGTTTTTTATTAATACAGCGACTTTAGTATTACTTATTTATTTCACAAAGAGCAGGTATTGCAGGAAGCTGCTAGGTGTCTCAGCAGTTCATAAAAGGAAGACTATTTAACATAAAAATGAAATTCTTCTTCTTTAAAAGGATTAACTGTTAATCCTTTTAAAGTGGCATTTCAAAGCCAGCATACATTATAAGATGTACATGTTTTAACATGTAACTCCTATAATGTATGTTGGCTGAAGGAGGATACAATTCAAAACAACACATCACCTATGTTGATTACAAGCTTTCCTATGAACTGGAATGGGTAACTACATGAGAATGGCCACAGACTGGCAAACTGATACAACCAATACATGAAAATGACATAATATAAAATAAAATAAATAAATAAATAAAAATAGTACAAAATGTAATGTCAAATAAAATGAATAAATGCACAAAGGAATATTGATAAGTGACGTGAAATAAAAGGCAGAAAAATAATATCACAATGTGACATCAAATTAGAAAAACATGACATGAAAAAAAATATATAATTTATGACATGAGCATTAAGATGAAATCAGACATAAATGATAAAAGCATGAAATGTGATATTATACAATTGAATCTAATGACAAAAATGTAATCCGTGTAGAAGAATTGGACAATGAAAATGAATAATGTAATCTAAAAGTTAATACATTAACCCAGTGGTTTTCAAACTGTGGGGCGCGGGGTTATGGCAGGGGGGGCGCGGATGGCGCGGAAAAAAAAAAAAATCTAAAAAAAAAAAAAAACTTTTTTTTTTTTGAGTTTGTGTTTTTATATTAAGATCACGGCATAGCTGGACAAGAGTTCTTCTGCTTCGTTCCTCTTACTGCATTTAAATGCTTTCATTATATTACAGAGAAATAGGTCTTGTTAAAGAAAAAGACCGCCAAGCCCAACCCAGAGGACCCTGCACAATTTTTTTTTATTTTAAATTAATATTTTTATGGAAAATCCATGTGTCCTTCTTCAATAGCTTCAAATTCATCAGACCCAGTGTCTCCAAATTATTTGTTCACACAAAATCCCTCATATTTAGCCTCTTAATTTTCCTCTCAAAATGCACCAGATTCATGCATTTCACTTTAAAAAGGTGAAAAAAAATCTCCCGGGGTGGCATACCCCCGGACCCCGCTAGGAGGGTCTGGTTCTCCACTGGCTACTATTTTCCTCCAGCAGGACATTGGAGGCACTAGTGAAAAAACACTGGATGTGTGAATGACATTTAACTAGTCAATAATTTGGGCAAGTCTGTCTGTCTATCTTTCTCACTCCGCTGCACACTCAGTCACTACTATCCATGCTTAAAGGAAGCAGGATTAAAACACTGGATTTAGATGTTAAAATTTATTAAAAAATGTGCTTCAAAATGCACAAAAATGTTTAGAATGTTTCAAAAATATGTTTAAATTTGTAAAATAATTAAAAGATCTTTCAAAACACACAGGATTTAGAAAAAAAAAATTGGGCGGGGGGCCTCCGCTGAAATTTGTTCTCTGAGGGGGGGCTCACTCTCTCACACTTTGAAAACCCTTGCATTAACCCCATTGTAAATAAATGGATCACAAAAGCTGATTGAGTGAAGCCATAACAAATAAGTTAGACACAAAGACAAAACCTGTTACTTAGAGCCCAGGTGACATCAGCACAACACACAGTATAACACAGTAGCAGATAAAAGAATAGTATGTACTGTATTTTTTGCAGTAGTTGTTGTTACGTACCTCCCCACAAGTTTAAACCAGTGGAAGCGGTCATAGAAGGGGTCGTTTCCAGTCATAGGGCCCTCGCCGTCCTCCTGGTGGGTGGAGGCCATTTCTCCAGCACGGTCGTACATCTCTCTCATCTGCTCCAGCCTCTGCCTGCAAGATGACAATGGAGCAACAGCCTCCACGTTAACACTTAACTGCTAGAGACGTTCAGATGTCAATCCATCACTATTGTTTTTCTCTTTGCTATATAGCCTGTTACGGTTTGAGGATTTCTACAGCTAAACAAATGTTACTAAAAACCAGGACTTAGTTTGAAGGTGTGGTGCTTGGCTTACTTGAGTTTATCCAGGGACCAGTAGTGTGTGGCCCCATTCTTCAGGTCCTGAACCTCTACGGCCACCACAGTGCGGGGGAAAGGCCTGGAGTTTCGCTCTTTCTCCGGCTCCGGGGGAAGGAGCTCGGGGGGCAGCGGAGAGTACAACGTGTCCGTCAGCAAGACAAACTGGAACTGGACCTGGAAAATGGGAGAGGTTTTTTTGGGGGGGGAAGGAAGGGAAGAATAAGAGACAGAGAGAGAGTTTAATAAAATATCAAGCACGAAAGTAATTTCTGAATTGGAGGATCCGAACCTCATGCTCTGAATCTCAATTTTTTTTAAAGATCTTTCTGTCAGTTCAAAGACACTGGAAACAAGCAGGACTCACTGGGTTATCTTATTTGGTTCTATTTTATGGTAGGTATACTAGAGTTATCATACCGAGCAGGGTTGAAAAGCCTATCCGTACCACCCTCCATTTTGTAGCCTCTCTCTTCCCCGGGGAGCAACATGCTAAACCAATTAACAACACTGGATATAAATTACAGACAAAAAGCTGAAGATAAATAAATATCCTGTGAAAATGTCTCTGTGACAGCTGACCGACATGCAGTATCAATCACTTTGCGCCTAGAAGTGGACAAGACAATAAATCACACTGGTCTCCCGAAGGAGAAGGCGGACCGTTAGTATACCGGCTTTTCATAACAAATGTAACTTCTCTATGTGTCAATGAGTCAAACCGCCCACTCTGGTTGATTTGGAAGTTGAGTGTTCATTTAAATATATCACTCACACAGTATCAATCTTAAATCACTCTTTCGGCGCATGTCATGACATCATCATGCCGGAAACCTTGCTGCACAGTTATACGTCCCAGAACCTGATGCACAATGGTGATTCACCAATGGCAATGTGGATGCCAGGAGAGTATGGTAATAGAGGACTAGATGGACTCATTTTTTTACACAAAAAAAACTTTCTTGATTACTTTAAAAGGGTCTCAAATATTTGTTTCATTTTCCAAAATATTTAGTAAGACCCCTCAGTAAAACAGGTTTAGACTCCCTCTCTGTTTTGTGCAGCACAAATTAAGGTTTAGGATTTTTCCTTTAATCTCAAAACTGGAAAAATCCGACTTCAACTCATGCCAAACTACAATAAAGCAAATTGAATCACAATTTTTTTTTTACTTACTTTCTTCTTCAGCTCCACACTAATGGCATTGGCCTCCTTCAGGTAGACAGCGTTTCCCCACAGCTGGTCACGGAGCGAGGTGAACTGATGGTACCTCCACTTCCTGAAGGACCACTGAGCCAACTCAAACTCATGCTGAGTCCACGGCACTGCAGGGAGACAGGACACAGAGGTCATGTAAACATACACACACACACACACACACACACACACACACACCTAAAGCTGTCACAAAACCAAAAAGGGACCATACCACTGGTTTAAATTGTTTCAGTCCAACTAAATATCCATTGTATTTTTACACAACTGCCTTCAATCTAGGTAATCCATCATGTGGAATAGGTTGTCACATTTTTTGTTTTAGTCAATATCGCTTTCGGGCAGAGACTGTGCTGAAAAACTCTGTTGATGCGATGTGTTCAGGGACGTCCGATATGAGAAATTACAGTCATAAAAGCATTCAATTCAGGACCATTCTTTTAGGGAATCCAAAGGGAGTGAATGTAGACAGTGTTATTTCTTGTATAAGAAGCTACAGTTCATCATCCAAATATAAAATAAAGTTTCACCACACTTAAAAAAATAGGACCAGAACCTCTTGCCCACCATGTTATATTTGGACTAAACCTCATATGATCTAGATGTGTGAATTGACAGGAGTAAATTAGAACCATATACTGTCATCTTCCTCCAAATGTGTCAGCCAATCAAGGAGTCTATGTTTACTGTGCCAGATTTAGAGTCACTTCAATACAGGCTGCTTGAAAAGTGGGGAAACACTCATATTGGGAGACTGCTTTGATGGCAGTTATCTACATGTAATTTGTTTGTGCTTAACATGAAAGACCAAATGTATGGTCCTTTAGACCTCGGGTGTGATGGTAGTAGTACATTTCATTTCAAACGATTTAGAGGGTGTATTACTTGATAGACTTGTCTGACTTCATAACTTAAATGAGTAATTAGTATGACAATATTAACAAAATTTTAATTAATCTGGATGAAGTTGATATTAAGTTTGTTGATCATGACATAGAAAATACTGTACATACATCCGAGTAGTTGAGGCTCTGGACAAAGAATTTGGGAAAAAAGCATACAGTAGATTTGTATTTATTAATTTGTAACTTCATGTATTTATAAAAAAAAAAATATAAAAAAAAAATATACTAAGTAAAGACATATCTGCAGGACTGAAAATGCACAGTACACACCTTCCTCTTCCTCCTCCTCCTCCAACTCTTCTTCGTCAGGCGTCTCCGCTACCAGAGAAATAGTCTCCACCTGTTTCTGAAGTTCCTGCAATTTGCTCTCGTACACCTGGACGCCAACATACAGGGAAGAGGAAAAGAGAACATGGACAACTGTCCATCAGCCGCAACAACAGGTGAACTCGGTTCTGCAACACAGTTCAAATCAAAATACACAGCACTACCTTGGGATCACTACACACTCTCCTTTTCTTTAACACCACCTGTGTCTTATTTCTACACCAAAGACAAGAATAGAAGCATTTTTGCCTTGGTCGCAGTTATGCATGGAATCGTGAAGATGAATGTGTAAATAATGTAAAATGAAAATGGATTTAACCTTACATAAAATGTGTCATAAGATGTACAAAAGAACAGTTTTTCCTTAACTGGTAGCTTTCCAGACCTGTATCAAAATATTACATATTAAGGTGTTTATATAGGCTACTGTATCAGCTATAGGTAAAACATTAGCAGTGGAACTACAGATTACTAAAAAAAAATCTGTTCATAATAAAATTTGTTAATAGAATGTTTTACTTTCACTAACATTAAGTGGGTAGCTCAATTCTCCAACCAACACAATCAAGGAAAAACCTTCCCATTTTTAATGAAACTAGTACACAATGTTCTGTAGATGACAGTTCATGGAACATCCTCTTATATTGCGAGAGAAATGGCTGGAGTGGAAGAGGAGAGGTGCTGGCAGAGGCTGAGTCGACTGTAATCCAATGAGGGGCGCCATCATCATCATCACCATCATCAGAGCAGGACAGGCTGTGGTCCCGATGACCTCATCCTATTTGTTCAGTGTCTTCTGGGAAGACAATGCAGCCTTTTCATTCGTCATTAACCACCTCCCTGCGTAAATCCTACCAGCAAGCCCGTAGCTGAATGCTCTTGGTTCTAACCTTTTAAAAACCCAACAATAAGTCTTACTGAATGTAGTCATCTGCTTCTATTATATATATTCCATAGGTTTCTATTGTTACCATAATGTACCATGTCGTGGATAGAGTATTTGAGGCAGTTTGAACACATGCATATTTAGATTTGCAAATTATGTGTAACAATAAAAGTTATGTTAATAGAATAAGGTCAATGCCAACCACTTTCATCTACATCCCATCTTGCAAGTTTATATCGGACATTACCATGTTACAGTATTAAATAATTACAGCAATAGGAAAGACTGCAGATTTTTGCAACTTCTATGAATATATTCTGTAGAGAATAATTACTTTTAAGTGTTATGTTTTCTATAAGTATAATCACTCAAAAGTGCCTTTAAACTGACCTGAGGTGTTGTGAAGTCTCTCAAATAAGCACTCATATGATATCTAGTACATACAGTTAGAGATCAGAGTCTGTGCCTAAACAGGTTATTTGGAATTGAAAAACAAGAACAAATACCACCCATACATAAGATATAACTGCACTTGGAGCATGTTATTTTATTTCAGGTCATACTTTGAACGTAAACCTCCAGCAAAACAGGGATTCAGTAGATCCTTTTTATCTGTGAACACAATTCTTCACTTATGTAGAGTATGTTTGCACAAAGTGCTCAATACAGGAGCAACACCACTTGGTACACATCCACAATGAGGCACTTGATATTGCAGATTCAAAAAGTCAGAAATACAACACTTTGAATTGAGACCTAACACTGACATATATGTATATTTAAAAAAAGAAAAGAAAAAAAGCACAACACTGTACATTGTCAATTTGATATTGTACACTTTCCAGCTAACGTGTTTGCCACCAGCACCAGTGCAAATAACATTTGTTAATGGAGCATTTATTAGGGATGAAGAAATGTACGCTATTGCATGCAAAGATAGTTAAAGACATGAGGAGCAGGGTGAAGAGAGCAGACTTGCATATGTCATATAATTTGGTTTTTGCTACAGCATAGTAAAGGCAGCATATATACTAATAGTATAAAAGACAGAAAATAAATGTCATTGTCCTGAACCCAGGTTTAACATTCTGATAGCCCTATAAGGTCTTTCCCATGCTGCTTAGTGTTTAAAGGCCATCTGGCATTGAAATGTAGTAATAATGAATGGGTCCTTTTTGAAGCTACAGAATGATGCTGCAATGAAAAGACAGATTGATAGACAGACTTGCGACTGAACAAAATAAGTATCATCTAAAGCAGAGGGACATGACATGGACAATGATTTCAAAGACCATAACTCCAATAGATCTCTCCAGGTTGCTTGAATTCATGTCATTTGATGCAGCTAAAACGAGGCAGTTCTCAAAATCTCATTTGTCATGGATAGTTCTCCCAAATAACATTATGCAAACACTGCAGAGTCTTTTTTCTTCCTGACAACATTTTTTAAGGCAAGTCTTTGGGGAACCATGACAACCCTCTGTAGAACATCCAATCGAGGCACAGTAAACTGCAGTGAACCGCAAACCCAAACCTAATTTAAATACCAAGACAGAGCTTGCGTCATAATGTATGAAGGAAATTGTTTAGAACATTCTGGACTGGTTACGGTGAAACTTTCCCGTAGATTAAATATTGTGTAACTTATTTTAAGGTTATGTCAATCTCCTTTCATTTCAGTATAGTGGTTTTACAATTGATTGGTTTAGTAAACTTCAGGATTCAGGGAGAACATGGCATTATTAATAAAAACATCCTGGAGAGAAATACCCCAATATATAAATGGTGGTTAGTTCTACAGGGGATGTTTTAAATATGGATTTGTATGTACTTAATATGATTGTATTGCTTACCAGTATAATGTTTACCATTACTGTCTAACTACACAACTTAACCATGACAAAGTGCCAATTTCTCAAATACGATTTTTTTTTATTACATATTTGAAATAAATCAACTACATAGAAGTACGGGATCAAACAATCAAGCGGTACTAAGTATCTGAATCAGTGTGTTATTACTAAATTGTTAGTTAGATTAAACAAGTTATAAAGTTTCCTTTGCAAATCGAAGCAGTGCATGAGCACTAAGTTAAAAAGAAGGAAAGCTTTATTTAAATGCAAAGCAGGATTAATATGGTTAGTGCTTAAAAGGCACTTTTTAAAACACATCATTCTTTAACCACTATTTCATTCCATTTTAAAAGGCAGTTAATTAACTAGTGCATGAAGTTATTCCATAATCAGTTTTGATCTATGCCAATGATGATTTATGATGGAAAATGTTTCGTGAGGTACAACATAAAATGTAAAGAACCCTTTCTTCCACCCTAACAGTCAGTTGCATAGGACATGGAGAGAAATAAATATATTTTTTTTCTGCTTCCTAACTTGTGCACCAACAACAAGAGTCTTGAAGAAAATTTGAAACTTCAATGTGTTCATACTGTAGAGGCTATAAACATTCATAATAAATCAACAATAAAATGTAGATGTAAACTCAGCAATTCCACTATGAAGAAAATTTTGGCAAATGAAAGCATGATTGATGAATTGTCACAAAAGCTGATAAATGAACAGAGTAGGCATGATATGTCTCTTCTGATAAAGAGAAAAAAAATTCCCTTTATCATCTGTTGGCTTCGATTCCTTATGACAGCTCTCCCAATGCTAGTGATGGAAAGGCAGCAAAAACTGATAAAACAGCATATATTATGAAGGTGTTGAAGATGATAAAATGTCTTTGTTATAATACATACAATACTTTTGGCTCAACCAATTACACACTGATCACTGAAGTGCAAAGTCAGTCAGCTTGACTCACATGATTCTGAATTGTTGTGATCTGTAATGTGTTTGCCTACTTAAAGTACATAAAACTAGTTCCTCATTCCACAAGTCCTGCTCAGACTGCCGTCTCTCTGCTGGCTTTTAGGTTAGGAGCGGACAACTGCCTGCGCATTCGTGGCGGTGCCTGAAAATTGATTGGATGGTTAGCCTGGTCAGTGTGATGGTACTGCTGGTAGCCATTGAATCTGCCATCTGGATACATCATGCTATTATTGTGGTATGGCTGTTGTTGATGATGGTGATGTTGGGGATGATGGGGATACGCTGGCGGGTTCTGGTGATGGCGGGGCTGGTAGAAGGTCTGCGAATGCCTTCTGTTGCTTTCAGGCTGCTGCAGTGACTCCATGGAGCCCTGACGCTGGCGGTGATTGAAAGAGTTGCTGCGGGCTCGTTCATGGGGCTGCTGGTGTTGGTTGTTCCTATAGTTATGTCTATGCCCTTGGCTTAAACCTTGCTCCAATTCTTTGCTCCTGCCCTGCACTGGTGGGTTTGGTAACGGGGGAGTGACTTGGATAACTGAGGCAGCCATCTGTTCCCTAGACTGTATGCCTTCTTCAGCATGGCTTTCTCCCTCTTCTTCCTCTACAGCTTCTTTAGGTACCTTGAGCTCAATAACCTGCTGGTCTGTAATGATGATATGAGTACCGGGGCTCCACGAGTTGCGGTGCTTAGGGTTACTTCTGAAGGGGAAGCGCAGCTTGCGGTCTTCTGGGGGTATAAAGCGGTGTGGTCCGGTATTCCGGCGGAGCTGCTTGGCTATCTCTTGTTGCTGAAGGCTCTTGAGGCGCACCTGCTCTTGACGCATCCAGCGCATTTGGCCTCCTCGTTTAAGAGTCGAATCATCTCCTGCACTTTGGCCTGTTTCAGAATCTAAATCTTCTACATATACATCAGGCTTTGTAGGAACAGGAGGTTTTCCTTCTGGAAGGCTTGGAGTGACGGCAGTGCTGGTGGACGTGCCAACACTGGGAGGTTTTTCTTGGCCTTCGGGGGTGATGAGTGGAAGGACCTTTTCCATTTTTACCATCTTGTGCCTGAGTGCACGAATCTCCTCGTCCTTCATGTTGTTCTGTTTCTTCACCTCGTGCAAGATGTCCTCAAGTTTATCAATGTGCACCTTTAGTTCATCCATTACAACCCCTCCTGGTCGAGTCCCATTGGTGAGGATGACATCCTCAATGCGCTCATCACCAACCCCTACAGTGTCCCAAACATCCCGAGCCACTGCCCTCCACGAGTCCCGCTCGTTGGGGTCCTTCTTCATGTAGCTAGAGCAAAGCTCCTTCATCTTAACAATGGCCAGAGCCTCTATTTCCTGCCGTGTGTGGCGGAAATCATTGAGCGCTACTTCATAACAAATTTCTTTGACTGCCTGGATCTTTAGGTCAGAGACAGTCACCCATTTGGAGTCCTTAGTGACACGCCGGCGCTGTGGGACCTGGTACATTTTAACTGGCTCTCTCTTCTTGCCACTGCTGGGTAATCCACACTTTTTCACAATGGTTTGCACCTTGCTGGGGGGCAGCTTTTCCCTCAAGGAAGATATCAGTCTCCAGCTCTCTTCACAAGACCTCTTATCAGAGTCATCTCCACTATCAGAGTCTCCATCCTTAAGAAAACAAAACAGGAAACAAACCAAATGGTTCCCGAAAAAAAGGAGAAATTACAATGGGAAATCAAAGAGGATGAAAGGATTTTTTTTAAAAGAAAGAATGAATAAAAATATGAATATGCAACATGGGAACTCCAACCATCAGTAAAGTCGAAGTTAAATCAGAATATAAAACTTGATCTTCGGCGAGATTTAGGATAGTTATCAGAGATAACTATTACACTGTGGTAATGTAAAATAAATATTTTGCATACATCATTTCTGTAAAAGATGTATAGCAACATGCAATTCCCAGATTTGTGCACACGCCAAGAATTATGTTCAAAATAAAGATTGAAAAACAAATGAAAATCCAACAAACAGTGGCTTCCATTGACTTTCTTGTCAGTTTTTCGAAATATTTTCTCTAATGAAATGATGATATGGATATGAATAAATGTATATTGATTTAAAACATTAACTTGATGTGACTCAGAAATGGGGATATTGGCTTTAACAATATTGTTCCCAATGTTGCATATTGATAATACAAGTAAAAAGTAAAGCATGTCTATCATGATAAGAAAAGAAATATCAATAGAGGATAGATGCTGATTGGAGCACTTCTGTATTGTTTTGTTATATTCCTCTTCTTAATTGAAAATGTTTCATTTGAAAGCTGGTTCCCAAACATGCTACAGTGGCATGGATGTAGATGGATTTTGGAACTTTCCCCCTTAAGTCCAGAAGGTTTGAGTTACTTTAGTATTAGCGAGTGAGTTAGAAGACAGTGTTCTTGCAGTTGATCAGAAAGCCAGTAGAGAGAGGAGAGGCAGAAGTGAGCGCAAGTGTTAATCCACTACAAGAAAGATGTTAGTGGGAAAAAAATGCAGTTTCTCATTTTGTTGTAGACAAAGTACATTACAGATCACAACCATTTGGTACAGATAATTCAGGTCTTTTTTTATGATACTATATCTAAGGTTTGAATTGGATGCTATTTCACTTGGAGGGTGAACCCTATGCTTGTAGTTCTGCAAAGAGTATGGAAAGGTCTGTGATTCAACTGTAAGCAGTGATTACGCTGTTGTTGAGCTGTGCCTTCAGTTTGCTACACAGTTGCCAGGTAGGGCTAGCATAAGGGATGTAGCCAAAGAAGTCAATGAGAAACCACATTGTCACTATCCGTCAAAAAACTACAGCAGGATTTTTTGTTATCACAATGCATTGTACAGGTCAGCAACTGCATTGAAGAGATGAAACTCAGGACAAAACAGAGCAAGAAAACTAGAGTAGAACATCTAATCCAAGCAAATCAACAGCCATGTCAAAGACCAGCTCAACAGCAAACACTGCAACTTAGTTCAGAACCAGTACTGAATGAGTTAAGAAAAACATGCTATTAACATGAACCATGCAAAAGCAGCATCACATTATTCAAACAAGGCAATGCGTTTCAATACTGACCAATAAACACAATCAGTCCTAAATTAATTTTCTAATCAACTTTAGCTGTAAATTGCTGTTTTGCAAGATTCAGATCAACTATAGAAGATACAAGGAAAGGGAAACAGAGTTTTGAAAAGGGAAAGCTTTACATTCTAATTCTCACTCAATCAAATTGCCACAGAAAATCAGTTAAAACTCAAGAGGAAGGCGAGTAAAAAGACCATCCGTCTCAAACCAGAAAAACGTCCATGCAAGGAGATCAGACATGCGCTAGAATTAACAGTGTGATTCTCACACACAAACACAAAACTCAAAAGTAATTAGTACTAGTCAGATTTAAGGGGAGCGCATAAAATCCAAAATCTAATTTTCCAATTGTGATTAACCATAGAAAAACCATGCTTTAACTTTTAAGTTGCACTTATAAAGAGAAATACTGAAGTACATTTCACTCAAAATCACACACAATCTAGCTCAATCACTATGGTTCTGCCTTTAATTAGAATTAACTTGCAACAACGGATCAAATAAATAAGACTTCAAACCCACTCTGCAGTTATTACTAACTTCTGATATGATGAATACAGAAAACAGCATGGCTTTGAATACGTTTAGGCTTATTTGAACTCACCAGTCGCTGTTGCTCCAGCAGTTGGTCTGCTTCTTCTTTCTCCTTTTTGTACAAGATTTCCATTTCAGTGAGCCTACATAAATGGAATAAAAAAAAATGCATATAATCACACAATTCATGACACACTTAAACCAGTTTTTAAACCGGACAAAAATGACATTACATTTCAATAGAGCCAACAGAATGGATTGAACACCTTTTCTCCATCTCCTGCTTCATGTCGATGCCCTGTTTCTCAAGAAGCTCTCTCTGAGCAAATGTCCAATCCACCGGCTCCACAGGGGTTTCGGCTGTTGGCGTCTTCTCCCTCTCAGCTCTGGCCTGTTCGGGGTGGTTGAAACGGAATACGTGGTTCTTTCCCATAATGATCCGGTTACCTAACGGACGGTAGTGCACACGTGTGGCAGAAATACTCCAAATTAGCAAAGACATTGGACCTTCAGTGCTGTGTAAATGTAAGGGCTCCAACTGTTGTAATGACCAAGGGCTGTTTGGAATCATGTATAACCCATTTATGATTATCATTGGCATTATCAAGTCATCTCAACCGAATATCATCATTTACAATTATGTAAATAGCTGAGATATGTACCTGAGCGCAGCTGGATTGCGCCCTCAACCCGCTTGCCGTTGACGTAGGTTTCCGATGCCTCGCAGGGAACCAGCATGACCACAACTTTAACAGACACATAATAACCAATCATTATCAACTTGAAGGGCTCATCATTGTTAATTTTAAATGGTCCCAATGTATGTAGTGATTGCTATACCATAATATTGTCATTATTAACAGAAGAAGAATTTTCTGTCTATAGCTTTGCTTGAATTTCCTCTTAAAAAGTGCTACAAACACTTCTTTATTCAATTCAAGTACCAAAGCAAACACAAGCAAGCAAACTCATTATACAGTGACCTCACCATTTCCATTTGCATTCTTCTCGCTGCGGAAGATGCAGTGCTCCTCCTTGATATGAGCACCACTTAAAACTATGTCCTGTCGTCTTTCAGCATCAGCCTGACCCACCCTGAAACGATGGTAGAGGCCATTTTTAGACGGTGAACACACTGCCCTCTCATTGTATTGGCAGCCATTTTGGCAAAAAGTCAGCAGAAGTACTTAAATGGAGACCATAACTTTTAGAAGGCACAACCTCTATAGCACTAAATATCTCCGTTTCTGTCAGTTATCATTGTCCATCTGGGGTGCGAAGTAAAAAAATACTGAACTGGAATGGTCCCTTAAGGGAGCTAAAAGGACAAAGGCTGGAGGAAAGTTACTTCAGACAGTGAACCTTTTTGTGATCAGCGGCAGATTTTAAGCTGGTTTCCTCTGATTCTGAAGTGACCTATTGCTTGATATCAATAGAGGAACAAAAATACAGAGTAGTTTTTTCAGAGACCCTGCCTTGGAAAAATCTCAAACCTTTCCACATCATCTGCAGTATTTCATTGTCATCTTGGTTACCTTGTAATTCCATCTTTGATGTAGTAGAGCAGACACTCTGACATGAGAGGATCCTCATTAAGGTTAACCAGGTGTGGAGTCTACAGATGAAACACAAGAGGTAGACAGTTAACCACAAAAAACATTTTGAAGATTTCACTACTTTCAGCAATAATCAGCTGCGATGTAAGAACACAGTGCGACGCAACCAGAGTCACCTTGATACCACTAAAACAATGCTAGCAGCTACTCCACTAAACCACCAACCTTTATTGGTGAAAACACCCCATTAAAGTCTGCAAAAAGATCACAAGGCTTCTAACCAATGGAGAAGCAGTGAATAAAAAGAGAGAAAAAATTAGACAAATGGATTTAAACAAAAAGAAAGCAGCAGAGGGGGAGGGGGGGACGAACAAAGCATAACTAAAGAAGGATTGTTTTCAAAGAGGGGAATTTTCTGAAAGCTGATCTAGTGACAGCTGATGCTGAACAGCTAGGGATTAAAAGATAGCAAATCTCTCTCTCAAATGCTACTCTTCTGATAAGTGCATACTACTGGAACACTGGTCTACAAGTTGCTGCCACACAGTACTTCATCTACTAGAACATACGGGAGACTGCTGGGGTTTCTAGCTTTTAATAACTTACTGAGAGACAAGTAATACATTCAAAACATAACTTTGACTAATGCTTGAATTCACAAGCACTTGTCAAATCTTAATACGACCCGACCATTTGTAAATGTGTATCTTGTATATTACACTGTCTATCAATCATGGAGGGGGAAATTAACTGTAACAGTAGCTAAAAGTACATCAAATGCAGAATGTGCCACAGGTGCAGAAAATCAAGAGAACAACGACTATGGCAATAAGCAGATTGATGATGTTTAACCACTATCAAAAGACTTATACCTAGTGATGGGGCTACATCTAGTTCAGGAAAGGGTCCATTTCTCCTAATTCAACTAAACAAACCTTCTTGTTGGAAAAATCAAACTGCTCTTCAAACTGCATTTCATGGCTAAGCTGATTATGTGAAGGAAGCAAAAAAAGAATGGAAAGACACAAAATAATAAAGAGAATAGATGAGTAAAAACAATGGTTGCACAGGGAAGGTCTTGTGGAAAAAGTGAAACAGAAGTGGGGAAGTCATGGTGAAAGGGTGTGCAGTGCATCACCACCCATGGCCAACTTGAAACAGCCCCCTTCCATCGACATATGTGCTTGCGTCTTTACCTTTTTAGGAGAGAAGACCCCCAAAGTGCCACCATCTTCTCGGATTGCCACACCCATCTCTGCAAGCAAGGCCTCCCTGTGAGGAGGAAAAACATTTGTAGTTGGAAGACACCGTCACACTGCATATATTTTCTTACAACGACTGCAGCAAGCATATGTTCTATGGAGGTTTATTTCCAGCAATGAGCCTTTGGTATTGATCAGAGAAAGAGGATGAAATGTGATGGTGTGCAACTTTATAGCAAGTGATTTGTGGCATGACAACAGGCAGAGAATGGCACCAGGGAGACTTAATGGACAGACACGTTTGATGTCTGCAGCCACAGATGAGTGGGTGAGTGGGTAAGTGTGTATGTGTGTGTCTGTGTAAAAGGGGGGGGGGGTTGTGGGTGAAAAGAAGACCTATGGGGGGTTGTTTCACACTGACAGGACACAGATGAAGTGAAGGATGGATGGAGGAGGAGGCACAGATATGACTCACATGTCTTACTTAGATAGAGGTACAAAAGAGCAGACTGTCTGCTAATACTGACCTCTCCATGCGGATTGCCTCAGTCTTGCGCAGTTTTTCTTCCCAGGTTTCATTGAGTTCGGCTATGATCTTTTCTGATTCCTGAACAACCAAAGCAATGTAATCTTAGTCATTAAGAGTGAAGTAGTAACAGTGTGTTTAGCTTATTACAAAAAAAATGTACACCAAGTGTCTGCCAAGAGTTTTAATAAATGAGCATGTATTTTTTTGAAAATTAGAGATTTAGTTTTGGGTCAGGGATAAAAACTGATGAGGGGCATTGTAACCTGCTGCTGTATATCATGATAACTATACCATAACTTGTGATATTCCTATCTGATAATGTTGCTTAACAATAATGTAGGCTAAGCTTTTAGAATAATTATAAAAAGGTAACCTTTACTGTAATCTTTGATTCTGGATCACTAGGATAACAGCAAATGGAATATGTGTAAGTGATGTGCATCACTAGTTTAAAAAAAAAAAAAAAAAAAAAAAAAAAAAAAAATCTATTTTGGTCCAGTTCCCTTCGTATCTGCGTTGGTGCTTGACGTCATTGGATGACAGACATACCGAGCACCATGGTTGCCATAGAAACTGCAGCCCCTCATGGTCGGTGGTTGCCATCCTATGTGCTACCTTATCAACAGTGAGAGAGGTCTACTGCGAGCTGGACGTGTTTAGATGAAGTGTGGGTGGGGCTTCTTCACCTTAAATTAAACTTCTAATTTATTCAACAAGTGTGCAATGGGTGGCTTTGATTGTTAAGGTGAGAACACACCAAACGCGTTGGGTGCGGCGGCGGCGTTGAAAAATCCTACTTTTGCATAGGGAACCATTGGTTTAGGCGCGATGATCTGTTGGCCGCGGCAAAGTGGCGCTTTGGGCGCGGCAGCCGCGCCAACGCCCCACCAAAGCCTCAACGCACCATCGCCCGAGATGAAAAAATTGAACTTTCAACGCTCCAGCGCGTGACGATTAGCCGCGTTGGCCAATCAGCGGTGAGCTTGACCCGACGTCACGGACATCGGCACGGTGGGAGCATGGGTGGGAGGACAACACAGAGGCTGAGAAACACCGAGTAGGAAATGCGGCTGGCTGGTGATATGAAGCCGCTCGGGGTTGGGTTAGAAGACGTGGGGAAAGTGAGCCAGGAGAATGGGCTTCCTGGTTAATTCAGTGAATATAGCGGCTGTGCTTTAGCCGATGAACCAAGTTAGCACCGGTCGGATAGCGTTAGTTAACTCACCCGGTTGTGTGCGGCCACCACCTCCATAATGAACCCAAACATAACGGCTAAGTCCGGGGAACTTTCACAACGAGTACAGCGAAGCACTGGTGTTTATGCCAATATCTACGCCAGCCACGGTCCCATCACTGCCAGGTAGGGTAATTGCCTTTATTTTCTACTGCCCTGTGCACGATGCTGCTGTAAATGTGTTTGGTATGGTGCTGCCTTGCTGTTTGTGTTCATTTCCGAGTGGCGTGAATCTGCAATGCTGTTTTAAGGCTATTTGTTCCGTTCAGTTGCTGTTTATTTGTCTTTTGGCACAATTGTTGGCCGTGTTGTTTTTGTGTGGACATGAACACTGTTGTGTCGGGTCGGGTCTGATCGCAGCCATGGTTGATTAGGGGAATAAATATATCGGGGGAGACTAGCTGAGTAGCGTTGGGCGCGTTGAACCATTTTTTGACACAAAATGACCAAGCGCCAGATCAGGTGCATTGGGCGCTTTGGCCACCGCACCCAACGCGTTTGGTGTGTTCGCACCTGTAGTTGGTATTAATTTTTTGACTCAATCTGTTGTCCTACACCATTTAAATCAAACAATGACAAATATTTATATATTTTGATTTCATTTTAGCATCCTAACATTATTTATCATTGTAATATCCAACAACAAGCAGCAAGGGAAGCCCCTACTATGCCACACACTTGTAGTTAATACGCATTTATCACAGCAGCCGTTTTTGTTGCCAGTGGAAAAAATGTAATACAAATAAATCAAATTTGATTTATTAGAATCAATTGAGAGCATATTTCTCTTAGAGTAAATAAATGAATAAGCCAGAGTTCAGTGGCTTTTCTTCTCTCTAAACAATAGACTCGAGGTGTGATTTGATTAGACTGTTGCAGTGTACATGGGCCAACTTTACCTTGAGTCTCTCAATAGCCTCCTCTCCTCCAGGGGTGGACATGATGCGCTCCTGGATGCTGGTGACCGACTGAAGAAGGCCAGCCTGGTTGCAGAGTGCGCCAGACGAAGGAGAGGCTGTCAGGGAACCAATAGGGGCTGTGGAGAAATGGCCAGGGCGTTGGTTCTCTGAGGCTACCAAGTATCTATGCTTATTGTTCTGAATGTCTTTGAGGTCTGAGCCAACAGCAGGAGAGAGAGAGCGAGAGAGAAAAAAAAACACCACACAGAGAGAGGTGGGATAGGCCAGGGGCAGGATAGGGGGAAAAAGACACAGAAAATGGAGGAACCAAATACCAAATATGAGGAGAGAGAGAAAGTAGGGAAAGATGTTGGGAAAGAGAAAGGACAAAGGGGAGGAAATGTAAGACACACGTTGTACGTTAAAGGGTTAAGACAAACACCAACTATAATGAACAGCGAAAGAGAGCAGCAGTTTTCACTCCAGGTAGTTTTAAAATCTGCTTGAAAGAACTATTCAACTCCAAGAGAAAATTTATTACATTTCAGCCTCAAGAAGCTCTCTAATGGAGCA
Source organism: Hyperoplus immaculatus (assembly GCA_949357725.1). NCBI lineage: Eukaryota > Metazoa > Chordata > Actinopteri > Uranoscopiformes > Ammodytidae > Hyperoplus > Hyperoplus immaculatus. Next base: position 24,758,411 of record OX442360.1, on the reverse strand, counting down.
CAATAAGAGAGTTTCCAGAGGGCTGTTGTGTTGGGCCAGGATTTGCCTCTGAGCACTTCATTTCTAGTATGAACACTTCTGAACACTTTTCTTGCTATTGTCTTGAACTCTGACGTGAATGAAAACAACCCTGAGTGAAAACTGCTACCAGTGTATCAACTACAGGATGGGATGGAGACTGCAAGAAGGCCCAGAGGGAGATCGGATGAGGGTCATTGATACATGCTGCAAAAGTTCAGCCTGCAGTCGAGTAGTTTGTATCACCGCGCACGCACACACAAAATAGTGGAGCCACGGCAGCCTCAATAAATGTCAGACAGTCCATGTCAGTGTAATGGCATTCAGGATCTCTGCGGTGCTTCCCAAGAACCAAATAAAAAATAATTATAATAAGGGAATAAAAGCTGCATTTAAATTATTTTGGAGGTACAGGCATTTTGGATAGAACGATGTCTCTTTAGGCTTTTCATATTCCAGAAAAATAGGTGCTGGACCAATCAAGAGTTACTAATTCTTAGTGGGATAACAGCACCAAAATGTAACCTTTTAACTTGTACATTGGGTAAGACAGGTAGTAACCTGCTTTTGGTCAAGAAGACATTAAAATGAACATATACACAAATTAGTAGCGCAAAAGGGCAGGAAGGGAGGAGGAGGTGTTAGGGATTTTTGAGAATACAGCAGAGGGCACACCAGCAAACTAACTATAGCATACAAATTGTCAAAGCACATATAGTTAGTCAACTCTGCAAACACACACCTCTGTTGTGGCTACTTAAAAATTCAAAATCATGCACCTTTTCGTCTGTAGATTTGAGCCTCGGTTTGAGAACTGAGTTGTGCTACTCTAAAGATTTGAGCACTGTCACCTGCAGCAGATAGTTAGTAAAACAAGAAATAAAAAAATAAAGAACAGAATTTTTTTTGAGAAAGTGAGTCAAAGACTGACATGGTAAGAAAATGATGCGGGGGGTGGGGAAGACAGACAAGCTATTCTAAAAGTAGGTTCTAAAGGCCAGGACACACCGGCCAGATAATCGCCGTCGTAGTGTCGGTAGGGGGTCGGGACACGAATCTGTTTGGTGTGTGCCGTGACGTCGGCCGACGTAGAGGTCGTCGGGCTTGTTTTGCGCCGATTGAACATGTTCAATCGGCGGCCGACCGTCTTTCATTTGGAGCAATTTGATTGGTGGAGGGCTAGCGAATCAGTGAAGCCCGGAAGTGAGGCGGGTAGCACAAACAGCTAACAACAGCTAGCCATCGTTTTAATGTGTTTGTTCGTTTCGTTTTGCGAGTACTCACATGCATCAACCCTTGTTGACTGCTCGACACCATGCTCGACACTCTCTGCTAAAAATTGTGCTCTTATGGCCCATGAATATAAATACGTATTTCTATCTATGTTTATGCTCTAGAGAGCTGTCCCATCATTTCCGGCTTTCGTATTTTTTCGGGCCACAATACAGATTAGCGCCGCCTGCTGTTGTGGAGACATTACGTCCCGCGCAAGCGCAGAGCGTACGGAAAAATAAGCAGTCGTCTCGGTGTGTTTTGTGGCCGCGACGGGAAGACTGGAGCTTCCTGAAACGGCGACTCCAGTTTTTGGGTAGTCGGAACGTGTCGGACTGGTGTGTCCTGGCCTTAAAAGGGGCTTTCTAAAAGTAGGTTCTAAAAGGGGCTTTCCAAAAGTAACTTGTGATACATTTGGATTTCAGCCTCCAAGTAGCTGCCTCACCCCCATCATTCTAGAAAATAACAAAACACAAGCGTAATGCATGCTAACGTATTGGCATGCTAACCATAGCCAGTGCGCACACCTATGGAAGCCTTGCATTTCTGAGTTTTCTTTTATCAAGCTTTTTTGCTTTTTTACGCATTTACATGCAAAGCTGGTAGCATATTTAATAAAACAGGCCATGGGGGCATAAGCAATGTTATTATGCTATAAATAATTAGGGCAATTAGTTATAAAGGCATTTCATGACTACCACACATATACACACATTTGATTCCACTTCCTGGGCAATCATCCCCCATGGGATCAACTGAGGGGAAGCAGGAAAAGATGAGAAGGGTCAGAGGTCAGCACCAGTAGAATGAGAGGAAAATGTTAGACATTTCTTAGTGGGCTGGATGACAACGATAACGAGGATGAGAAGATACAGCATGGAGAGACTTGTTAAGTGCCATGTCATTAGGCAGGATCTCAGCAGGCATTAGCAAGTAGGCAGGTTATTAATTTATTCAGATATTAGAAGTTATTAATGGGTGTATTAAGTCTCTAATTGACTGGGCTACAAGCCATTAATCTTGTGCACAGCAAATGAAGTGCGATAGCTAAATGTAGCTTCAAACTGCTATTTTTGTTGTCACTCACATTATACATTTTACTCTGTACGCAGTCATAAAAAAACGGTGTCTGGGTAAATATGTTTCTGAAAGCGGTTTGTGTCTAATCATTTCATTTTGTAAACGACATGGGCACAAATACTGAACGATGAACACAAAGTTGGATGGCTGAAAGCAATGAGGCAGTGATATAGAAAGAAGATTTTGCCAGCTTGTGGTAGACCCTGAGAGAGAAAGTAGACACTCTGTGGCTGCAGATGTGGCCTGCTGTGATGGCATTTAACTCACTGTCCAGGATGTCTCCCAGGCCCTGGGCACGGAGCAGCTCCTTCAGTCGAGACACTTCATCCTTCAGGTCACGCACCAGCCTATTGTTGGGATCCTCATTGATGACAGCATTGCATTTGATGTTCTTAGCTCGGTCGGCGTAGCTAAAAGCAAAATATAACAGTTTATAGATTTAAATAGCAGTGAAAGATCAAATGCAAACAATTAACTGACTTTTTTTTTTGTATGTTTTCACCCATGTCTTGGATGGAAACCTTACCGGAGTGTGCTGAGAGTTTCGTCATAGTTGATATCTGCAGGGCTGAGGGCAGCAACCATGGCTGTTCTTGAGTTGCCACCTAATAACAAAACATCATTACAGAGGTTAAAATTATGAGACAATTGGGCTGAAAAGACAGTTTTAATACACACTGTTATATAGTACTTGCTAAAAAAGACTTTAGATATAAGAATTATTTCAAAATACTAAATGATTTACAGGGCGCTACCTTTGAAAAGGCTTAGCACTAATAGACACTACTAAAGCAATGAGCGCTGAATACTAGTTCCACTAATACAAGACATGTGGCACCTAAAATTCAAGATACACTGTGCTCGACTTCTCCATACATGACTGGACCAAGTAGATGTGTGTGCCTGTCTAGTTAAGTTGACACAAAGTCTGCTGACAGTGCTGTTCTTTAAATGTATACTAGCTCCAGTCACTTATTTTTATACCAATTCGTATAGCAGGGCACAGATGGTTAAAATGTTCTTGCTGTGCAGGAATAATAATTTCGCTACACAGTTAATGGATATATTAACGTTCATACCCAGGTTCTCCCTCAACAGCCATGTCAGAACAGAGTCTCTGTACGGGATGAAGTCAGTCTTCTTCTTCTTCTTGCTCTGCAGTAAACAAACATTAATTGGTTAGGCATACAAAAATACTAAAACTCAAGGAAGGTTTTTGGTTATAACATTTAAAATGAGGGATGGCCGTCAGAATATTACGATGTACCATGACAAACACTATATTATGTAATGGATTAGACTTCAAGTACAATGAGTAAAGGCCTGATAGGAGCAGCTTTTTGCTCTGGTGCATGGTTTGCTAACATGTGATACAAATGGCGGTGGCGGAACACTGTGCAGCAACTTTAACATTGCAATTGGCAAAAGGCCGTCACATGTGAGTCATGGGAGGAATCAGGGAGGTTAGTGGTTCAGCTGTCAAAAGGTTTACCTTGCTGGTACAGTTATCCTGCGCAAGCAAGCATTACAAGGACGAGAGAGGAGAAAACAGAAGGGCAGAGATTACAGCATGCCAGGCTCCAAACATCAATTCCTTGAGAAGACTGAGTTTTTGAGTTTTTAAAAGGGTACGAGAAGGGGTTGAAAGCAGGAGAAAGAGAGAAAAAGAAAGAAATAGAAATAGAAAACATACATAAGCAGGCCCGGTTCTAGACAGTAAGATTAGGGTGGGCCGGTAGAAATTTTAGGTGGGCACACTGGGCAAAGAGACTGAATTGTTTTGCCCTTGTAAGATCTCTGCGTCTGATTTTTGCCACATCTACTGTGAATTGTGTAGAACACAATATGCAAATAAACTTTGAGTGTTGCTGTGTGGGAGATTTGATTCTTGCATGTTTTTTTCCCAAATGTTTATGAATAACATATAATATACATTATATACAACATAATGTATCTTTTTTTTGTCGCAGTATTAACTGTAGGCAGCCTGAGCTGATAGAAGAGAAAGCTTTGGGACTGGGCAGCCTGGATGGCGGTAGTCCAGAGCTATATACTATACACACTATATAGATATATAGTCTTTCCACTCGCCTCTGATGTTCAGCTGGGTGAAAATAGTAGACCGCCGAGGTCACAACCCTGCTAGGGGGATCCGGAGGTATGCCCCCCCGGGAGTTTTTTTTTTTTTTTTACCTTTTTAAAGTTAAATGCATGAATCTGGTGCACTTTGAGAGGAAAATTAAGAGGCTAAATCTGAGGAATTTTGTGTGAACAAATAATTTGGAGACACTGGGTCGGATTAATTAGAAGCTATTGAAGAAAGACACATGGATTTTCCATAGAAATATAAATTTGAAATAAAATATTATGCAGGGTCCTCTGGGATGGGCTTGGTGCTCTTTTCTTTTATGGGACATATTTTTCTGTGATATAATGAATTCATTTAAATGCAGTGAGAGGAACGAAGCAGAAGAACTCCGTTGTCCAGTTATCTTTTTTTCCACAGACGTGGCTGAAATAGGCTATAGACTATACACAGTGCATGGGCAACTGAGGGCAGCCCCATTTTCAAATATTTTTAAATAAACTCAATACACACTGTGCATGCCATGGACGTGAACGTGACGTGATCAGTTAACCTCGGATTACCTCCCAGATGAACTGATTCAATTATTAAGCTATTAACTATCTACCAAAACATTGTATTCCTTTTAATGTATGATAATTCAAACACACAAACTAAAAAAATAAAAAATAAAAAAAAATTGGGGGGGCCCCCCTGGCAGTCGGGACCCTAAGCAACCGCTTATTTTGCTTATGCCTCGGGCCGGCTCTGCTAACCAGTGACCACTATAAGCGGGTGGGTAACTTGGAGGCAGGCTGTCCTGCCCATCCAATAATACAATTAGAAGCAATGGTATATTCTTTAGTATTATTTAATTGTCTGAATTTTATTTGACATTTTCTTGGACAGCGAATGAACATCCTCTAGATTGTGCATCATACCGACCAATTTCACTATTAAATACGGATGTGAAGATACTTGCTAAAATTCTCGCCCACAGATTGGAGGATGTTCTCCCCTCTATCATATCCCCCGACCAAACTGGGTTTATAAAGGGACGCCAATCATTTTATAATATCCGCCGGCTAATGAACATTTTATATTCCCCCAGAAATATTGAATCAGAATGCCTCGCTTCTATGGATGCTGAAAAAGCATTTGATAGAGTAGAATGGAATTATTTGTTTTTCACCCTTGAGAAATTCGGTTTGGGTTCTGTTTTCACTTCGTGGGTTAAATTACTATATGCATGCCCTTCTGCCTCAGTATTAACAAACAGCCGTTACTCAAGTAGTTTTGATCTGCACCGTGGGACCCGGCAGTGTTGTCCTTTGAGCCCGCTCCTTTTTGCTATTGCAATCGAACCACTTGCGATTGCCATCAGAGGTAACAAACAGATTCAGGGGATATGGAGAGGAGGAATTGAACATAAGGTATCATTATACGCCGATGACTTACTTTTGTTTGTTGCCAAGCCAGCCACCTCCTTACCGGAGGCACTTTCTGTGTTGGAGGTCTTTAGTCAGTTTTCTGGCTATAAACTTAACTTGAGCAAGAGCGAACTTTTTCCGATTAATAAAGAAGCTCTTAAACTTGATTATACAGCTCTCCCACTCAAAGTGGTGACAGACCATCTGAATTACCTTGGGGTATGTTTCACCAGAAATTTTAAAAACCTATTTAAATCGAACTTCCTCAAATTATTGGATCAGGCGAAGCAAATATTATCGAAGTGGTCTCCTCTGGCTTTCTCTCTCATAGGTAGAATAAATTCAATCAAAATGACATTACTCCCAAAGTTCCTATATCTATTCCAGTGTCTCCCCATCTTTCTCCCCAAATCCTTTTTTCAGGCCCTTGACTCTTTAATGATAAATTATATTTGGAATGGTAAACACCCTCGGTTAAGGAAAGCATTTCTTCAAAGACCAAAACAAACAGGCGGAATGGCCCTCCCTAATTTCCAATACTATTACTGGGCTGCTAATATCCGTTCTTTGGTGTATTGGGTGCATTTTCACCTTGACGACTCAGCCCCAGTATGGGTAACAATGGAGTCCAGCGCTGTTAGCCCATTGTCTCTATCTGCCCTCTTAAGCGCCGCACTTCCACTCTCTTCGGCTATTCCCAATAGTAATCCCGTGATTAAGCACTCCCTTCGAATCTGGACCCAATTTAGGAAGAATTTTGGAATGCAGAATTTTTCACTTTTCAGCCCAATTGCAGCTAATCATTTATTTATTCCCTCGACGGTGGATGGTGCATTCAAGATCTGGCATAAAAAAGGCTTAAAATGCATCGGTGATTTATTTATTAATGATCTATTTGTTAGTTTTTCCCAATTGACAAAACATTTTGGTATCGAAAAGACAAACTTTTTCCGATTTCTGCAAATCAGGCATTTTACGCAGAAGTTAATTCCCCAATTCCCTTATAAACCGCCAGCCAATCAGGTTGATTTGTTTCTGTCTGTAAACCCCACATTAAAAGGCTCAATTTCTGTGTTTTTCAACCTTATTTCAAAGTTGCATAGCCCCTCTTTAGCAGCTATAAGAACCGTGTGGGAGCAGGACCTAGGCTCTGCCTTCACAGATCGCATGTGGGATTCAGTCCTGGATCGGATACACTCTACCTCCATGTGCGCCCGACATGCTCTTGTGCAATTTAAAGTAGTACATCGTATCCACATATCTAAAACCAAATTAGCTCGTATGTTCCCCGATGTAGACCCGACCTGTGATAGCTGTAAGAGCGCACCGGCATCACTCTTTCACATGTACTGGTTGTGTCCCACCTTGACTGAGTTCTGGACATCAGTTTTTCAAACAATTTCTGAAGTACTTCAGCATCAAATTAAGCCGAACCCTTTCACTGCAATTTTTGGCATTGCACCAAATTCAGGCTTACCTAAAGTGAAGCTGAGAGTACTGGCCTTCACCTCACTACTTGCTCGCAGGGCTATCCTCCTCAAGTGGAAAGATCCTGCTCCTCCTTCCCACTCACATTGGATTCGAGACATTATGGCATGTATGAATTTAGAGAAAATACGTTACACAACCCAGGGATCCGAGAATAAATTTGACCGAATTTGGCGCCCCTTCCTAAATTATTTAAAAAAAACAATAATAACTATAGAAGAGTAGCTACCCCCTTCCCTCTTTTATTTTTTTATTTGATTTAATTTTATTTCTTTATGTGTTTTTTTTTTTTTTTTTTTTTTCATATTGATTGTTTATTTCTGTTTCTTGTAGGGTATATTTTGTGTTGTTGGGTGTGAGGGTGGGATGTGGGTGGGGTATGTTCGGGGGGGAAAAAAAGGGGAAAAAAAAAAAATTTGTACTAATCGTGCTACAATTTGTTTGTTACGAACATTTAATAAAAAAACCTTTGAAGGACAGCGAATGAACAGGTCCGTCCGATAGTGGGTCTGGACTTCCAACAAAATAAAAATAAAATAAAAATCTAAAATTTTGATTGGGTGGGCACAGCCCACATTTGGGTGGGCACGGCCCACCCTGGCCCCTGGCTACCGCCGGCCCTGTACATAAGTATAAACACTCACCACTTCAGCCAAGGCAGAGATGACCTTTCCTAACGTGGTGAGAGATTTGTTGATGTTTGCACCCTCCTGTAAACACAGATGCAAAATATATATATATATTATTATAGAGCAAGGTCACAGCAATCAATGGTTTGCTAATGCCAGCCAGTGCAGTGTATTTCATGATGAGAGTCTTACCTTTAGCCTGGTACCAGTAGCTCCAGTGGAATCTGCTCGTTCACTCCCTGCCAAGTCTACCAGACTAATTTTACTGACCTGAAGGAGAAGTAAATGCTTTTTAGATGCATCAGACTTATTAATAATTCACATTTGAAAGATAACAAACACAGAGAAGTTGTGAATATTACTGAAACAATGATATTGCTGACAACTGAATAAAGTTTGTGATTTTCTTACATATATGCACATAGTTTACAATGCAAAGCATCAAAAATCTCTAGAAATGTAAACCATTTCCAACATTTTCACATTATTGTGAAGTGAGATGCAGCTCTGAAATTAAAACGGATAGTGTGACTAAATACAACAATAGACATTGTGTTTGCAGTAACACAACAGTCTTTGTCTGTCCACAGTCAGAGGAAACGCTAAAATGCTAATCTAAAATGTCTCTCTTCCTTTGTCCTACTCCGATCACCACCGACTTAGAGGACCATAGGAGACATCTTGGGCAAATCAAAAAGAGCAGACTCACTAAGTTGTAAGTAAAAACCAGTGTGAAGTAATGCAGTCCAAAAAGCATCGGATCATTATACATTATAAACATGAGTATAGGTTGAGTCATCGATTCTGGAGAATGCTTGTTGTCAAAATAAATGTTGTACTGTGTCTAGGGCATGTTGTTACTACAGTGGGCAACCTTTGTTTACATACCAGTTTACAAAGCCTAGGCTATGTATTAACATCATTATTTTTTTACCGCACACACAGTAAGGACAGATAGCAGATCATGAGGAGATATTCACTGATTTTGACAAAAGTTGTTATTTCAACAAGCGTTCTCAAAAATCACTGACTCCACCTTTAAGTGTAAATGGCTTTCTATTCTCCTCTGACCTTTTCTGTGGAGAGGTCTGTTTCGCTGTCATGCTTCTTCTGTGTGAAGACGATGGTGAACACAGCATGGGACCGGCTACTGGTCTCATTCATGTTGGTGGCAGCCACAGTTCTGTAGGTCATCACAGAGAGGCCATGATTAGGAAATACACAAGCATGCTTCACATTGGATGCAACCCATTTTTCTGGACACTTTAATCATTGTGCCCCTTTAACTATTCAGTATGATTCAATGTTAAATTACTTCATGGTATTGGCTATTACTGGAGCTATCATCATCCCGGGGTTTTACGCCTGTTAGAGTGATTCAAAAAGGGATTAGTTTGTGCGGTGGAGGTGGATAAAACTGTGAAGACATCGAACGCAAATACGCAAGGCACACTCTAGAGGGACAGTCACAGGGGAGATATGGGATGTTCACGCCGTGTTCTAGAAATAAGCCTTCTGAGTCAGCACAAGAAGATTAAGGCAGGGTTCACTCCTCCCCACTGAGCTCTCCTGGCACATACACACACTCTTTTTCAATAGAAATACTCACTACCTGCCATTTAAGAAATGTTCTGTCTATGTACAGTATAATCTGAGCTGGACTTCCTGTTACATTTCAAATTTGGCTCACCTAGCCTTGTTGCCTGCGTCCATAAGGTCAGCGATGTCTGTGTAGGAGGTGACCGCTAGCTTGGACAGGTCCTCCACGTAGGGGCCGAGTAGTGGATGTTCTCGGACTCTTAGATTTCCTTTGTTCTTTGGGTTGAGCAAATCTCTCACCCGCTCACAGTAAATCTCCATGTAACTGACCTACAAACAATACAATTATCAGTTCAGGTGCCTGATTGCAACATCATAAAGCAGAACAAAGACACTGAATGTGAACCGTTATAATGAAAGGTTAAACAAAGTAAGTATATTAAAGTTTATTTTTGCATTTTTACAATATATATATTTTTTTTAATTGTTATTCATTATTTAATTAATTTGAGGTTAGAATACTTTTGTTCTCCAAGAAGTGTTCATTCAACTAAATTATACAGCATATTTTAAGATTAACCTAATGTGTGATGTCTGACAATCAGCACAAAAAACAGTCAGGAGAAGGCTGGGAATGGTTCATAATAGACAAACCGGCATAGGAGTCAGAAATGTGGAGAGAGAATAGGGATTACAGATGGCGTGGCAGCCCGACACTCACCTCAACCGAGTAGGAGAGCTGGTCTTTGTTGTTGTCCACCTCGATTTTCTCAAATAGATCTTCACACAGCTGAGATGCAAAGAAAAATTTTTTTTTACTGCAAATGAACAGTGTGAGAGGTAAAGTGGGGAATGTATTTGCATATATCGAATATAATTTAGCAATAAAAACGTCATGCAGTAAGATCTAAAGAGCTTCAGCAAATGAGACATAGGCATGTCATATGTTAATAGTGGATCCTGGGTTTTAATACGGCCTATGTACCCCTTTCTATATCACAGTTTTCCAAAACTAGACTAAAATGGTAATCATGGCTGGACGCACACAGGATAAGGATATTAATTAGGAACATTTTACAGGGACAAAGCGCCATCTCATTGCAACAAACGTAAAATGTCAAGTTGCAGTCACAACATTTAAGAGCTGGATCAATTTGGCTTAGAATTAGACTGAATGAATGACACTGTTCTTGTGGTATAAATCGACCAGCAAAAAGAAAAGAAAAAAGAAAGATGTCTTATAGAACAAACCATAGGAATGATTCCCTCCTGCCCCTCCTCTTGCTTGCCCATCATAGTGTAGGATTTGCCCGATCCTGTCTGGCCATAGGCAAAGATGCAAACGTTGTAGCCCTCAAAAGCATGCTGCAGCATTTCCTTGCCAATATCATTAAATACAAGGTTTTGTGATGCAAAGCTTGGGTCTTCCGGCTGTGGGAAAGGCAGAGAAATGACTTGAATTGCATATCATTTCAATAAACTTGTGGTATTCCAAATTGACGATACATGTAAAATTAAATTTAATTATTATATTTGATGCAAGTTCAAACTCACCGTAGTGTGCGACCAGTAGGAGTAATCAAAACTGAAGGTCTTTGCTGGTTCCTTTGGGGCTTTGGGGTTGGAAATAGCTGTGGGAAGAAGAACAACATCAGTAATGTGGATGATCAAATTTCTTCTGGCCATTTTCAAAAAAACACAAAATGCTACATTTTGGTTTCACATACACAGACTTCTATTGGAATGTCTAAATGTACTCAATGTGTAACTTCATTTTATATCGTATTTGGCAAATAATAGTTAAAATATTCTGTTCCTCAATCAAAGAACTAACAGTGATATATTTGGAACTGAAAGTCACATTATGGGTATGGACAGATTAGGGGCCATTTTGAGAACTGCAACTGTTTTCCCAAACACACCATCTTTAAATCAGTAAACTCATATTGTATTGATCAAGTGCACACACACAAACAATACAGAGTTTGAACATTACCACACGTGGCCTATTCCTAGATTTCCTAGTATAACCCTACGTATAGTATATCCACTATACCTAACCCTTCACCTGTTGTGCGTTTGCAAAAGGCATGATGACAGAATGTTTCCTCACTAACCGGCCTTCCCTATGGTCACACAGACATTTCTTAATGAACAAGAATCTGCAGCCACGCCTGGCATGTCATCCCTCTCAACCATGCTTGCTGGTACCCCTGGGGCTTGTGTTCAAGCTTTCCACACTATGTACTGGATATGTCACAGAGAGAAAGAGAGAGGGAGGAGAGGAGACCAAGTATTTACAGCAGGAAATATGTAGATATCGATACCCTGGTTGTTCCTCAACCCCCCTTCGACAATCTGCACTTTTATTGACTAAAGCTGCTTTGTGTCAGGTGGCCAGTGCAGAGAGTTTGTTTAAGCTAGCTAGACAGACAAATGCATACCTCCACCGTTATTGAAAAAAGGGAGACTAAAAGTAACGGTTGTGCTCAAGGTCCTAGCAACAATCCAAACAGAGCAACAATAGTAACCAAAGGCAGAGCACAAGGAAATACTGAATCTGCATCCAAGTAAGAACAATATCATATGTGCATTCAGGGCATTTTTCCCCTCTTTACAAGAAAACCAAAATTAAGTCATTAGCTTTTTTTCATGCTAATTATGTGCTCTGCTAATGGGCAAATGAAAGCCAGGTTTGGCACTTGACATGAGGGTGCTTGAGAGGCTTTTGCAGAGTGCCCTCCCTGATGTGTTCAAAAAGGATTTCAGCACACCTATCAATAATGCAGGAGATGTGGAGAGACAGGGATTGCATATCGCCCTCCACAGGTCACATGGTGACACAAAAGCACAGCGTGTCCTCAGAAACCAGAACACTAACTGCTCCATGCCAAATATGTCATGATTATAGAACATGCCATTGCATTGAAATGCAAGTAGCAACAACCTAGCAAAGGTAAAAACAATGCATTTGTTTGCACCCCCTGCAATTTTCAAACAGGTTGAAGGTGCACAGGCAAAGCAGCGGCTTCCATATTGGGCACGGGAAGAGGATACAGCTAGACAGGTGGCTAAATAAAGCCAAATTTGACCTGCCGCCAAAGTGAAATTGGAGCCACGGTGTGAAGAAACTAATGGGGATATAGGTTGCCAGTGTACCGATTCAACTTTCCTGGAACAATCTACAGTGGCTATTAATGAAAGGGCAGCCAAATACAGTGTCAACGGGGCAACTTTGCAGTAAAAACAGAAAGATGATACAACTGTGCCACACGTGTGGGGCATTTAGGTACAGTGGGATGACAAACAAGCCTTACTGGGAATCACAGCTGTGTTCCAGCAAGACAAACAATGATAGGAGCTTTCTAATCCGAGGCCGTCGGTTTCTTCGCTTCGGTTATGGGCTCTACTCAAAGAAAAGGTGGTTGTCGTGACATGGTGTAGAAATGTATCCAAGCACAGCATGGTAGCAGCTAGTGGGAGGCAGCTCCAAAAAGGTGAATCATGCTCACAATTAGGCATAAGCGTCTCATTGGATTGCCCACTCCATTGCTCTCAGAACAGATAGCTGCATCACCCGTGTGGTCCTGTCATAGCGTCATAAGTGTGGGTCTGTCATGTAAGAGTCTATTTTAAAAAACGCGTGAAGGACAAGGTTGCTCTGAAGGACTTGGCGGGCAATGGAAACATGCAGTCTTATTGCATATTACTTATATTTTGTGTTGAGAGAATGGCACAGTGCCTCTCTAGGTACAGTATATCCAACTATTGTGCTACATCACAAATCCGTCTCCAAATGTTGTATGTAAATCTAGAGGCACAATGAGGTGAATGTTATCCCTGCCTTCTGAGATTAAGTAGTGTCACATATCCTCATGCAAGATCACTCATCTTTTTTCACCTCAACTGAATGTCAGTTCTTTGGTTCATTTTTTTACACTTGCACCTGTAAGTCACACATAGACACCGAAATAACATGAGTAACACTCATGCACAAATGAAAAACACTAAGGTGTAACTCAGGAATTCTTCAGCTTTCCATTTATAGTAAATATTTCCACCAGAGTCACATCCTGGGCTTAAAATGGCAGACGCATCCTGCTGCCTAATAAACGTCATCACTCTGTCCTTCTAAACCATGGCAACAGGTATAGAAGAGGACCAGACTCTGGTTGCCGTAACAACCTCAACTTGGCACCGGAAGGGAGGATGCGGCACATAGCTTTCCATTTTCTCTCACATCAAGCTTTTTCCCCACTCACTGCTCTTCAGAAAGTATATAGAATGATTCAAAATCCAGGTTTATGGTCAATTGCAATTATTTATCAAACCATGAATTCAGGATTCTAATCCTATTAAAAGCCTGGGACATGCCGAAGGTATAGTGAGAAAAGCTTTAGGATGTGTAACTAAGACATTAAGCTACTTATCATGTCCGACTCTTTCAAAACAAATCCCAAAAAATGACTTTTACTAACTCCTTTAAAGTATGTTGTAAATTAAACATCTAATGACAGGAATTGTGTGTGAAGGACAGAAGACATATTTGATCTTCTGAAAAATTTTGAATGTTTTTGAGGCACAACTCTTGGTGACACAGAAGGTAGGCACTGATTGGCTGCGTATTAGGCAACACTTAGCAGAAGGTCCGCAGACACACAAGGTTTCAAAATGTAACATTATCAGTAAAAGAACCAAACATCCATTACACAAGCCGATGACATGCAAATCTGTGTAGTAGATATGGGTGTAACAAATACATGTATTTGTACCGAACCGCACAGGCCGTAACGTATCGTACTGCACTGTAACGCAATACATAATTAGGGCGTAAATAGCGCCAAGATGATTTAAATATGCCAAATGTACAAGCTTGTTTTGATTGCGGTGCGGAACTTGCACTTTAATTTGGAAAGTATTTTATCTATTGGTTGTTTGCAGCAGTATTTTCTTTTCTATACTGAAAAATACCTATAGGCTGCAATTGTAGGAAATGCTGCACGTAGTTTGTTTTGCATTTTTCCTCTAAATTGAGAACCGTACCATACTGAACCGAACCGTGACTTCAAATCCAAGCGAACAGTGACTTTTGTGTACCGTTAAACCCCTAGTAGTAGACAATGTACGACACACAATTCTCTCAAGATGGAGAAAGTCAGTCAGAGCCTCAAATGTTCAATGCACCGCAACCATCTACTGAGTGGCATATGAGGTTAGTTCAAATGTTTTAATTGCCTAAAATGCCAAAGCTCTTCATTTTCAGTTCCTGTTGCCCACTATATAGGGTTAATAGGATGCTGGCCCTCCACAGGACCCCTCTATTTCAAGGCAGGGTGGATGCCAGTTAACTAACCACATCCTGCTATCTGAAGAACATCACTCAGCTGGTTGTAGCCGGCAGACATTTTGTGCTCCAGTGTTCAACATGGGGCCTATAATCCAGCCAGGAGGGCAAAGGCAACCCCGCAGTAATTAGGTTGTTAGAAGGTTCTGAGCACCACACAGGGACTGAAAGCTATCACTATTCACCTGAGACGAGCAGCCAAGAGAGGTCTAAAATGGCTGAACGTATCAGGCCTCTTCCAGTAACCCTCTAAGGACGTGCAAGCTGTTAATTTGAGTTGATCAATGCCAGTCTGGGAAAATAACAAGGGGATTAGAGCATTAAATAACTGAAATGTAAAATACAAAAAGGAAAACGAATGAAAGAGCTGATTTGGGAAATCGGAGAAATAGTATGTGTGCAGAATTGCGATTACCACGTGTGCTTCTTTTAGCAAGGCCAAGGAATTTTAATAGTATCCCCAGGGACTGTGTGCAGTGTGTGATGTAATAGTTCACTTTAGAATTTTTTTTTCTATCTTAATTCACAAAATTGAAGTCACTTTATTGGGTTACAGAATGCCCTTTTCTACAAAGTAAAAATGTTGGTTAACACAGCGGCAGACAGCCATAAACTGTTAATCTCGACTTATAATAAATGGAATCATAACATCATTAAACTAGGGATATTCATATATAATCTTATAGCTCAACATGACCGTATTCTTCCTTTTTATTTGTGTTGACTTCATTTGGGGTAACAAGGAACCGGACCAAAAATCAAAACAACTCAAGCCTTTCCCCTTAACTTCCTGGCTTTATGCTTTGTGTATGTAAACAGTAGGTATAATTTTGCGTCAGTGAGTTATCTGTTGACTACAACTGCTTTTTATTTGTTTATGTAGTCTATGTTTACACTTTGAGAAATTGACACCATTAAAAGTATACTGAACTAGTACTCATGGATGTAAAAGATAACTATGACTGGGCTAGTATATTAAGAAAATGTTTCATTACATAAGCATATTTACGGATTTTAAGGTGTACTTATCAAACCATTTGAAAAATTCACTCATCAAGGCCTATAAGACCTATGAGCTTAAGGTGAAGAGAGAGAAAGTGTCTGAATGCCTGGACGTTATCTAGTTTTGCCACTGTAAAATAGACTACCACCTAAATAAACTAACCGATAAAAAGTTGCTTAAGGAAAGTAAAAAAAAAAAACATATAAAAAGACTTATATGTTGGCAAACCACCCAACCTTTGGTGACCTTTCCTATCACCAAGTCAAAACAGAAATCAATACCATCATCACAGCTCTCTAATGCTGTGCATCTTCTCCATACATGAGAAATGCACACCTGTGTCACAGTTTGTCCATGAGCAGTGAAGCAAGGCAGCTGTTCACATGAGTCGCTGGTTTAAGCCGTGCCGCAGTAGCGTTAATATGGTTGTTATGTCTTAAATAGGGGACATACCAACTGGATGGGGCACACTCTGGGAAATGATGTGCGAGTTGTATCCAGTGTCTTTGGAAGAGAGTTGTGTGATGGCTCGGTTGCCAGGGATGCAGCACAGGTGACAGAGTTGTCGCTGGATGCAACTCAAAGCTCAGGGCTAAAAGTAGTGTCTGAGCACTGCGGTGCACATTTGACAAACAGCTGAGCTTGTCGCAACCACAACACAGGACATACAACATCTCCAAAACAGAAATGACATGGGGTATGATTGACTGCCCCTTTGGACTCAGTGCACTTTCCCCTATGCTCGGGGACATGCCTTTTCGGCTTTAATTAAAACGTATCCACACATAGCAATTCAACACTCCTTGGATGAGAACTCCTGCCCAAAAAAACAAAAAAAACATGGAACTTTCTGGGCAGGCAGTTTGAGTTGTCTTGCCAGGAGACGTGACCCTTCACACTATAATCAAATAAACACCAACAAACTTTCTGTTTTTGAGAGTATGCATTGTAATCAAAGTAATTAGTCAAAATGTAAAGGAAGTCAATGAGGTCTTACTAACGAATCCCTTGTTTGTCTATAAGAAGGCTGATCACGTCATTTTTCTCTTCCTACTGAGAGAGGGGGGAAAAAAGCACAGGAAGACACCCGAACAATGCACTGAATGCAGGCTATTGCAAATGACAACAGAGCCTGCAAAACACATTAGGTAATCTGTTATGACAAGCCTTTATGTGCCCAGTCCCCTCAATCACAATGACCCTTTTCAGAATTAAACTTCAATGTTTTTTTTCTTTGGAGTGACTGAAGTCAGCTAAATTGTGCATATTATGAACAGCAATTGGACTGAATTGAAAAAAGAAGTGTATTTCACTATTGTTGTAAAGAAAAATACCTTAGAGATATTTGACACAAATTCACTAACTGAATACTTGTAGCAGGTAATTAGATTACCGTCATTCCTTACGGCAATTAAAAAAGCGGGGTTTTGTCAAACAAAATAAACAAGTTAAATGTCGTAAAATAGCCTTTGTTTCATAACCAGAGAATAAAAGGTTTGCTCAGAATGTTATGTTGCTTACTTTTTAACAACTCCCCAAAAGAAAGTGGAGAAAAAAAGAAGAAGAAGTGATACATCAGGATGGCTTTAGGTGGGGTTACCAGTCAAGCTAGAAAGCAGTGGGAAAGGGCGCAGTCGTGGCCTGGGTGCCAGCTGTTCCAGCTCTGCCTACTGTCTATTTATACAGCAGCAGATGGCAGCTAGTGCTTCGCATGCCGACAGACTGTCAGTGACAGGAAGGAATGGACAGATTTCAGCCGCCCAACCTTTTCCGCTGAACTCGTAGCCAAACCATACATTGCTACCAGCCCACAGACACTGATAGCTAGCTAGCTGTAAGTGCCTTTCGATATTAGCAGCTCACACTGAGTCACTGAGTCCAGGATAACAGAGACTAAATGAGAGGCTTCTAGAAGCCACCAGACAAAGAAAACATGCTAAGCCAGCAGGACTCCATTCACAAGCTAAACAAACACAGAACTACAACAAAGAGACGGGGATATCAGGCAGCCCTCTCAGGTGATGACATGGAGAGTTAAATTCCCGCAAGGCACACCGAACTGGCATGAAATCAGAGCTTAAATAACGATAAACATCCAAATGACATGCCAATGGCTCTCAAGTCTAATGCCTAGTGTATTGAACCAAATTGAGGACACATCCCAAACCTTGTCTAATGAACATATTTGTTGTTTGCACCTCAGTGTTAACACTTACAAAATGAAACCGCTGAAGGAGGCTATGCTCCTTATGGATCAGGTCCAAGGAGGATAGTCTCCTCCTTGCAGGTGCTGCCGCAAAAAGAGGTCAGGGCAGGGGGCTTTCCAGACACATCCTGTGTCATGGAAAGCTACAGTAATGCATCCACAGCTTCAGACGCGTCTGGTATTTTCCAGTTTAAAAATAGCATTTAAGGTATTGTCAATTCAAACTTGCCTGTGTCAACTTTTTCACAATGAACTTTAGGGAAGTGCATGTGCTGCATTAAAAAACACGGAACTGGAAAGGATCAGCATTCCTTCCACCGTTTACATCTTGTAAACTTCTAAACGGTTATCAACATTACAGGTTATTACGATGGCTTAATGGTATTCTCATGAACTACTTACAATATGTAATTAAACTTCTCTGCCTCTCGACAGATCTTGATTCCAACTCCAACTATCTGACTTTAAAATTAAAATCTCACAAATATTAGCCATTGATGGCTAAACTGCAAATCATTAAAAGTGAAAGCAAATATGAGTAATACTAAAATATGAAACACTGGATTTGCATTATATTGTTATTCTGGTTATCCAAAACATTAGCAAATTTGTTATACATCTTGAATTGTAATTAGGAAAGGTGTAAGATTTGTCTCAAAACACTATCATCATATGATCCGGGTAGAATGCTCGAGTGGAGACACCAGTGTAGACCAGGCTGTGCAAACTATGAGAATAAAGAGCCCCTTACATTCACTGCTAACAACAGGCACCCATTTTAAAGAGCAGTGACCTGGATTCTCTCAACTAGCCTATACTGAGAGACCCACGTCTCGCTTTAAATGCTTTCTAGCTTTATGTAAGCATTGTGACATCACTAACACAACCTCTGGCACATGGGTCAGTGAAATCTCACATATTTTTGTTCAAATAAAAGAATATACGTATTTTTGTGTGTGTGTGTGTGTGTGTGTGTGTGTGTGTGTGTGTGTGTGTGTGTGTGTGTGTGTGTGTGTGTGTGTGTGTGTGTGTGTGTGTGTGTGTGTGTGTGTGTGTGTATATATATATATATATATATATATATATATATATATATATATATATATATATATCTCATGCATAACATGTTTGATATGTTATTTTGGGCCTGAAAACATTAAGGGTAAAAAGTGATTGATGCCTCAAGCTGTCAAATGACCAGCCGCCTTCTATCCACAGTTTTCTCTGTGAAAGATTGAAATGACACTGACATCAGAAGTGTATGTATTTCTGTGAGTGTCTATACCATAGATAGTATATAAAAGGTCTATACTAAGGCATGAGAGAGCAAAGGATTCTAGTAGCCAACCAGAGCGAGGGCCAGCGGTCAGCTCTCCCGTCTTATTAATTAAGGTTTCAAAAATAATACACTGCCCACCCACCCATCCAACCCCCTTCCCTACTCATGAATAATACAGAATGAGCATCATGCCCACCACCAAGCTGCCTGTGCCTGGACTACAAAGCTTTCCAGTTCTGCCTCTGAATTCAGCCCTTTAGACTGTGGGAGGAAACCAAACAATACAGTGAGGAAAGAGAGCAGTGTCAGTCAGGGCACAAAAAAACTAAACTCTCTTGAATGTGGGAAAGTCCAGCCATTTCACCCAACTTAGGCAGTGAACCAAAGAGTATAGTAGGAGCAAGCCAGGAGTACCATAAAAAGCACACCATTATCTGCTGTTTAGCCCCTGTTTGCATCACCAAGTCATGGATGAATGGTGGTGGATGGGGGCTGCTTTGAGCACAATCTGATGTTCATAGCCAAATGGAAGTAGGAAGTCAGTAAACAAGTCAAATTCAAATCGATATACTGGCTGCATAGGATCCTCCTCTAAACATCTACAATGTATGTGCTTTGTGCAGGTTTAAAGCCATTAGCTACCACTTTTCAAGACATCTAATTTTTTGGCCAAACTACAGCCTTTATTTCCACACTCATTATTATTCTGCCCACAACATATGCATGGGCGCACACACACAGAGATCATGCACACACACTTTTGCAATTCTCCCTCCCTTTTGCACAAAAATTAGCTAGTGACCTTTCTGTAATACAGACAATCTCTACAACCCTCAAACTGATTTTGTTTTCAGAAATTTTTTGCAGCGTAGGCAGAAACTGCAAGACATTGAAAACACATTGTTACCATATTCAGAATATAATAGCTCTGCATGTTTCTTTAGTTTTAGCTCGGCTACATGCGAATACCACTTCTTAGCTTCCATCAACAGGAGTGACTGAAATCTCATCACCCTTAGCTGGAGGATGCTGCCTCACGCTGTCCTACACGTGACGTGAATAGAGCTTGTGCACGACTCTCACTGTCTCTGCTGCCGTGTCTGCGTTTACATCTCCCCTCCCCCTCTCCAGTCAGCTCCCATCCCATCCTCTCCTCTAATATCCCACATTCTCTCAGCCCCATCACAAGCTGCATAGTAGAATGAGCTACAACAACAACAAAAAGACAATAAGGTAAACAAAACAGAGCAAAGCAGATGAGATGCATGGAAACAAAAATAATCGATATAAAAGGAGAGCATTGAAAGATAACCGCACATTTATCAACGTAGCTAAACTGTTTTGCGAGATCCTTTACTTTTTAAAATAAACTAATTGGCCCCTGGATTTGACAGGTCACTTTATTTTACGTAAGCGTAGAGATGGGATCATGAGATTTTCACTGAATTCCGTCACTGTTCGTTTACACATCTGTAGCTGATCCTCAGGCCCTGTGATATCATGCCATCAACTCATTTTAGATAATTAAATTGCAAATAGCATGCTAACCTAGAAAAGCTTTAGCAGTTTAACGCATCAAGTACACATAAGCATTCAGCCTACCCCTCGGTATGCCATGCCATGTTGTGATTTCTTACTCTTTGCAAATCACTTATTGATAAAAAAAACAAAGGATTCAGTATAATGTGCCTCGTCTTAGATCCCAAGGCAGAACGTCAGAGAGAGCATAAGAAACGAGAGCAAGGCCACGTGATGTTATGAAAAAGAAAAGTAGAAGAAAAAAGTCAAACGCCTTTATTCCTCCACTCAAGATGTTTTGATCACTCTTGCTGTTGCCTCGACAACCCAGCATAGAAGATGACCACAGAAGATATGACAGCCGAGAGACGCTTGAGTTGAGATAGAAATCCTCACACTCTGATGACTCATAAGATTATTGTCTCATCTTGGTTGTTATAATGAAAAAAATTCCAAGAATGTGCGAACATTGTCGATATCAACGAGGTTTCAGACCAAATCATTTAACCTAGAGTATAAACTAGGGATGTCCATGGTTAACTGGTTAACCGTTAAGAAGATCTTTAACCGGTTAATGCCAAAGGTTAAAAAAAAAATCCTCTTAATTTCTCTGAAATCCGGACTTTTATTTTGATATTGCTGAACCGGATGTAAGAATGCCAACTGTCGGTAAAGAATGAATGACGATAGGCTACCCATCCCCTAAGCCTGTGTGTGTGTGTGTATAAATGTCCCTTTTCAGTCACTTATTGCACTTTCTGCTCCTACATTTGCATACTAGACCTATTCTCACAACAGACAAAGGTGCTGTGTCAAAATGTAGGCATTTAAGTTGGCTACTGGTCCCTGAATTGTTTTTAAATTAATAGGCAGGTCCTTGGAACAAAAAAAGGTTGGGAGCCCTACTATAATGCTTCATGTATTTCACTATAAATAGGCTACATTAAATCTTAACGGTTAACCAGTTAATAACCGTTAATTTTGGTGGTTAACCGGTTAAAGAAAGAATTCTAAATGGCCATCCCTAGTATAAACATAAACAAGTGCAAGTGGCTTTCTCTTATACAGCTGTTGCGGATAGGTAATTTAAAGCCGTCTGAGCTGCACGATTTACATTTGCGCCTCTGGCCTAAAAGTCCCCTGACACAGCATGAACCTGACAACAGACAGACATCTGCCTGTCCTCTCTCCTCATTAGGAGATCAGTCTGGAATGTGCCAGTCTGCTCTCTAAGTAGTGCAGTGTGGGCAAATGTGTGTCGCTACAAAACAATCTCAGCATGAGCCGGGTGATAAGGAATCTTACACCCTGTGTGTGTGTGTGTGTGTGTGTGTGTGTGTGTGTGTGTGTGTGTGTGTGTGTGTGTACATCTGCAAGGGTCACTGGGATTACGGCAACAGGGCGTGGCAAACCGGGGGAAAACCTGTGGATTACTGGTCCTAATCAGGTCAATCGTCTCTTGTCTGCAAAGGGTTCAGCAGCATGATGTAGAGACCATCCCTCATCCAAACCCCTGCTACGCTATCTGACTCCCCCACTTGTCCCGGCACCTCTCTTCTCAGTGACCACGATTCATTCATTGAGATGGGTTGGGTTCATTGTCATGTGTGCTGTAGTGATGATGTCCTCTTAATGTGTAACCGACACTAGAGCCGAGCCGATTCCTCCCTGTGGGGTTCTTCCAAAAGGTCATCATCCACTTAGCCCATCCTGAGAGCGACACTCAGCAAAATTGTATCCGAAAGGTGAAGGTTTGATTGATATGTTGACCTTCTGTTTGTTCTATCAATCTGTCAATTAGTTTACTCTTAGTTTAGGGGATGATATTGTGACACATTCATGCCGTTCTTGAAAGATAGGAGGATAGGCTGGGCGGGTGTATTGATTCAATTTTATTTATTTATAAAAAGGACAGCACACAGTCATCAACATTTCACTAAATTCATCAGTTTAAGCCACATGGCTAACCTTTGACTGTAGTCATTTGGCAGGATGCTTTCAAATCTATGACATGATTAAACTGACAAAACGATGACACCATAAACACAGCACAACAACAAAACAAGAATTTTAAAATACAGGGCAAAAGCCATGCAGAGCAACAAGAAACAGGCGCACAACAATAGAGCTAACTAACATTACTCTTACGGAAATAGTAATAGGGACATTACAACAACCAACAGCGGACATAGCATTACAACATGGCAAAGGCATTACAGCAACCAACAGCTGAAATCTCCCTCAATGGAAAAAATGTATGATTCATATGGGAAATGATCTATCTGAATGCAGGCGTTTTCCACTTAAGTAAATGTAATGCTCTATTAGAGGATCTGTTTGTCTTTCTATCTGCCATATTTGGCCTTACATACAGTATCTCACAAAAGTGAGTACACCCCTCACATTTCTTCACATTTTTCTTTATATCTTTCCATGGGACAACACTGAATAAATGACACTTTAATACAATGTAAAGTAGTCAGTGTACAGCTTGTATAACAGTGAAAATTTACTGTCCCCTCAAAATAACTCGACACACAACCATTAATGTCTAAACTGCTGGCAACAAAAGTGAGTACACCCCTTAGAAAAAATTTACAAATTGGGCCCAAAGTGTAAATATTTTGTGTGGCCACCATTATTTTCCAGCACTGCCTTAACCTTCTTGGGCATGTAGTTCACTAGAGCTTCACAGGTTGCAACTGGAACCCTCTTCCACCCATTTATGACAGCATCACAGAGCTGGTGGATATTAAAGACCTTGCGTTCCTCCACCTTCCATTTGAGGATGCCCCAAAGATGCTCAATAGGGTTTAGGTCTGGAGACATGCTTGGCCAGGCCATAACCTTTACCCTCAGCTTTTTTAGCAAGCCACTGGTCGTCTTGGAGGTGTGTTTGGGGTCGTTATCATGTTGCAATACCACCCTGCGGCCCAGTTTACGAAGGTTGAGTGCACATGGTCAGCGTCGTACACAGAGGTTGGCTTTGGAAAATAGACGTATGAGTGCTGCCAGCATTGCTGAAGGGCTTGAAGGGGTGGGGGGTCAACCTGTCAGTGCTCAGACCATACGCCGCACTCTGCATCATACTGGTCTGCATGGTTGTCATCCCAGAAGGAAGCCTATTCTAAAGATGATGCACAAGAAACCCCACAAAAAGTTTGCTGAAGACAAACAGACTACGGACATGGATTACTGCAACCATGTCCTGTGGTCTGATGAGACCAAAATACATTTATTTGGTTCAGATGGTGTTAAGAGTGTGGAGCGGCAACCAGGTGAGGAGTACAAAGACAAGTGTGTCTTGCCTAGAGTCAAGCATGGTGGTTGGAGTGTCATGGTCTGGGGCTGCATGAGTGCTGCCAGCACTGGGGATCTACAGTTCATTGAATTCTAACATGTACTGTGACATACTGAAGCAGAGCATGATCCCCTCCCTTCATAAACTGGGCCGCAGGGCAGTACTGCAACATGATAACGACCCCAAACACCCCTCCGAACGACCACTGGCTTGTTAAAGAAGCTGAGGGTAAAGGTTATGGACTGGCCAAGCATGTCTCCAGTCTTAAACCCTATTGAGCATCTTTGGGGCATCCTAAAACGGGAGATGGAGGAGCGCAAGGACTCTAATATCCACCAGCTCCTTGATGTCGTCATGAATGGGTAGAAGAGGGTTCCAGTTGCAACCTGTGAAGCTCTAGTGAACTACATGCCCAAGAGGGTTAAGGCAGTGCTAGAAAATAATGATGGCAAAACAAAATATTGACACTTTGGGCCCAATTTGGACATTTTTTCTTAGGGGTGTACTCACTTTTGTTGCCAGCAGTTTAGACATTAATGGCTGTGTGTCGAGTTATTTTGAGGGGACAGTAAATTTACACTGTTATACAAGCTGTACACTGACTACTTGACATTGTATCAAAGTGTCATTTATTCAGTGTTGTCGCATGGAAAGATATAATGAAATATTTGAAGAAATGTTAGGGGTGTACTCACTTTTGTGAGATACTGTACATGACTGCTTGCTCACTGGCTGAGGGGCAACATAACACACGGTTTACATAACAAGACAGAGAACCCATCAGGGCCACAATGAAGGCAGACTTTGGGTGTCCTGGTGTTATCCAACATTTGGAGCACCAACACCAACTACTGCAACCATCACGTCACCCCTTTATAATTACATTAGCCCTGGTATGTTTAAGCGCTTCCATTGAAAGAGACCTTTCCTTGTTTCCAGCCTAGCTGCAGAGGCCTTGGACACATTTCCTGCACACTGGATAATAAATTTGCTGCCCCTCTCTCCTTGACATCCCTCCATGCATTGTAAAAGAGGGAGAGAGAGAGGGGAGGGAGACAGCATGTCCTGCCCTTGCCCCCAAGCTCTGTCTTTCTCCGTGCTGTTGACACATACACACCGACACGTATGCCCTTGAGTGAGTTACAACAATAAGGGGAGCGTCACAGCCCTGTGCAAACATCTGCCAAAACACCTACAAGCTGACCAAGCAACTCTGTAAAAACAGCCCATTTATGTGATGCTGCTCCCATTTAAATGTAATCCATCAACAAAGACACCGTTACATAAGAATATACAGGCATCATACACAGTGCTGGGATGGCACCAGCATACCATTGATTCTGACTGAAGTGTGCAGTGAAAATTTGACAAAATTGGAAAACCATTGTAACAGATATGAATGAGCCGAGGAAACATCAAGCGAACTAGAAACTATTTCTAGACACCTTTCAAGTTTATTGGGGAGTATTTGATACTCAAGACTACATCATGAAGTTGCGATGATTCATTGATGCGCTGCCTCTGATAGGAGTTCAAATAAACAAGTCCATCTGTTCTTGGATGATGTGTTGTAACAGAATTCAGTAAGTAAACACATCTTTAAAACCAATCATATCACTGCAAGAGACAACATTTTCTTGTTCAATCAAAGAAATGTTATGAAATCAAAATAATAATTTGACCATTGTATTCTAATGTGGCCGTCCATTTAAACCCTTCTTGGCCTACCAAACAATCGTGTAAAATTACTTCAACTATTATTCAAGTTGGATGACTTTGGTAGATTGCGACAAGTCATAAAATATGAGCCGCTATAACTGGACGGTCAGATTTTCAAACTGCATGTCAAATCATCATCTCAACTGCATGTGTGAACCTGTGCAGGTTTGAGCCGCTACTGTAGGTAAAGTGCAGCCTCTCAGCATCCAAATAAGAGCAGCATTCTCAGCATGCCATCTGCAATGAAATCCCGGTGAAGAAAGAGTATGGCAGCCTGCCAGCCTCCCTTTCTGCTCTGCAATCTGCCCATGTGATCGGAGGTAGAGTAGGCAGCACTGCAGCCTTCTCCTCTCCCTCGCTCACACAAACACACAAACACACACACACACACTTCCACTGCAGTTCTGCTACAAACCACCCGAGTCACCCTCCAGCACCTCCGAGTGACATTGGCATAATGCAAACCCAAGGATATGGAGTAAAAAGAACTGGGGCTTTGACACAAATCTTCTCTTTGGTAGAGTGTGATGGATAAAGGGCAAGGGAGCCATGACTTGATGTTATGGAAGATTCATAAAGGCTCAGTCTAATAAGGCTGAAAAGTCTGACAGACAAAACTCTAGGCAAAGAAGAGAGCCTGCTGGAAGAGCAGGTTTTTGCCGGCGTCACATGCTTTCTTGTTACTGTGTCATTAAATGTTTCCATGCTAAAGTTAGGGAGATTGTGTTCGTCCGCCAGCTGAAATGGGACATAAAGAGCCAGGAGTAAAAGGGGGCAGCCTGCCCTGCGCAGCACAGCACCTGATGACTCACAGTCACAAGTAACCGGGTCGAATCACAAGACTACAAATCACTTATTCTCCTTTTGCTCTCCAATGTAAATCCATTCATATATTATACCATTATAGCAGTGACGCAGGAGGCATCATTGCAGGTTCTATATAAACAAGTTTTATTCTAAGAATTTTGGGCGTTTTTCACTTTTATTAGACAGATTTGGAGAGACATAGTTGAAATGGAGCAAAGAGAGGAATGACATACAGAGAACCGACAGGATCAGATTCGTACTGGGTCTGCTGCGATGTGGACAGAGCCTCTAAGGGGACGCTCTAACCACTATACCATGAGCGCCCCCTTAAATAGGTTTAATATGTTCACTAAAAGCTATTCAATGATTAACTCAACGTGCACAATTATCAAATAATTACATTTTACACATATACAATTGTTGCACCATTTTCACACATCCTGCACATATGTTAAAACAAATAATGAGTAAAGCTGCTGAGCCTGCATATAAAATGTTATCTTTGGGAAGCATGATATCTATACAACATCCATATTCAATCTCGACTCATCACTTGTGAAACTGAAAGATGATCTTGTTTTGTTTTTATTTACACTTACACTAGCCCTTCATAATGTACACCCCACCACTTCAAAGCAGTAAATATTTAAAGAAGTAGTTGACTTCTGGTTATTACATTTTATACTTCTTTGAAAGTTGTTTAAAAACGGTTTGTGTGTAGTACAAAATGACATACACATATCCATTCTGAAACACAGACTGTGTGATGAAGCCTTGTTGAATCGGGGCACAGGCAGGCCAGGCTGTGTGTGGCAACCCCTGGGTCTCCCAGTATGATCCAAACCAGTGTTTCACAGACAGAGACTCCTAAGGCATGCAGGCCCCATCACAGGAGGAGGAGGAGGAGGAATTTCCCTCTGAAAGCCTTTTATTCTCTTTCAGGCTGTTTGTTCCCAACCGTCCACTATTCAGTTTGCTCATTCTACTGTTCTCAGCAAAGAGCCCTGAAGTTAGCTGACGTGGGAGCATGTGTGGTATACCAAACCTCCTTTAGCAGACAGGCCTGCACACATTTAAGAAGTGGTGTGAGTCTTTCTGTGTACGTGTGCATGCTAGTGAGCTACTTACTTGTAGTGTTGCCTTGCATGTGTATGATACATTTTGAGTCCTTGCCCATCTCCCTGGAGTTGAAGGGTCGAACTCGAACAGCGACTTTTACAGATGCCCCAGACATGTTTGCGGTTCAGGGCTGTCTCCCAGTAAGATTTGTTGAATATCGCTCCTTAAGGAAACACAGAAAAGTACTGTTTGCATCTGCTTGGTAAAAAAAATGACATTTGCGGTTCAATAAATAAAGCAAGGCTGTGTTGGGTTCCCTATTTGAAAACAGATAAACTGCCAGTGGGCAATAGTGCAGAATCCATGATCTCGGAATTGAAACACAATAAAAATGCAACCCCTCCCAAATTTAAGGCATAACAGGTTACAACAAATATGGCCGACCAACACCAATGAAGCACTTTAACATTTTCTAAACAGCAGCCATGAATGAAGACATTTAACTGTCAAATTAAGGATGCAATGTTATGCAATTAATGTAGGCTATAGATCCACAGTACATGCGTAACAATATTTTGACAGTAAAGCATATGCATATTATAATTGGGCTGCATAAACAACACATCAACAATATGCATTTGTTATTCCATAGCTAAACTGTCAATGTGCTTAGCGTCAATCAAAGCTGTAGGCTACATTCCGCACCCGGTGACTATATGCTAAATATCTCATGTTTTTCCATGTCCTTGCAGTCAGCCGTAGCTTACTTGCTAAAGCATACGCCCATGAAATTCTATCTTCCCTATTTGGCGTGGGCTACTGTTCGGACAGTGAGCTAGGCCCGTCTGCTACAGTAACATTTCAATGCAGAAAAATAGCTCAAATCCTATTCTTCTTCCTACTTTTATTTGTACTATTAATTTCGCCGACGTTAGGAAGTAGGTTAATCCTCCGCTGCTGTGTCTTGTGGGATACTGCAGGGAGTAGTTGCATGGTTATTTTAGCATCGGCACAGACTCGACGCATTGTTTCTTGTGCATGGAAAAGGATTATAGGAATTTAACATTGAATATCAATGGGTGCAGTGTTTCAAATGGTAACTGTAATACTATTTATATTTAATGTAGGCCTATGCTATATTCAAGCCATGAAATGTTACCAGCTGTGACTTCGGCACCTAACGGAAGCAACTAAGCCCCGGGGTGTCTGTTTTACAGATAACTCTCCGACCACAGACAAATGCTGTACTTGTAAACAATATTAGATTATATTCTTAAAATTAGGAATATAAAACTTATCGCAACAATGTGACGGAAAGACACTGGACGTATGTGATAACGTTAGCGTTCACAGAAAACTGCTCACCAAACACCTACAACAACTTCCTTGAATATGTGCTGTAACCCTATGCACTGCAGACATTCACAATAAAACAATATTTCAACGTTTTACTTACGTTTGAGACACTCAGCTAGACAACACCATAGGACAGTGGCGAGAACCAGTACGTTAGCTAGCGCGCGTCAATTATGTTTTTTTTTTTATCTGAATCCGCGAGCACGAAAACTGTTATCAAGTCCACCTTGGTGAAAAACACCCATCATAGCGGTATCCTTCGCCGGTTGGAGCAGTAAATGTACCGGTGACTCCTTGAATGAGTTTATTGTCCAGTGGAGATACAAGGCGGACGTCTATCTGCACACCAGCGAAAGGAAGAATTGATAGATCGCCTTGATTTACCTAACAGATTACGTCAACTCCCTCTCGGGCACGCCGACTGACAGCCTGACGGGCCAATCAACGACGAGAGACCGGTGATTAATATGCCAGATAGCCAATGGAGATGCCTGGAATAGGAAGTTGGTGGGTTCTTTTCTTTTTCCTCTCGTGACGCCACACTGCAGGATTTCTACCCACCGCTCCCCGCACCGCTGTCACCGCAACACCCAGGGTCACCGCAAAGAGCGCCATCTAGCGACAAATGGAACATTTTAAAGGGCTTTAAACCCTATGCTTTAAACAGACAAACGGTAACTTTTATTTCAATATCTTCATTTTTTGTGTTGGACGCAATTCCGTTTTATTATAAAATCTAACTCGCGGTTGGGTTTTCGTTGTGTCAAACTTTGAACATCTTAAAAACCGATTAAAGGGTAATTTTTGTTTTTCGGGATGAACTCATGGACCTAATATAAAGGGATGAGCTGCACCAGTTTTCCCCTTTGTTTTTGGCATAGGCCTACACGTGTTTAAATCTTGCCAATACAAGCAGGACAGTTGCCAAGTTTAAGCCATGTGTTAACAGTATGGAATGACTAATCCTATACATTTGGGAAACCACATAAAGACATTATTTCGTATTGCCAGGAACTGGAATAAGTTCATCTGTTCATATTAACCCAAATCATTTTAATAGAAATATGAAAATATGGTTTATGAGAAACTACAAGTGTAAGCTTAATATACCCGTTTTAAATTTTTGTATGATGTTTTACTGGAAGTAACAATTTTGGTGATCATTTTCGTCTTTATTGTATTTGTTAAGTCACCTGGGTGGCTGCATGTTTCCTCTTCGTGTATAAAGGATTATTAGAGAAACAATTAAGATGTCATTTCTGAGATTTACTGACTGTGTGTGATGTTATTTTCCTTTTCATAAGGTCAACTAAACTAGGAAAAAACTGACCAAAAGATGACCAAAGAAAACCATGAATCTAAGGGAAAAAAACAGTGACGAGTTGTGAAATAATGTGCATTATCATTTATTTCAGTTCAAAATCCTAGCTTCCAAAACAGGTATGTGGTTAAAGGAAATAATTTCCTGTACAGTTAAGGTCAGCAAGGTCAAGTTAGGTACAGTGTCATTTGAAAAAAGACCATCTTGAGGTGAGATGTGAGTGGTTCTCAAGAGCAGACTTTAATGGTGCGCTACTGCAATGGTGTTTTATTTCTGGTGGTCATGCTACATTCGCTCATGTTCCTTTTACTTCGCCTAAATGAGGGTTATTTGTCCATGAGGCGCTTAGGAGGTTCTGGACTTGAGGCCATGCACACACAAGTAAATTCATCGAAGTCAGCAGGGGAAATGTGACTAAAAAGGAACAACTCAACATACTGTAATTGTGGTAAACCACTGCTTATCTGCCTACTGTACTCAAAGGAAGCTGACACTTAGGATTAGTTTACATTAAGCTACATCCTTAATGGATATTCCCAGTACTGAACTTTGTCTAAAAGCACAAACTGTGTCCATTAGATGGGGACAACAGCATACCTTATGTGGACTCGGGTTCATCATTGTCACAGTCTCGATAATGAAAACTCGGGCTAGTATTTTTATAAGTTCCCACCCACACTTTCCCAAATGTATTGCCCCTCCCTGTCCATAAAACCCAAAGTCTTTAATGAACATACAGATATTATAAAATAAAATGAGAACCATAAAGGAAAATTATCAATGAAGTGACCGTATGCACCTCGCTGGTAAACCGGTTGGTGGTGGAAACTTATTCTTGCACCATTATAAAGCATTAACTAACTCTTGTTAAATATATGTATATATTTTGATATATATATACACAAACTCATGAGCAAAAACTTAAAAGTCTTAACTTTATTATATTTAGTTTTTAGAACCATGATAATGGTTTGAGACAAAAAGGGTAAATGCAAATAAAATTCAAATCAGTTCTCTCTTTTACTCCATTGGTAGTTGTATCACTGAATTCAGGCGATTTGGACAGATCGCTTAATGATGGTTAGCAAGCCAGACGTTGGTGACATGTGGTCCTTAGACAAGCCGTCCGCCGCCCTGTTTCTCTCTCATCCAGGCATGGATCCTCTCTTTCAGTTCAGGGACTGTAAGACATACAAATGAATGTGAGGAGAAACTGAAATTGGCATTCCAACTGGCATTTATTTCATTTAACATCCTGATTTCACCTGCCTTGAGAATTAAACAAAATATTTCCTTTGCTGTTCCTAGTAAGAAACAGACCTGTTGTACTTGCTCTCATCTTCTATGAACAGAACAGCTGTACAGTTAATAAATAGTAAAAAGGAATCATGGTGAGCTTACGTGACTCCAGCATGCTCTCTGTGAGTGGCTGTCTGTTGAACGGATCAGTGGGGGAGTTGAGCAGGTGGCGCAGGATGATGGATCGGTCCATGATGTTGCCCGAAGGTAGAATCACAGGGTCGGTCATCAGTGTATCCATCAGAGGGTCTGTTGTAACAAAGTCACATGTTGATTTAAGATTAAAAAAAGACTTTCGAAACATTAACAAGCTTCAACTGACAATCCTGATTGTAGGCTTTTGTGGGACACAGAAAGCGAATTTTACCAACATCAAAGCCTGCTCAACAGGCTTTTGCCTATGTTTGAAGAAGGAAAAGTATTCAACTGTTGTAAATACCTCTGAAGAGACGTATGCTACTAGCTTAGATACCCTTCTGGCTTTTGTAATTGTTTTTGAATTTATAAATAAAACAATTATTTTACAAAGTTTTTCGTGATAATTAAAAAACTACTAAATTCATGACAGCAAAATTGCCACACCTGTATAAACACCAGTAAAGTAAATATCCAATAAATACTCAACCAGAGCTTTCAATAAAGTGTGCCCTATACTGAAATGTCACAAGGTTGTTACAGTAGGACTTATGAGTTGCAAAAATAAAACCTGGCGTGGGAGATTTTAATGACATAGAAAGCTGACACTCAAGCCTCCTGTGTGGCACGCTTCCATCAACTGTGGTGGGCCGGCTGGCATATCTCTGTATCAATGGAGGCATGTGGGCCACATTCTCTTTCTAGATTATATTAAGTCTGTGGTTATAGGATAGCCTTGCTCTAAGCTGTCTATATGACCTCTATGAGCTGCAAAATCCCCAGCAAATGTCTGGAATTCAATAGCAACAGAGGCTGCTGAAGATCCTGTCTGTCTGCACTGACTGACCTGAGGTCACACCAGATTTGTTAGCAAGGGACTTTTTCTGCTTTGTGGCAAACATTCAGTGACTTAATTGATGTGGGTACATTCACTATGAACAATGTTTAGTGTATCCCCAATAATAATTGTATATTTTAATTGTCTATAGAGTTTTTGGCCTCTGTAATATTGCCAACAAAACTGAATATTAATATTGATGCTACTCCGACCTATAGACCAAAATAAATTGCATATGAAAGTATACACATAGAAAAGTGTGCTAAGCTACTTGAGCAAAAGGTACCTCTACTGTATATAGATTTAAAAGTTGTGGGAATGTAGCTTAAACACACTGTGGTTACACACACACCTTTGAACTCATCAGGTGCGTCACTGTAGTCCATTTCAGACTGGGAGTTCTTGGCAACTATTTCCTCCACCTTATCCAATAGCAGCTTGAATTTTTCAATGGCGATGGAGGACTTAATACCAGCCTTCCTCATCTTTGAGATCACCTCTTCAAACAGCTCTCGGCTGTACGACCGCTGCACATAGACCAAGAACAAAAAGAAAATTCATTAGGGAGCGGCAAAAGAGGGCCTTAGAAATTATGAGGGTATTCAGTACCTTAACAGTGCCATAATGTCAATTTATTTAAGACACAAAACGTACATCTGTATACTTCTTTATAGGCAAATTAGAAAATGAACAGCACTGGAATCTTATCATTCAAAGTATTTTCTATTAATTAATCATAAATCTCATGTTGCGTGAATCATTCAGGTGTTACTTTGACTGTACAAGAGCTTGAAAATAAAATATGCCATCTAGATGCCTGTCGTGCATTAATGGAAAAAAATTATTTCCTTGCGTTAACTCAATGAGAAGTAGCATTTATAGTTCAAGTACGTGCTGTTCAACAGTACTTGCATTAGGTCGAGAAAAGTGGCTGTTCATGATTATCGGCATGACCTTTGACTAGTGGCTTTCTAATGTAGGATGAGCGAAACACTGCATTACATTCACAAAGTACAAGAGATGATTCATGCTGATGTCTTAAAGGCAATAAGACATGACTGATGATCTTCCACAATTGCCTGCAGCCTTTTCGCGTGACCAACAAACTCACACTTGTGCTTTGTCATTAGATTCAGCAAGTAAGACTGACTGTATTTGTCAAAAAATGTAAACTCTCCCCAACCCAACCAATGCGAACCTGGTCATCTGCGATTGCTTTTGCAAATCGGGGACAGTCCAGCTGCAGGTAGATATCAGTGAGCTGGTCTAAGAGCTTCTTGGGCTCAAAGCCATACTTCTCTGGGTTCTCAACCTTCAAGTCTCGACACTTTGGCCCACATAGCTGCTGGAGGTTAAAGTTTAGCATGGCAGCTAAACGAGGCCCCAGCTCCTGTATGAAAAAGAGTATTGATGTTAAGAATAGCTATTTCTGTTTTGTTTACAGAAATAGCCGTTTTCGTAATAAAGAATATATTTGTGCTTATAGAGCCAAGAGAACATCAACGTGTGACTATTTTACACCATGTCCAGTGTGCAGCGAAACACTTACGGGCCTGAGGAAAGGCTTCTGGACCTGCTTAGTGAGAATGTGAAACATTTCAACCGTCTCTGTGGCCAGGGCAAGATAGGAGCGCGACACCCGCTCATCTTGAGTCAGCTGGGACTGGCGACTCTGCTGCTGCTCCTGAAAGTTTGCATTTAAACACAAAAAATACTATTTTAATATATTCCCAAACAGTAACCTGCAATGTTTCACAGCTCAGCACATGTGACTAAATAAGCAACTTTGTTACCATTTTGGCTAATTTTTGTCTCTTATGTTTTTAGACTTAGCACAAAGACCGACAACTTCTTGTTATTACTTTCACTTTGTCTTTTATTGCTGAAATAAATTAAGCTCATCCATTACTGTTGTTTGAAAGCATGTCATATCTGCTAAATAAATATAAAAGCCTATGACGCCGAGCACTGACCCTAGGAAGCTGATCCCACTGCTCCTTATTCTTCATCTCCTCTTGCACTTCGTGAATACGCTTCAGAGACTCGAGGCTCTCGTCTAACAAGAAGGTGGTGTCATTGATCAGCATGTTGATGTAGCGCACAAACTGCTTGCCCGAGCTGGGGAAAGAGTAAGTGTGACAGAAGACAAGAGCAGGTAAAATTGGAAGCGATTGTGGAGTCGGACAGCAACTGATTCAAACCAAATTTTCTACATGACAAAAGCAAACTCACTTGAACTCCTCCATGAAAGTACCATGGTGGGCAAGATTCTGCCAGAGGCTCTTGAAGATAGTGCTGATATGGTACCGTATAGTGAACTTATCATAGAACTCGCTGGTGGCGCCGGTATGCTCAACATCTGACAAAATGAACAAGGCCTCACAGTCAAGAATAATATGTATATGTTGGCTACATATAGACAATTAACTACAACTACACTTTTTCACCTTCAATACAAGAACTACATAATGTTAAACGTTACACTGAACTCACCAGTGTAGAACTTCATGAGAGCGGGGACCAGCTGTTTAATGGACAACGGGTGGTTCTCCATCATTTCAGAGAATCGCTGAGTACGAGGCTGTACAGCAGGGTTGGTGACAAACAGCACTTCCACCAACTTGGCAATAAGGTAGGGGTTCCTGATGTAGTTCTGGCTGCAGATGAACACCACCAAGAAAGTGACAATGTCCTGGACACAGGGCTCATATAAAACCTGGGGAGAATACCTGCAAGACGGGAGGGAGGATATGGTGAAAGAAGGGATGAGACAAGGGGGACTTAAACAGCTTGCATTATCACTCTTTCGCTTCTGTGTAGATGCTAACACATTTTAGTGTAATGATTTATCACATTGTGTTTGAATAAATACATTACCTTGGTGTCCCGGTTATGTTTCACACAGATTTATATTTTTCTAACATTTCATTGGCCAAGTGCGCAAGAGTAATAAGCTATACACTTACTGCACCACAAAAAGCAGAAACTCAGCCACATCTTCAATGTAGAACTCAGGTAAAGCAGCAAAGCTTTTGGGAATCTCAGGGTTCAGAGGCAGATTGATGCTGGGTACAGAAAGAAGGAACAAACATGATGCTTACATGTTGATTTATACACTCCGAAGTGAAACACAACATGAAAGCAAACAAAATAATGCTTTGCTTGATTCTATGTCCTATCCTTTTACATTAATATCCCAACAAAAAGTAACATGGTCTGTCAGTGGCAGGGTGACTCACTTTGGGTAGGCAGGGTCCACCATACGAAGAATAAGCTGAATGACTGTGCTGTAGAACTGCAGACATCTGCGGAGCAGGTTCTCATCCAGAAGGCCCACGTCAGCACAAGCTTTGGCTCGCACCAGTTTCTGACAGGAAAGAGTCACACGTGATAAGGATCACATCTCTGCAAATATACTCCCGTCACAGAGTCCCGCAATGACCCGCATGTGTCAGCATTTTGTTTCAAAGGTTTTTTTATTCATCAAAAGATTTGCAAAGCAAATACAGTACAATGATTTAGTTTTCCCCCTTTTTTCTTCCCCCGAACACACCCCGCCCATAGGAAAAAAGCTACTCTTGTATTGTTGTTGTTGGTTTTTTAAAATAATCTAGGAAGGGGCGCCAAATTCTGTCAAATTTATTCTCGGATCCCTGGGTAGTATAACGCATTTTCTCTAAATTCATACATGACATAATGTCTCTAATCCAATGTGAGTGGGAAGGAGGAGCAGGATCTTTCCACTTGAGTAAGATAGCCCTACGAGCAAGTAATGAAGTAAAGGCCAGTACCTTCAGCTTCACTTTAGGCAAGCCCGGATTTGGAGCAATGCCAAAAATTGCAGTGAAAGGGTTCGGCTCAATTTGATGCTGAAGTACTTCAGAAATTGTTTGAAAAACTGATGTCCAGAACTCAGTCAAGGTGGGACACAACCAGTACATGTGAAAGAGTGATGCCGGTGTGCTCTTACAGCTATCACAGGTCGGGTCTACATCGGGGAACACACGAGCTAATTTAGTTTTAGACATGTGGATACGATGTACTACTTTAAATTGCACAAGAGCATGTCGGACGCACATGGAGGTAGAGTGTATCCGATCCAGGACTAAATCCCACATGTGATCTGTGAAGGCAGAACCTAGGTCCTGCTCCCACAGGGTTCTTATAGCTGCTAATGAGGGGCTATGCAACTTCGAAATAAGGTTGAAAAACACAGAAATTGAGCCTTTTAATGTGGGGTTTACCGAAAGAAACAAATCGACATGACTGGCTGGCGGTTTGTGAGGAAATTGGGGAATTAACTTCTGCGTAAAATGCCTGATTTGCAGAAATCGGAAAAAATTAGTCTTTTCGATACCAAAATGTTTTGTCAATTGAGAAAAAGTAGCAAATAGATCATTAATAAATAAATCACTGTTGCATTTTAAGTCTTTTTTATGCCAGATCTTGAATGCACCATCCACTGTCGAGGGAGTAAACAAATGATTAGCTGCAATTGGGCTGAAAAGTGAAAAATTCTGCATTCCAAAATTCTTCCTAAATTGGGTCCAAATTCGAAGGGAGTGCTTAATCACGGGACTACTGTTGGGAATAGCCGAAGAGAGCGGAGGTGCGGCGCTTAAGAGGGCAGATAGAGACAATGGGCTAATAGCGCTGGACTCCATTGTTACCCAGACTGGGGCTGAGTCGTCAAGGTGAAAATGCACCCAATACACTAAAGAACGGATATTAGCAGCCCAGTAATAGTATTGGAAATTAGGCAGGGCCATTCCACCTGTTTGTTTGGGTCTTTGAAGAAAAGCTTTCCGTAACCGAGGGTGTTTACCATTCCAAATATAATTTATCATTAAAGAGTCAAGGGCCTGAAAAAAGGATTTAGGGAGAAAGATGGGGAGACATTGGAATAGATATAGGAACTTTGGGAGTAATGTAATTTTAATTGAATTTACTCTACCTATGAGAGATAATGCCAGAGGAGACCACTTCGATAATATTTGTTTCGCCTGATCTAATAATTTGAGGAAGTTCGATTTAAATAGGTTTTTAAAATTTCTGGTAAAACATACCCCAAGGTAACTCAGCTGATCTGTCACCACTTTGAGTGGGAGAGCTGTATAATCAAGTTTAAGAGCTTCTTTATTAATCGGAAAGAGTTCGCTCTTACTCAAGTTAAGTTTATAGCCAGAAAACTGACTAAAGACCTCCAACACAGAAAGTGCCTCCGGTAAAGAGGTGGTAATGGTAATGGTAAATGGACTTGTATATCTCCGTTTATCACAGACCCAAAGCGCTTTACATTGTTTTTGTACACATTCACCCAGTCACAAACACATTCATACACCGATAGCAGCAGCTACCACGCAGGGTAGGCTTAGCACTAGGGTGCTAAGCTAACTATCGGGAGCAATTCGGGGTTCAGTGTCTTGCCCAGGGACACTTCGACATGTGGCGGGGAGACGGGGGATCGAACCTCCGACCCTGCACACCAGAGGCGAACTCCCTACCCACTTCGCCACTGCCGCCCCAGGTGGCTGGCTTGGCGACAAACAAAAGTAAGTCATCGGCGTATAATGATACCTTATGTTCAATTCCTCCTCTCCATATCCCCTGAATCTGTTTGTTACCGTGAATGGCAATTGCAAGTGGTTCGATTGCAATAGCAAAAAGGAGCGGGCTCAAAGGAAAACCCTGCCGGGTCCCACGGTGCAGATCAAAACTACTTGAGTAACGGCTGTTTGTTAATACTGAGGCAGAAGGGCATGCATATAATAATTTAACCCAAGAAGTGAAAACAGGACCCAAACCAAATTTTTCAAGGGTGAAAAACAAATAATTCCATTCTACTCTATCAAATGCTTTTTCAGCATCCATAGAAGCGAGGCATTCTGATTC
This sequence comes from Hyperoplus immaculatus, assembly GCA_949357725.1. Taxonomy (NCBI): domain Eukaryota; kingdom Metazoa; phylum Chordata; class Actinopteri; order Uranoscopiformes; family Ammodytidae; genus Hyperoplus; species Hyperoplus immaculatus. The sequence goes on along the minus strand of OX442360.1, from coordinate 24,719,813 downwards.
AATATTTCTGGGGGAATATAAAATGTTCATTAGCCGGCGGGTATAAAAAAATGATTGGCGTCCCTTTATAAACCCAGTTTGGTCGGGGGATATGATAGAGGGGAGAGCATCCTCCAATCTATGGGCGAGAATTTTAGCAAGTATCTTCACATCCGTATTTAATAGTGAAATTGGTCGGTATGATGCACAATCTAGAGGATCTTTATCCTTTTTTAACAACAAGGAAATACAGGCCTGGTAGAACGAAGGCGGGAGTTTACCTCAGACAAATGAGTCTGAGAATACTGAACATAAAAAAGGCGATAATTCGGCTGAAAATTTCTTTAAAAAGTCAGTCCGTCTGGACCAGGAGATTTGCCTGATTGCATAGATGTTATTGCTGCAAAAATTTCTTTCTGAGTAATAGGTGCCTCAAGGCTATATCTCAGGTCCTGAGAAAGGGAAGGCATGTTCAGGCCACTGAAAAAGGTTTCCATTACCGTTGCGTCTACTGTACAATCAGAACTATACAAATTTGAATAGAATGTTTTGAACTTTTCGTTTATCAATTTCTGATCTGATGTTGTACACCCACTGTCTGTCCGAATTCCAGGGATGAGTTGCTTCGCTCTAAATCCGCGCAGTTGATTGGCCAGGAGTTTGCCAATCTTGTCACCATGTTCGTAAAAAGTACTTCTGCTCCTAAGCAACTGGTCAGCAACTTGACGAGAGGAAAGAAGGTTGAATTCTGTCTGAAGTTTTAAACGTTCTTTGTAAAGTTCAGATGAAGGTGTGTTAGCATATCGTCTGTCTATGTTCAGAATCTGATCAGCTATTTCAGTTTGTTTCAGTTAGGCTTTCAGAGCTTCCCAAATTGTTGCATTGGACACATCTGGTGTTTTATTTATACTCGACATCAATGAATTATCAACAAAAAAATAATCAATTCGGGTGTAAGTGTGATGGACATGTGAAAATAATGAATATTCTCTTCCTGTGGGGTACAAAAACCTGTATGGATCAGAAAGGCTATAATCAGCAAGAAATGATTTGATATAACCTGCAGATCTGCCAAGAGCGGCAGGTTTGGGGGAAGAGCGATCTAAGACCGGATCTAGATAACAATTAAAATCCCCACCAAGAATAAGAGAATGGGAATTGAGATCGGGGAGTTGAGAAAAAAATCTCTCAAAAAATTCTACATCAACGACGTTAGGCGCGTAGACGTTGGCCAAGATGACTGACTTATTGTAAAGTTTGCCTGAAACAATAATAAAACATCCATTTTTATCTGATATAACGTTTGAGGACTCAAAAGGAATATTACTATCAATAAGGATAGCTGTGCCTCTAGCCTTACCCCTGAAATTAGAATGAAAAATTGTCCACGCCAGCATTTACTTAATCGCCCATGGTCAGAGTCATGTAAGTGGGTTTCTTGAAGGGAAACTATTCCAGCCCTGAGCCGTTTTAGGTGGGTTAAGACCTTACCCCTTTTCACTTGGTGATTTAGACCCTTGACATTCCAACTAATTAAATTAAGATTGCCCTTCATCTAGCTCAGTTATAATGAGAATAGAAAGAGTTACTCCGATAAGAAAAAGAGTAGCAAAATACAGAGGAAAAGAAAAACACAAAAAAAAATAAAATAAAAAATAAAATAAAAAAATAAAAATAAAAAAAAACACAAATAACTGAAAAGACAGCAGGTGATAACTTATCAGCTAAACCCCCAGTTAACACCACCCCATCCCACCCAGAACCCACCCCATATATTTCTCTAAACCGCAAACCCCAAAAGACCCTTACTAGTCTCACAACCAACATTCCAAGCCTTAACTTTCAGACTTGTGCTAGCTTCCCACATAGGTCTTGCACAATTTACCCCATAACAGCTAGTAACACTATGAACAATCCAGCAAACTGTCAAAATGACAACACACTAAACAAACAAACCGTGCTCGCCCAACAAATTCGAAATACAAAAAAGAACAAAGCGTGAGTTAGGCAAGCTGTCCAAATGGCAAAAAAAATTAAAAACAGACACGCTTATCTAGCCGTTTTAAAATAGAGATACAAATAGAAAAAAAAGCGAGTAAGCTAGACAATACGTCAAAATGACAAGCAACAAAAAGATCACGTTCACCCAGCCAATTTACTCATTTTAAAAAAGGGAGAAAAAAATGCGTGTAGTACCGTCAGTCTGAGAGTTTGGCTGGGGATATGAAAAGAGCATTTGTCCAAATTGTATACTCACGGCAGGCAATCGTATTCACTACGGATTCACACCCAATGTAGATATATAGTTAGATGCTTCAGTGACAGACCTCAACCACTTTCTCTCGCCGCTCTGGAGAGTAATACGAAGCCTTGCAGGGTGAAGAAGAGAGGGATGGAGACCGCGCTGATAAAGCTCAGCCAAAACCCCCCTGTATTCAGCCCGCTGCTTCACGACCTCCGCGCTGTAGTCCTCGTAGAACCGGAGCTTGTGGCCGTGATATTCCAACTCGCCCTGTTTACGTGCCTCTCTCATGATTAGGTCTTTAATCTGGTATCGGTGGAGGCGTATGATGACGGCCCGCGATCTCTCGCCCGGGCCAGGTTTGGGTGCCAAAGTGCGGTGAGCTCTGTCCAGTTCCGGGGGAGAAGGGATAATTTTATCACCAAAAACCTCGAAGAGGAACTCAGAGAAAAAGGCGGTGGGGCGCGCACCCTCAAGCGACTCCGGCAAGCCCACAATACGAACGTTCTGTCTCCTGCTTCTCCCCTCCAAATCTGATAGTTTAGCTTTCAGCAACTTATTATCTTCCTGCAGTGAGGAGCACATAGCCTCAAGTTGCTCCAGGCGTCCGCAAACAGCTTCCGCATTCTCCTTGAGATCAGTTATACGTTTCCCCTGGCCTGAGACCACGGCCTAGATGTTGTCCAGCTTAGTGTCCATGCTTGCAAACGACGATCTAAACTCAACGGCAATGGATTTAATCTCAGTGGCTATGGCTGCTCTATTCCGCTCGAGCAGATCCGGAATGGAAGCCACTGAGCTAGCACCAACGTCTATGCTAACCATGCTGTCCGGTGACATATCTGTTTCTGCCGAATCTTTTTCTGCGCGTCTCCTGCCTCTAGGCATTTCTCCGAAACAGTATCAGTGTTACCGGCAACACAAGCACAACAAAAAAAAACTGATGAAAATAGGGTTTAATCAGTTAGGTCTGAAATAGTCGGTGGGAGCGATAGAGCGGTCGCACCTACCCCATGCTCTGTAACCCGGGAGTGTCAGCATTTTAAAAGGCAATGCAGTAAACTCAGTACTTGCAGTCTATACCCTTAAATACGTGTTCAGACAGTGGGTTAACCGATACCCATGTTAAACTGACCTTGAGCTGGGTTTTGCATCGCTTGAGCATCTCTCTGTGTCGACTAGCCAGGGGAGAATCTTTCCATTGGCTTTCACTGTTCTTAAGCTCCTCTACAGTCCTAAGATGGGAAACACACCATTGAAACACAGACTGAGCATCCATGAATACGTGTGTGTGTGTGTGTGTGTGTGTGTGTGTGTGTGTGTGTGTGTGTGTGTGTGTGTGTGTGTGTGTGTGTGTGTGTGTGTGTGTGTGTGTGTGTGTGTGTGTGTGTGTGTGTGTGTGTGTGTGTACCTGTTCAGCTCGCGGATTGCTCGCAACCTGCGAATGTAACGCCTGCAGCCAGGCAGGATGGACAAATGATGGGCGTGCAGTGTCAAAAAGAAACACATGGTTGGGAACTTGGGTTCTGAGAACTTGGTGGGGTCTTCGTCTGTACATTTGAGTAAATGAAATATATTATTTCCAACATAGAAACACATACAACCATCAGTTAGACGTTAAGTTGAATATCTATATATTATAATAGGTTCTTCATGAAATATTCCAATCGTGTACACTACAGCTTGTGCAGCTGGTAATATTTTGTAGGCGACACCACATTAAAGCGGCTACGAGTAACATTTAAATATCTTTTAAACAGCCTCATGTTTCCTCTGATAATCATAAATTACCTTTAATAGCAAACGAGACCATCAGTGCAAAGAAAGACGTTTTTAAATAGTTTTTATTACTGCTTTTGGTCTGGTCGCACACCCAGTCCGATTTTCGGTTCGCTCGTGCAAGCTCTATGGTCACATATCCGTATTGGTCGCAGATTTCAGTGTGGCGCAGCAACGTGAATTGAGAAGCCTATCCCTCCAGGTGAGGGAAGGGGAGCGGGAGCCTTGTTTGATACAGTTATTTGTCGTCATAATGACTGATAACGGGGCTAAACCATCAAAGAAAAAAAAGAAAATGCAATGAAGAAAAGCTAAAAGGGAGAGTGATATAGGCAACGGGGGGACGAGGGCGTTGCCAAGCAACGTGCGTACAATTTCACGAGAGCGAAACTAGACTGCAGTGTTTACTCCTAAATGAATGAGCGGTTGGTACTAACACAAAGTTTGCTTTGCTTCACCATCATCAGATAACCATTATCTGAAATAGTCATTATTTACATCAACAACACAAACACATTACCTCATTGTGATCCATACTAACTGCCGTCTATCGTTCATTCGCTTTCTGTGAGGAGTCGGACACACGTCTTTCAGCTCCGTGAGAGAGAGTAGTTAGCAATCAGCATTGCAATCAGGTGCGTGTGGCAGTGACTGGCATTAGTTCATGCAGTGTCAAAACCACTCTCACGGAGCCGAAAAGAGTCCTCACACTTTCAACACAAGGACATGCACTATATTGCTCCCTTCTCAGTTCACACTCACGCGCCTGGCACGCGCTAGTAAACAGCTTTGCGACAGCGGGCGTCGTAAAAATACTACCGCTTTGGTCCAAAGGGGACGCCAATGTGCCATGTTACTCGTAGTGGCTTTAAAAGGCAAAATTAAAACTGAGACAATGACACAGGATGATTAATCGGAGATTAATTGCATCACCAAAAAAAAATAAATAAAAAAAATCACATATTTGACACATATCTTGAATCACTTGGAAAATGTATCTTCTATATACAAATTAACACGTTTATTAAAATGGCAGAGGTCTAACAAAATAGTCAACGTGCATTCAGTCAAATGAACATAACTGACCAATGACTGAATCCAAACATCAGGTAAAAAACATTTTTGTAAAAATAAAAAACTCTTCACAATCATAAACCTGTGCATTTTAAATGTATTCTGTCAACTTACGCAGATCAGTAAGCCAGCTCTTAAGCTCCTCCATGGTGGCTTTCAGACGCGTCTCCTCTAGGCTGACGACAAGGCGACACCGTGGATGGAAAATGTAGTAAGGGTCCACTGTTTCCAGCTTGATCTTCATGCTCAGCTGTTGCAGCACCCATAAGAAGTTGTGCATGAAACCATCGGCGGACACAAGCTTGTCGTCGGTCTAGGATCAAAGAGAAATTGGCAAATTAATGTTCAGTTTGGTAACTCAAGTAACTTTAAACTTTTCGAGCATTTAAATAATTCTGTTGGCTGTTCTCGACTGACCTGCATCTGGGCTTTCTTCACATTGTAGTTGACTACAGCTGCCATGTAATTAAGAGCTTGCTCGCGCGTTTCTCCATTTAGTAGGAAATTATGGAGAATTTTAAACAGGTCACCCTGGAAAAGATGACAAATAGTTTACAAATTATTGTTCATACAAAAGGACAGCTTGTGAATAAAAACAGAATGAAGCCAAGTCTCACTCTTGCTGACTCCAGGTAGTGCTGCAATGATTGGCTCACGACTCGCGTGTTCTCCATGGTGATGGCTGGGCCAGAGAAATACTTGTCTCCAACTTTTGTCTAAAAAACAAAAAATAAGCATTGGAGTAAACTGTTCTCCATTTTGTAACGGCCTGACTAGTGAGGCCATGGTAAACAATGGGAGACACACCGTTTAAAAAGGTAATTTATTAAGCATTGTGTGACAGCTCCTGGCACCTCCTGATTGGAAGGCTTCCAGAAGATGATTAGTCTAATTACAAACACCCATGCTGGCTGATCTCCTCAGCTATATAAGCTGTAGGAATCAGCCACTTTGGCCCTCCCTTCCTTGATGTATGGTTTGCTTTTCAGTTAGTTTTGCTTTGCACATACATTACACTCTTGACTCACAAAGACACAGCACTCATTACTGACATTCATGCACCACTTACTAGCTTACTTTAAACTTTGTTTAAATAAATTATTATTTGGTTAAACTTAAATTCTTGTGTGGTTCCTCTAGGGATGTTAAACGACTCATTATGTGCGTGTCGACGTGATGAATCGACAAATCGATCGATTTACTGTGCCATTAAAAAAAAAAAAAAAAAAAAAAAAAAAAAAAAAAAAAGAGGCAGTGTTCCTTTTTTTGCGGCAGCAGCACGTAGTTGTGGTGCTGATAAACTGCGCTTTCCTTTAAACAACACTGCTGCCGCCGCTGTGTGTGTTCAGACTTCATCTGCATCAAAGCCTTTTTGATAATAAAATAAGAGGCTTTAATTTTAAAAACGCTTTCCATGCGTCTGATGTGAATGTAATTTACTCGGCTGAAAACAGAAACCAACGGAGGGACGCAGCTCACTGTACAGTCCCTTCAGTCGCGCTGTCAGTTTGCCGACATGGCTCTGTGTGTTTATGTTATTTAATAGACTCGAGACATACAAACAGATCGCGGAAGCCGTTCCTTTAGACAACGTTTACGGGCAGGATACCCGCGGTTATCATTTTATCCATCAAACCACAGAGTTTTTCTGCACGGCGGCTCACTCACTCATACTTGCGAGGTCTCCCGGTGATAGTCACCGTCACAGCGCTACTCGCTGCTTGGCCCAGGCGGAGGCTTTGTGTGAAGGTGATTTAACATCACGGTCGTAGATGAATGTTATAACGTTATGCTGTATATGTTGCACTGCACTGTTGACCCACACAAGACATTTAATGCACATTACAGAAATGAAGCGCCTGCAGCGCGCTCACGACCACACGTGAACTCGCATCACGGACGTCTCCCATGTCCCCAAAACATCTAATAAAGTAAAACACCCGATTTACCGATTTCTATTTTTAGTTTCGTCTTGAGCACGAGTCGAAAATCGAGCTGAGAATCGACACATTGTTCACATCTAGGGCTGCAACTAACGATTATTTTAATAATCGATTAGTCGGTCGATTATTTTTTCGATGAATCGGATAAAAAAATAAAAACAGTGCAGACTGCAGTGTCAAAACACCAGGTTATTGCTCCAATGTCCCGGAACAATTAAAAGTAATATTAAATGATAAAAAATGAATAATAAACCTAACTGGGATAACACAAAAAAAAAACATACAATGTATGATATACATACAGTATATAAGGGATGTCCATGGTAAACCAGTCGACCGATAAGATTTTTAACCGGTAAATACTAACGGTTAAAAAAATTAAATCATCTTAATTTCTCTCAGATGACAGGAGATCATTCATTTTTATGGATAGTGATACCATTTTCGAGACTCTTTAACGATCCAAGTCTTTATTGATATCACTATTGATACTTTTCTATTATTTGGTTGAAATAGAACTTGTATTATTGCTTTAATTAATGATATGATCATAGCTCAAGATAGGACATTAAACAGGTCATAATTCCATCTTTACTATCTATTTTATATTGGTGGGAAAATCGCCAAAATCTCAAATTTCGTTTTTTTTGTGTTGCATTTGAACACATCAATCATATTACTGAGCCGGCCTGAACACATCACAGTTGACATGTTTGCTACTTGTTTTAAGCTAACTAGCTCTATATCCTTCCGATTTTAACATGGATTTAAAAACTGGATTACTATTTTTAACTGACGGGACTTTCTACACCGTTCGGTTGTGTGATTACTACCGCTGCTTTGAATGTCTGTTGATGCGCCGATGCCGACTCTCCGAGCCCGTCTGCACACCGTCTGCAGCAGCAGCAGCTGACAGAGTTTTTTTGGACTAGATGGATACTGAGTTGAAGGAGTTTTTTTAACCCAAAGACAGCAAAGGTACAACACTTTTATATAGGCCTACAGTCCAGTGTTAGATATGACCAAAATACAAGCTGTGGCCGCTCACACTATAGCTTTCCCGCACCACTTCACGTGCGGAAGGCTCGCTGTGGGCGTGCATGAACCTGTCGGCGGCTGGATGTAAACAGTGCCGCGCCTACAAGTGACTTATTAATCGCGCGACTCAACAAATCGATGACCAAATTCGTTGCCAACGCTTTTACTAATCGATTTTATCGATTCGTTGTTGCAGCCCTATTCACATCCCTAGTTTCCTCATTGTCATTCCCTTAAGCCGGGCTGTGACTGACGATCCCTGGTTACGCCCACCAGGAATCCAAAGGAAACAAACTGACAGGGTGGGACGGCACAATTTTGTCCCCAGCTTTTAGTAGGATCGAAATTGGCTACAGAGTACTTTTATTTATTTAAAGACATGAGAACTCACATCATCCTCAGCAAACACAGAGAGGCTGAAGAAGGCTCCCAGGTAAGAGAGTCTCTGGATCTCTCTGCCACACCCAGGGCTCAGAGGTTTGGGACACCATAGAGGCAGCAACGTAGCCTGCACAGAGAAGTCATGATACACATTACAAAGCCGCACACTTGAAAATGCTTAATGCGACTTAAAATGAGTATGTATAAGATATCATGTAAAAACAATAATTAGCTTCCAAAAAGATACAAAGAATAGAAACTTAATAGAAACTCAAAGGAATTCTGATTAGAGCTATATTGTTTTGTCTCTAGATATAGGCCCAGTCCTTCTCCAGGCACAGGGAAATGTTATTTGGTCCTTCTTCTATAAAGTGGGACTTTATAGAATGACTTGGCATCATGGATAAAATAACACTTGGCATACTATTATAGTATAGAGCTTTGCCATCCAACTCATTGTATACTCACCAAACTGCACACTGGGTGAGTCTTTCCAAACTTGATTTCACAAAGCTCAGCTAATGCCTGTAAAAGCAAAGCATAACAAGAACTCAAACAATGCTTACATTGACATTCTACGCAAACTTTCTTTCACAGCAGGTAATTTGGGTTGCATTGTATGACCACAAAACTTGTAAGTGGCAGTGCGTGAGGCCTTTCTCCTGTTTCTGACAATAATCCCTGATGTCACTACAGAGTGCAGTGTGACAGGTTATAGTGGGACAGAGAGGATTGAGTAGTTTTATAATCTGCGTCTGCTGCCTAGTTCTGCCAGTATAGGACAACGTCTCCTTACCATTAGGGGGAATTTAAAGTTGTCGCTGTCAAAGGAACATTCTTTTACTGCAAGAGCAAGTCCATGGAGGATGGGAATGAAGATCTGAAAAAGATAGTCAATATAACAAATTAGGCAACAGTGCCACGTCAACGTTTAATACTGCATTTTCCAGCTAACAGCAAAATCCAAAGTTGTGGATGTTTGCATGTTTGTCTTAATTAGGGATGCACCGAACATTCGGCCACCGAAAAAGTTCGGCCGAAAATGGCAAAATAAGTCATTTTCGGTTTCGGCCCGAAACAGTTAAAAAGCCGAACATTACCGAAAATTGGCGAACTAAATGTCACTAAGGAAATATGTTTTTAAAAGAGCTGCGCGCTTGTAAACCAGGAAATGGCAGTAAAGAGAGACGTTACCGTGTATGCGAGTCCACGTCTCTTTGTGAGCGTGCAGCAGGAGCAGTTTGGTGCGTGCATGAAAATGTCAAAGTCCAGTGTGGGAGCATTTTTTCAAAACTGGATTAAACACAGCGCAGACAGTGCAATGCTTTATGCAGCATAAAGTTAAAACGCTCGTCCAAGACTGATGTTTAATCACCAGAGACACAAAAGCCTTGCGTGAGCGAAGCAGCGATTCACCCGGTGAAACTCTATGACTCTATTGGTAACGGTGTCATTCACAGTGACACCTTGCCGGTGAGGGCCGCCGCTTGAAAAAAAACTTTAGTTTGACAGCTAAAATGATAACCGGCGATATCCTGTCCGTTAGCGCTGTTGGGGGAAAAGGCTCCTACGGTCTGATTGCATTTCTCGAGCCTGAATACACAGAGCCATGTCGGCAAACTGACAGCGCGACTAAATATATGTCCAGCGAGCCGCCTCCCCCCCGTTAGTTTCAGTCTACAGGCGAAAAAGTTACAATCACCTCCTAAGCATGGACATCGTTTAAAGCCTCTCATTGTTATGATCAGGGCTTTGATGCAAATTCTGAAGTCTGAACATAACGGTGAGAGCTGTGGTGCAGTTTTTTTTAGAGCAACTCAACCTGCACTGCAAAAAATTAAAAAAGGCAATAAGTCGATCTTTTTGTAGATTCATCATCATATAAGTCAAGGTAAAAATCTGAGTGGTTCACAAATTAATTCCTAGTAAAATATTAATTTTACTCTTAGATTTGAAGGTTTTACTGTTTATTTATTTAGGGTTGCTTTTTAGTTGTAGGCTATGTTTGAGGAGAACATTTGGGAGTTCATGTATGCAATGTTGAAATAATTGACTAAATAATAAACAAAACCGCAAAAGCCTCTTTCGGTATTCAGTTTCGGCCAACCGTTTACCGTACTTTCCGCACTATAAGCCGCACTGGACTATAAGCCGCAGGTGTTATAATGTTTAATTACCATATGTAAGAGTTCGTGCACAGAGGGGATTGTCGGGAAAGAGATGGTTGCTTGAGGAAGCTCCCATTTATTAACATTTCAACAAACAAGTTGCATATTTGCATAACGTACGTAAGTGTTACCATTTAGTGCAATAGTAGCTACTAGGGATGGGCACGAGTGTTTTTGCTACTCGTGTGATCGCTTGCATTCCTTGAGGATCAATCGATTCCTTGTTAAACTTTTTTCTATTTTTAGAACGCAACGCATCTGTCTACAGAACAACGGTTGACCGCAATAAAGCGCTCAATGCTTATGTCAAACAGTCACAGTTGCCATATGATTGATATTAAGGATTTTTTTCCACAAGTTTAAAACACATTTTCCTCACTGAAAGTAATTAAATAGACGGGCCACAATTTAAACCGATCGAGTAGGTCTACGATGGGGAGAAAAAAAGAGAAAAAAAGCATGGGCTGTAGTTGTAACAAAAAAAATTGCCTAAGTCACCATTTAAAATAAGAAGGGCAGCAGATAATATAAAATGATTGTCCTAAAATTTAAATACATATAAATAACTCACCAAAGCAGATAGTTGTAGGCCTATATCCAATCGCGTAATGCTCACTCCGTGTCCGTGAATAATTACCGCAACTAATTCCTCATTAACGGAACGTTACACCGGTCGGTTTTTGAATCTTATCCCTATATTCCGTATTGAAGGCTTCTTAACTGTTGTTGGCTCGGAGCGGATGTGTCTGAAGTAAGCCTTGCTTCTTCTTTTCTTTCCAAGCGGAGAGCACCTTGCATGCTCACCTGGAGTCTACTCATTACTAACTGAGAGTAACAGGTGTCATCTCCCCTTTTTATAAACGTAACTTTATCATCTGCTTTGAAATAATTGGACAGTTAATTCCTGAAAATGTTCTGGAGAAGAAAGGAGAGACCGTGTTCAGCTCCGCGGTGCTGTGGAGAACACACGCTGCGCTGCGGTGGCACAGAGGTGGCAGTTATTTGCAGTTGATGTTTGACACAACGCTCAGTTTATTGCACTTGCATCAAAATATTTAATTTTGTTCAACTTTATTTTATCCGTTTTGTGCCATTTTGTACACGTATATATAACATTTTAAAATAGGGGCGGCCGCGGCCCGCCGGCCTAAAGGCTACAGACACTAAAAAATATATATATATTTTCCCCATCCACCAATCGAGGTCATTTGAAACGAGGAGTAGGCTACTCAAGTACTCGATTACTAACGCCCATCCCTAGTAGCTACAGAATATATACTGTGCTGTGTAATAACAGGGTCGAAAAATGGGGAAAAAGTAGCGGCTTATAGGCCGAAAAGTACGGTAATTGTATTCGGTTTCGGCCAAGAATTTTAATTTTGGTGCATCCCTAGTCTTAATCATAACAATTAGTTCAGTGTGAGAGTGCTATTGACTGATTGCACCAAACATGGTATCACTCCAATTACATGTGGTATACATACAGTTATTTGCTACCTCAGATGTTTATACAATCTAAAAAAGTTTTTTTTTTTTATTCAAATAAAAGGTCCCTACATTGAGGTTATATCAACCTACAGGAGTGAATATTTGTGTGTGAAAGGTTTCAGCCTGTATAAAAAAATGTACACAAATGCTTCCCACCTGTCTGAACACTCCTTCTTCCTGATGGGTAATGCGCACCAGCTCCTGAATAAAGCCGTATGGAAGGTTCCGACACAGCATGTAAGGTACCAACAAAGACGGCTCGAGAGGACTCCTACACACACACACACAGAGAGAGAGAGCGAGAGCGAGAGCGAGAGAGAGAGAGAGAGAGAGAGAGAGAGAGAGAACAATTGTGCAGAAGAAAAGAAAATGTGACTAGAGTGAAGATGAAAAAGTAGTTGCTATGGGGACTCAGACTTAAATGGAAAGGAACATGACCTACAAATACAACGACTTACATGAGAATAACCCAAAGATTGTCACAGTGTGAGGCCGGCTTTCTTACCGAGGCTGTGTCAGGGTGCCTTGCAGGACCAGGGCAACATTGGAAATACACTGAGAGCGAATGTTGCTGAGAAGCTGGCTGACATTTGGTTGGCTACAAATCTGAGACAGAAACAGAAAGAGTTGGAGAGAAAAAAAGTGGTTTGAGGTGTGATAAAAATGTACGCAGTCCATTTCTCAGACAAACTCTCTCTAGACTCGATTGAATCACAGTGGTCTTTGACAAGCAATACATACACTCATTTCCAGACCATCTGTCTTGCAGCTAGACACTGTAGTACAAAATGTTCTTCTGTCCTTGGGACATTTTGTAACATATTAAGCCGTGGTGAATGAGCAGAAAATAACTTAACAGCGACTATTGTAAAGGAGTACCGTTAGAATTTTAAAGCTTGATTTAAAGCGGCTACGAGTAACATTTAAATATCTTTTAAACAGCCTCATGTTTCCTCTGATAATCATAAATTACCTTTAACAGCAAACGAGTCCATCAGTGCAAAGAAAGACGTTTTTAAATAGTTTTTATTACTGCTTTTGGTCTGGTCGCACACCCAGTCCGATTTTCGGTTCGCTCGTGCAGGCTCTATGGTCACATATCCGTATTGGTCGCAGATTTCAGTGTGGCGCAGCAACGTGAATTGAGAAGCCTATCCCTCCAGGTGAGGGAAGGGGAGCGGGAGCTTTGTTTGAGACAGTTATTTGTCGTCATAATGACTGATAACGGGGTTGAACCATCAAAGAAAAAATGCAATGAAGAAAAGCTAAAAGGGAGAGTGATATAGGCTACGGGCGGGACCAGGGCGTTGCCAAGCAACGTGTATACAATTTCACGAGAGCGAGACTAGACTGCAGTGTTTACTCCTAAATGAATGAGCGGTTGGTACTAACACAAAGTTTGCTTTGCTTCACCATCATCAGATAACCATTATCTGAAATAGTAATTATTTACAACAACATAAACACATTACCTCATCGTGATCCATACTAACAGTGTTTACTCTCGTTCATTCGCTTTCTGTGAGGAGTCGGACACGTAATCTTTCAGCTCCGTGAGAGAGAGAGTAGTTAGGTGACACTGCTGCATCAACTCATTGCAATCAGGTGTGTGTGGCAGTGACTGGCATTAGTTGATGCAGTGTCAAAACCACTCTCACGGAGCCAAAAAGAGTCCTCACACTTTCAACACACGGACATGCACTATATTGCTCCCTTCTCAGTTCACACTCGCGTGCCTGGCACAAGCTAGAAAACAGCTTTGCGACAGCGGGCGTCGTAAAAATACTACCGCTTTTGTCCAAAGGGGAAGCCAACGTGCCATGTTACTCGTAGTGGCTTTAATCTCTAAATCAGGTTTTGTTTTTTTTTTGGAAAAGAAAAAGGAAAGTACAAAATACTTTTAATGTAAATAATCAAAAAAAAATGTTGCTTGTCTGTCAGTTACCTTGGGAGCTTTCCTCTCCTCCATACCAACACTCTCAAAACGCTCGATGAGGTAGTTCAGCATCTCTGTCTCTTTGCATGCTTCAATGGTGAAGCGGTCGCTGGCTGAATCGCAGGAGACCCCCCCTCCACATGCACCAAGACTACAAACACAAAAACAAGGACAGAGAGGGGCTCATTAAATAAAATCACATCACAGAGAGAGATACCGTTAGCATCAAACATAATCATCTATTTATGGTTAAAACACTCAAAGCCAAGACTCCTGAAAAAAACGACAAGGGTATCAGTCATGGCATTGCAGCATCTCTGTACTGGGCTCTTGAAAAAGGAAAAAGATAACATTAAATATTCAAGGGCTGTTTGCAGCCATAATTTGAAGCCGATATTATGATTCAGTCTGTCACATTGAATTGACAAATATGATGTAAAGAGTTTAAACTGCTGTTAGTGGTGAGCTGTAAAAGCAAAAAAAACATGAGCCCTGTCAAAGCACGACAAACCTATGGAGATAATAAAAAAAATTACTTTGTTGATTGTCCATTGGACACAGGTAATGCAAGAATAACACCTCTACACTGCATTAGATATTTGTCTTGAAGCTAAAAATTAGCTCGACACAAACGGTTATATTGTTAAACGACAACAACACTTAACTTGGCAGCAAAACAATACCCTTAGAGCAGGGAATCCAACTCCTCATGCGTTACATTGATTAATAACAGTTCAAGTCTACTATAGGCATAACAGTCTCATGCTGTATTAAAAGGGTTATTTACATAATAACAATAAAGTTAAAAAGCTCTACTTTCTCTAATATGTAAAAGATCATACACACATATTGCATAGACTAAAATGTATTAACATTAAAAATGGAAGTCATCCAATTCAGCCAATAAAAAGATACCAAAGAACCTAGGTTGAGGGTTAAATAAATTAAGGTAATTTCAGTTGCTCTGGGATACCTAAACCACAGCAAAATATTATAATTTATATGGAGTTTCTACACCGGCTTAGTAGAAACCATTTGTAATACTTACCACCACATCATATGCTTAAATAGAAATATAGTTATGGGACCTTATGTCTTCTAAAACCTCTGATGGCCACAACAGTTGCTACTACTCCTTTTTAACACCTATACCCTGTTGTGTGTGTGTGTGTGTGTGTGTGTGTGTGTGTGTGTGTGTGTGTGTGTGTGTGTGTGTGTGTGTGTGCAGTTAGTGGTAAGCCTGCTGGGCCCACTGGAACATGCAGTGGACACATTACTGAGCAAGCAAACACAAACGCACACACCGTGCAGCGGTGTACCTGGACCCAAACTGAACCCGTGCAAAATCCTCTTCCTCAGAATCTTCATCACTGCTGTCCTGAGACATATCAGAGAGGGCATAGAACAGGAACGACAAGGGGCTAACGTGACGAGGTAAAGACAGGAGGGGCCAGGGAAAAGGTTGGAAGAAAAGAGGATGTTGTGCAAGCATGAGGAGACAGAAGGGAAGTGATAAACAATGAAGACAAATGGACAAATGAGGAATGGTAATCACAAGAAAAGAAGAAAAGGGGAGCACAACAGGAAAAGGATGCTGGAGGGTTGCACAATTGCTTAAAGACGAACTCTTGTCCCGTTTTTTTAAATATTCATTAATGCCATTTGGTCTGCAACTCTTACACAGAACTTTTTTTAAACCGAATGTCACTCATAAAACTTTTCTAGAGCAAGCCAATGCAAAGCAGTATAAACCACATCTTTTTTTAGCTAGAGAATTTTACAGCAATGTAGCAAGAAACATTAAACATGTTTGTAAAGCTATATTTCATTTTGCAAAGGGGTTAGATCATTTAAAATATGTTAACAACGAGCAGCTAGAATACTGAAAATAAAGAAACAAGAATGCCTGTTAATTGTCTTCAGACCTTATAATGGCATTTTCAGTTAAATCTCAAGTAATGGCAAATGCATTAAATTATCACCATTTGGGCATTTAAAGCAGACAACGTCATATATATTTGTTTAAACATTTTTGTGGAAACTATATTACATAATAAAAAATGCATAAATACAACAAAAGAGAACCTGTCCCAGAATCTCAAAACTCAACCAAACGTAAAATCTGGTGGTTCACTTAAAGTATTGTTTTTAGTAGGTTTGCTCACACCACACACACCGACATGCAAATGGCAGATGAGATACCTAGCCGGTGGCATCCTGGCTGCAAAGGCAGCTTGTCGGGCATTTGATCTGGGAGAAGGGGGAACCACGAGAGGGGTTGTGGAGGAGGGTTGGTTGCGAGCCCTAGGTAAGCTCAAGGAAAAGGGCTGCGGACTGGCCGGTGGCACAGGAACTGGGGTGTTGGGAGGAACAGAGGGCCCTGCAGGGCTAGGAGACTGTCCAAAGAGACTAATAACTCTGGGACCCGGGCTAGATGGGGAAGGAGCCCCCCAAGGAGAGTTGACAGAGTAAGGTCGATAGCGCTGGGAGATGGGCATGGGGGCAGATGGAGGGTTGAGAGTGTGTCTCTGAGTAGCCGTAGCTGGTGGGCTAGGGGGAACTATGAACTGTGGGGGTGTAGAGGTTACAGAGGGTGTTGTAGGGTTGGGAAGAGATGGGGAGGTCGTCTTGGCTGCATCCAAAGCCATGGAGTGAGGAATACTACATCCATACAGACTGTGGATAACATTGATGAGACAATGATTGGCAAAACTCATCTAGCAACAATGTCTTAGTTCAATAATTAAATTATCAAAGCAAAATCTGAAAAAACTAGAAGAAAAAGAAATGGCCCCTTCCAATGACACGATACAAGTTAAATAGTGAGAAAGAAGAAGAGTGATTTCAAGAGAGCGCAGACCTTTGAGGAGGAAGGTTCAGAATGACTAAACCAGAGCCATGATAGGTTCCTGTGAGTTCATAATAATGAGTTAAGCTACTTGCCTAGACAGAGAGCTGGCTCCAAAAGATCCTGCACTGGTGCCCATAGGACTGCCACCTTGACTTGAGGGCTGCACCAGTGTCAGACGGTGGTCGGGGGATTTGGCTGCCGCTATTGGCTGAGAGGTGGCGGTTAAGCTGGCGAAGGGGTTGTGGACACGTGACTGGGTGGACATCATTAAGACTTCCATCAGGATCTGGCCAATCAGGTCTTTAAAGTCAGAGTATACTGCAGGAGCAAAATAAATGGATTATATAATGGTATAATATATAATGGTTATCAAATGCAGCCACCTGTTAAAAGGCAAGGTTTTGTTTAACATGTGACAGAGTACAAGGTCATTCAACTTGTTAGGGTGACTGAGATGAAGGCAGTGCTCAGTGACTGACCATCTTTAGGGTTCTGGTGGAACTCTGAGGCCAGTGAAGGGAGAAAGATGAAATCTCGATCCTGCTCTTTCCACGATACGCGGAGGATCTTACAAATGAGCTGCAGAGCTTGTTCTTCTGAGACATCTGAGTTTGCAGAGGATTCCTGAGGTGCAGAAATATAGAGACAGTGAGGGTTTGATCACAATCTGGAGCTATTTACAGAGCAAAGGCTAAACCAACCAGTGTTACTAATTTTCTCATGATCACTCTGGTCCATCAAGAGACAGGTATGCAACAACTTATAGAAAATGAAACCAAGAAAAGAGTCTATGGAAGTCCCCAAAAACCTTCCTATAAAAGAGTAGGGGAGAGTGGCCTAAGTTGTACCATTTTTTACTCAAAGTGATTTTAAAGTGAGGCCTTGACAGTTATGTCTCCAACTCAAATATGTACATATATTTCAGGATGTTGTACATCCCTGGGAATAAAAACTTTGGATTTGGAATAAATTGTTATTAGCTTTCGGAAAAAAAGTTGTCTTGTGGCACAACTTGCCTAGCCTGGCTCCGCCTGCCTACTTCCGGACAAATTTAATTTTCCCTTCAGTAGTCAGTCTGGGTGTACAGCGCATTTCCCAGATTCTCCGGAGAATCTACAGCCGTCCAATCAGCGAACAGAGCGAGTGGCTGAGAACGATGACGTCGAAGTCACGCTCCAGTTTCAGTTGAATGCTGCGTTCCTTTATACTCGGAAGAAGGAGATTTCCGACTTGGTAGTTCCGAGTTCCGACCTGTCTGTGTCCCAGTGCATCTGCTCGCGAAAGTATGGACGCCTAAAACCTTTCTCGTCCAAATAACTAAACGTTAGGCTCTAACAAGTTACTGTTGCCAGGTACCGGTAGATTCATAGACTACAATATGTAGTGAAGTCGGAAATTTCCGAGTTCCCTGTCCAAGTGGAAGGCACCATCAAAAGCCGGCTCATGACACACGTGACGACCAAACGTGATGCGATTGGTTGGCTAATCCAGAGTGGCACTGGGCAGATCCAATAGTTTTAAACTTCAACAGACACCCGCCTCCAAGTGAGTGAACGTTTGCCAATTACAGCACTTCCAGACCTTCTGTACAAATGAAATGAAGTACGATGGTCTGGTTGGACCAGGCTACAACTTGCCCCCGGTGTGGTGTAAGTTGTGCCACAAGAGATAATACCATGGGGTAAATTGTGCCATTGATATATATGTCATAAACTGTAATGCAAGACAAATCCATAAGACAATTACTTATTTAAGGTTTATTTAAAGTAAATATTTTACAAAGATTGAAGGTCAATTTTCTTAAACAAGGCCTAGCAGATCTAGGTGGTTTTGCCTGCAAAGCTCACAATGACAAAGTCACCATTATCATCTTTCTGGCCATCTGAACTCTCATCAGTGGTGTCGTTAAGTGGAATGGAGATGTCAGTCTCTTCTGAGCTACTGTAGACAATCACTTTCTTTTTGGTGACCAGCGTATACTGCCATGCCACTGGCACAACTCTAAGAAATGTACTTCGCACTAGTTGCTCCGTGCTTGTGACTGCCATCTGCCATCTGTGATTCCCCCTCCATTTCTGCCTTTAAATCAAGGCTCAAAACCCATCTGTACACCCTGGTTTTTCCTACCCATTAACTATCTTACCTCTGCACTACTATCTTATTTGTGGATTATTATCTTATATTTGTGGATGTATGGGCTTTATGTCTTTTATTTTTGTTATTGTTATTTTACCTTCATTGTTTACCTACTGAATTCACTATGTACAGCACTTTGGACAGTGCAAACGGTCATAAATGTGCTTTTATAAATATATTTTACTTACTTACTTATAACTCACCCCAGGCCCTTTGGCACAAATCACCCCAACCCCAGAATTTTGGATAATAGGCATGATGCAGCAGTTTAGGGCTGACATTGTGCTAACTGTATTGACTAAAAGTGTAGCATACTAAAGCACTAAAACGTGTCAAATGTTTTCAAACTTGTCTATAATTGTTCGGACACAATAATCAAAAAACCTTGATCATGGAAATTTTACTTTGAAAAGCCAAAAAACGTTTTTTTTAGCTTAAATGTGCTTTAATCTTATTCTTTGTGTCTCTCTTCTTAACAGGATGAGTCAAATGGATGGCTCTTCTTAAATATGTGGTCACATTTTCAATTTCTTCCACGGTTTTCTAGAAACAAGGGGTGGCACAACTTCCCCACTCTCCCCTATACGTTTATTAATTTGAAAACTGACTTGACCTCAAGATCGGTATGATAAAGGTCAAGGCAGTCATATAATTAAGGATAAAAGAACCTCAGTTCTGAGGAATGTTTGAACATTGCTGCCGTTTACCTTTTCAGTCAGGTTCCTCTTCTCCCTGCGATCACTGTCCTCCACCTCCATGTTCTCTATTCCTGAGTCTACATCCACCTGGGACATGCTGGAAAAAGACAGAGAGGCACAGTGCTCAGCAAATATTTTCAACCCTGAACAGACCATGCTAACACTCAAATCTCCATGGTCCATAGGAAGCATCACATTGGTCTCAAGATCCACAATCAGATCTTGTAAGAGCAAAACATGTGGCCGTGCTTAGAAACACTAATAATCATTAATGTTTGCTACTAACAATTATAAGAAGATCACTTTCTGAAGTACTTTCCAAAAGGAACAAAGTATTTGAATATTATTACAACTCTGAATAGAAACAACCTGTGATATTCACTGCATTTTTTCCTTGTTGAAGTTGTGTATTTTTTTATATAGTTTGACAACTAAGAGGCAGAAAAGCCATATGCAGTTAGAGAGGGGGTATGACATGCAACAGAGGTCGCCCGCTGGGACCGAACAGGGATGTTGCCATTATGTGGCATGTACAGGTCCTTCTCATACAATTAGCATATTGTGATAAAGTTCAATATTTTCTGTAATGTACTGATAAACATTAGACTTTCATATATTTTAGATTCATTACACACAACTGAAGTAGTTCAAGCCTTTTATTGTTTTAATATTGATGATTTTGGCAAAAAAGTAAAGAAAAACCAAAAATCCCTATCTCAAAAAATTTTCATATTTCATCCAACCAATAAAAGAAAAGTGTTTTTAATACAAAAAAGTCAACCTTCAAATAATTATGTTCAGTTATGCAGTCAATACTTGGTCGGGAATTCTTTCGCAGAAATGACTGCTTCAATGCGTGCGGCGTGGCATGGAGGCAATCAGCCTGTGGCACTGCTGAGGTGTTATGGAGGCTCAGGATGCTTCGATAGCGGCCTTAAGCTCATCCACAGTGTTGGGTCTGGTGTCTCTCAACTTCCTCTTCACAATATCCCACAGATTCTCTATGGGGTTCAGGTCAGGAGAGTTGGCAGGCCAATTGAGCACAGTAATACCATGGTCAGTAAACCATTAACCAGTGGTTTTGGCACTGTGAGCAGGTGCCAGGTCTTGTTGAAAAATGAAATCTTCATCTCCATAAAGCTTTTCAGCAGATGGAAGCATGAAGTGCTCCAAAATCTCCTGATAGCTAGCTGCATTGACCCTGCCTTTGATAAAACACAGTGGACCAACACCAGCAGCCGACATGGCACCCCAGACCATCACTGACTGTGGGTACTGGACTTCAGGCATTTTGGCATTTCCTTCTCCCCAGTCTTCCTCCAGACTCTGGCACCTTGATTTCCGAATGACATGCAAAATTTGCTTTCATCCGAAAAAAGTACTTTGGACCACTGAGCAACAGTCCAGTGCTGCTTCTCTGTAGCCCAGGTCAGGCGCTTCTGCCGCTGTTTCTGGTTCAAAAGTGGCTTGACCTGGGGAATGCGGCACCTGTAGCCCATTTCCTGCACACGCCTGTGCACGGTGGCTCTGGATGTTTCTACTCCAGAATCAGTCCACTGCTTCCGCAGGTCCCCCAAGGTCTGGAATCGGCCCTTCTCCACAATCCTCCTCAGGGTCCGGTCACCTCTTCTGGTTGTGCAGCGTTTTCTGCCACACTTTTTCCTTCCCACAGACTTCCCACTGAGGTGCCTTGATACAGCACTCTGGGAACAGCCTATTCGCTCAGAAATTTCTTTCTGTGTCTTACCCTCTTGCTTGAGGGTGTCAATGAAGGCCGTCTGGACAGCAGTCAGGTCGGCAGTCTTACCCATGATTGCGGTTTTGAGTAATGAACCAGGCTGGGAGTTTTTAAAAGCCTCAGGAATCTCTTGCAGGTGTTTAGAATTAATTAGTTGATTCAGATGATTAGGTTAAGAGCTCGTTTAGAGTACCTTTTCATGATATGCTAATTTTTTGAGATAGGAATTTGGGGTTTTCATGAGCTGTATGCCAAAATCATCAATATTAAAACAACAAAAGACCTGAAATATTTCAGTTGGTGTGCAATGAATCTAAAATATATGAAAGTTCAATTATTATCATTACATTATGGAAAATAATCAACTTTATCAAAATATGCTAATTATATGAGAAGGACCTGTATTGTAACCACTTGGCCACCAAGAAACTAAATTCATCTAATTTCTCCGATATACTTTTAAGGCCTGAAATGTCTAAGCTTCTGGCCGCAGGAATCCATAATAATGGATAAAATATGATATTCACAACATAAAATGTAGCTGAAGTATAGCTTAAAAAATATCAAATGTATTTCCATAGGTATTTTGTAGCCTTTGAACTGGCCAGTACAATATGCCGTTAGAAGAACTCTTACCTCTTTTCACAGGAGGCAGTGTCAATGTCCATGCTCTGTGATCGGGACAAACTCTGGGACTGAGTCTCAAGGCTGTTGGAGGGGGAGCTGGAGAGGGAGCTCACACCCTCGCTGCTCTGACTACCATAAGCCACCCCTGCAACAAAAAAAAAAAAAACCCAAGTTAGAACCTTTGCGCACAAAAAAAAAATCAGAAGTGGCATGGAAGAATCATAATATTTTCATTCAAAGTCCATAATAAGCATTTTCCTTACTGGTTCTAGAACAGGTTTATTAACAGGTTATTGCTTGCTTCAAGTTAGATCCCATGTATCAAGTTTTATGTTTTTTTTCCAAGAGAATGTCAGATTTCTGCAATCATAGCCCCTACACTTTGAAAATATTTAGTTTATAAGCTTTGTTTAGCAAAGTTTATAAAGCAAATTGTAAAGCGAACAGGTAGAGAGAAAGCTGATTAAAATCCAGAATATTTTACTGTAGATTAATGGCTGATAGTTGCACAACAAACATGCAAAAGAGGATAATCACACATTTTAACAAAAAGTACCGCCGGCCCTACACACCAGCCATGTATAGCAACAACACCACATCAATGCATACTAACAAACAATGCCAGGAAATTGCTTCTGTATCTATACATGTCTCTACTGTCTACTCTCACTCTCTACAGTGAGCCTCCACTGTGTGTCAAGAGAGACACTGTTGATCACAACAAGTTCAGGTGCCCCTCTGGTTTGACCTTAGGGCAAAAATGTTACTTTTTTTATACCATAAGGCAGGGGTGGGCAATTAATTTCCCCTAAGGGCCACATCAGAATCAGGGACTGTTGTGGAGGGCCGGACCAAAAGGCTCAACTCAATTCTGGTCAATATTAGTCGTATCTTTTTATAAAAAGAAGTAAAGTATATGGTTTTGATAAGCTGCAGTAAATGTTATGGCAAAGAAAAAGCCATAAAAAGCCATGAAAATGCCAACATTGTGAACAAAACGTGCAAGAAGCAGGGGAACCTTGGCCATACTTCCCAACTTAGAGACCTGTTATTCCGAAACCAAAGTGAGGGGTTTGGGGGTTCACCACCAGTACATTTGAGCTTCAAAGCCATCCTACACTGCAACACAATTTTTGTTCATTATTATCCATTACTTGTATTGTCCTCTGTACAGGATAAAACAATCCACCGAGCAGATCCTGCCCCACACCCCCCCATTACATTTAATAATATCAGACAAGTGAACGTACAAGCAGGTTGTCTGTCTGATATTATCGCCCCCCTTCCCCTTTCCCGGGCGCTGATCCCCGAGTGCGGAGGTTGACTGTGTAGCTTGCTCTGAGTCACTTTTTTTCTGCGCGCAGCTCACGGCAGCGCACTTAAAAAGCGCACATAAACAGCGCACATACAAGCTTCTTCTCCTTTTTTTGAATTGCAATTTACAACCAGTGAAGAGTAAGCTGCATACGCTCGCGCGAAATATAAACTTGCCTTCAAAATAAAAGCAATGCTGTTGTATTCCAAGCATGATTTAAACTTATTTACGTTTGATTCTTAATTTTCCATTAACCTCACGCAGGCCAGTCAGAGACAGCCAGCGGGCCGGATATGGCCCGCGGGCCACACAATGCCCAGGTCTGCCATAAGGGCACCCTAGTCACACAGGAGACCTTAACTTTTTTTAATCTGAAAAGGAACCCTGACACTGCCATGCTCCTTTTTTGCCCTTAAGGTCACATCCTAGAGTGCGTCACCTAATTTATCTAATATTCCCCCCAATATCGGAGGCCTGTTAGCACGCACAGGCCTCCTGTTTGTTTACATAGGAGGTGTCCTTTTTAAATGTTTAGCACCTTCCCCACCTTGCAGAGTCTCTGCACAACTTTTGCTGCTCAAATATCAAGGTCGCAGCGCTGCGCTAAAACTCAAAATAGACAAAGTTGTTTATTTTTCAAGCGGTTCCTCAGTCAATGTGTCACCCATTCGAGTGGTGCAATAGGGTAAGACTACAGATTACAAAAGGTTAACAACCATAACACTATGGTGACAACTGACTGGATCTTGACGTGTTGACCAACAAACATCAAACCAAATTGCTAAATGTATAATTAATTACTTTGAACAGTAATAATGATAATAGTCATAATTACAAACTTGCTAAATACATCTCAAACTGCTGCTCTTATTCAGCTCTTACCAGAGGTGCCAATAGGGGATGTGGCAGGGGTACCACTGTGAACATTGAGCCCCAATGATTGAGAGGCAGCTGGTGGCAGGGGCTGGGGTGCGGCACCTGAGGATCCAGGAATGGGCCCGGGGGGAGTTTCTCTCTGTGGGGATGTTAGGGGTGTGCTGAGTGGGGTGCTGGGCTGTGATGTCGGTCCCCCCGCTAGTCGTGCCAATCGCCTTCTGCGAATCTTTAGTGAAAACAACAGAATATTTACACATTAGTACCATTGGAGACTCACTACACAGTCCTTCATCATACAATCTTGTATTATAAATATAACCATTGAAATGTCTATTGACCATGAAATGACAAGCTATATTTTTTAGCTTCTGTATCACTGGCACAATCAGTGTGGACAAAATGAGAAATTATAGGCGACTTATTTGTTTTCATTTACCTTTGTTGATCAATAAAAAAAAACACACATCCTTGAATCTATTTTTGTGAATCAGTGATAGAGTAGGGTGGTCTTAAATGAAAGAAACGTGCCTTTTACAGTAGATATAATGTAATCTACATATTGACCAAAGTCAGATTCGAGCACTTTGGTACTCAATTGTGCAATCCGGCTGAAGACTTGAGCTATAGTAAATCAACAGCACGCTCGGCTACGAGTTGAACGAATAGCTATAAACGGGTATGAGGTAACGAAGAAAACACATTTTCTAAAATGTTGACAGTGGTTAGAGGGTAACAGCTCAGTGGCCATAGAGTGGGCCCACAGTTGATTGCACAATGGTGGCCCGGTGTGTTTTTTATGCTGAGTCGTCTCGCAGGCTAATTTTTGTCTGTTAGCAAAACAAGGTTAGCACTGTCAGCTAGCTGGCTTGCCACAATAAGATATGCCAAATTAACTCAGCATACAAAAACGACATTATCTATGAAATGGTGTGTATTAATTCATGTGTTTAGAAAACATCTCCCATACTAATACTATTCATAGTATTCATATGAATAACGTTGTTTTTTTTTCGGGGACAGCCTCAGCACAGCCTAGCATGACGTTAGCTAGTTAGCATTGTGTTCCGGCTAAATTAATTTAACGGTGTCAGAAATAAACGACCCACATCCAAACTGTTGTTCGTTTACGTTGTTATATTTACTGACTGTCCTATATGAACAGCAGGTGTGTCGTGTTCGTTATAACACGCTAATTTACGCTGATATTAAAGTTACATTTGGGATTTTCTGATAGATTTCTTCAGTTAAACTGTGCTAGCCTTTGAGCTAGCTTTGGTAGCGGGTCGGCGAGCAGAACAATTTGAAACGAGGTCCAGAGGAAAGACTGACATTTGTTAACGCATTCTAAATTGTAACGTTAGTAAAACACAGCTACTTTCATTCTCTGAAGTCATTTACAGCGTTTCGTCCCATTGTCACCTTACCTCATCTGCGCTCAACTCCTCCATCGCAGCTAAGTTAGCGAGCTATTTCACTTTGCGTTGCTTTAATATGTGCCAGCCACAGCCAGCTAGCCTGTACTAGAACCACTTATGCATAGTCTATCTCTACAACAAATATGTGTCTGTCTGGATTGTCTTCGAGAGTAAAATAAAAAACAAACGAGGACACTGGTGTTCGGAGGGTTGCGAGATCCAGTTCCTCCAAAATTGAAGTATTTCGTATGTTAGTTTTCTTCCCAGAATGAAACAAAAAGAAAAGTAGCTGGCTGTTATACGTCAAAATGGTCAAAATACAGCACCGGCCATTTTGGTTCTACACAATGTCACGTGACTTAAAGACTACTGGAGGATGTGTGAGGCTTTACTCTGTGTCGCGCAGACAACAGTTATATTTTTCCTGCTGTATGCAAATGGTTAGACTGCCAGCCAGCTGCTTTAGGTTTGACCATAAATAGAATATAAACATGTTTAACATATATATGCCTATTTGTCACGTTCTACCCTAAAAATAAAAACAGCTCAACTTTTTAAGGCTCCCTATTAAACTCAATACATTAAAAGTTCATGGTTCACTAGGTCACAACCGTCACAACCTATGGTCACAACATAGGGCTTTTATTTTTTCTTTTACTACAGGGTGGTTTGTGCCAGCCAAATGTAGGCTATGTACCATGTCCAGTACCGATGGCAGTTTAGCTCTGCACTAGCCCTGTATTTAGTGTAACCCCTTTTTTTATTATTATATTACAGTTCCTGCCTCGTCATCATCTACTGCTGGATCAATGATGACACAGGCCAATATGAGACAACCAATAGCATGCAATAAGATACAAAATAAAATAAAATGTTTGTTTGTTGTTGTTTTTGTAACTAAAGACAAAAGGAAAGGATTGACAACAAAGTATGTCACTTCAGATTTATTTTAAAACCCATTTTATTACACAAAATCCACATAAAAACAGTTTTTCCTAATATCCTTCTGTTGTGCACCGGGTATACTATAGGCCTACCTTCATGAATGAGAGGTTGTATTTATTCTTTTGATAGTTCAATCAAAGGTCAGATGGACAGCACAAGCCAGTTCAAAGAAAATGTGGCATCTCAATGTTTCGCTGCATGCGATAGAGATTTGAAGGAAACACAAAGCACAGTTCATTTCAGTTTTTTGTCTGAGGCCATGGCACCAACAGGCAACAAACCAGTGTAGCCCGGTATCTGACTAAAGTAATGCACTGGTGCCCTCTAGTGTTGCAATTCCACACCATTAACATGAAAGACATTCGAAGTCACATTACAGAGAAAATACCACTGAATCTACTTAGCGTGTGGTGTTTATTCAGTGTAGAGCAGTCAATCTAACACCGAAAGCCATTCATTGCGGAGGAACTTCTGTAGAACTACAAAACAACTTTATTTCCTCTTTACTAATTCACTTTCTTCTTGAAAACCTGCTTGCAGACTTGTCCTTCACAATACAGCTCCTAAGATCACAGAAAGAAAAAACTATTTTAAATTATCTTATAGACTTTAAAGTGTAATTTAAAAGAGCTACAAGAAAAACAAATTTGGTAAAGTTAATCAGTTTAATAGTGTGCATTATATGGACCAATTATTACTAGACAGTCAATGTTCATGTTCATACCAGGTGTAGCTTGTCGTCTTCGATCCACTGAGCCCAGCCCCGGTTCTTCTTCTCTCCGACCTGCTCACACACCACTTTGTTCCCCTCCCATCTCACCAACGACTACACAGGTGGCAGACAAGAAGAGCGTGGTGTAAATGACAACAGACAACAAAGAACGTTCAACACAGCCCAAATATAAAGGTCAGGCACTTAACACAATCTCCAAAACATTTCCTTTTGCCTATGATTAAATCACAGCCATCAACCATTCATCTTCACCTTGAGGACTCTATTGTCCAGTCCCTTGGTGAACTCCTCAAACTCCTGTCCCAGTCGAAAGGAGAGGGTGTAGTTTCTGAAGGGGCTGCTTGTTTTGATGATGTACTGGTCACCCCCCTGCTCGATCACCTTCCTCTGCTTCAGCTTCAGAGCAATCTTTCGCAAGGCAGGGCTGATACCTTTGAACGGAGGGAAAGTATTTTAAACTGAGTGTACAGCTTACAATGCTGGCGAACCAAACTCACCCAAGGGCTACAAACACACTCTCTTCCTCATACGATCCCAACACACATACCAACAAATCTCTGTTTTTTTTTCGCCTCAGTGAAGCAATATATTTAATTCCTAATCCTCTAGCTGTATAATGTTATACATATATACACAGCTCAAGTTGGAGCAATTGATATGTAGTCATCTACACAGTAGAGTCATGCGACTGAGATTTTTATTTTTTTATCAGAGAGGACTGTTGGATGACAACATGCTTTAAGGACTTACCCAGTGCGATCATGTAGCCATCTAAGTTGACCATGCTGATGAGATCCCATGTACCACAAAGGCTGTCTGGCATTTTGATGATGTTCTTTCTTTTCCTGAAATGTGTGTGTGTATGTGTGAATAAAATGTGATCCTAAAGTTTCTGGAAAGATCAGGAGTTGTGAGAAGAAGCTGAGACAGTGTTGTTCCGTGAAACACCTTGGGGTATAATGGAAGGTCCTGTCCTGCCTTCACATGCTGTCACCTGAGGGTTTGTGGTAGGCGTCACCATCACCATGGTATAAAAAGTGGAAGACAGACAAGTCAGACTGGTCCCAGTACACAGTCCACTCACTAATAAATGCCTCCAAATTCCCCTCAGTTGTCAAACATTAATTGCCCACACATGAGCGTAAACAAAAAAAAAAAAAGTAAAATATGTTGACCCAGACGTTTGGAGAAATGGGAAAAGTTCCCATATAGTTTTTGCTGTTGAGGTAAGAAGTATCCGCATAAGAGAAGGCCTATTTGGTGATACACCTATTTGTCAAAGTGAAAACAAACACTGTGTGAAGGATATGACCTAGCATTTAATGGCATTCCTTTCTTTGCAGAAAGTAAAATAAAACATTGCACGAGCACGTTGCATGGAAGGAATGAATGCAACTCAGGTTTGAAAGGAAATAAACCACATGGAGCTTGTCTAAACATTCAGTTAATTTTTTTTCCCATAAATTCGTCACAAGCACATGATGCAGACATCAATTACCTGTTTGACAAGCTAAACGTCAAGTCTTTGTGGTGAAATGAGAAGCAACAACACACCTAATCCAGTTACTTAGGCAATGGGCCTTTTAAAGTATGAGACATGAATTCAGCTTTCTGATGTAATCTAATAGTTGCCATTAGATCGACTTTTAATTAACTAGGCATCAATTCTGATACTAGTGTTTTATAATGTGATCAGTTATACCTTTATTTCAACCTCAACACTATCACAATGAGCCTTTAGTCGGCTGCAATTTGTGATTTCACATGCTATATTCTGTCACTGATGATTTCCGGAAAGATAAGTAAAGCTCAACAAAAGGCCTTTTAATCAAAAAGGGAAAGGTGTCAATTTGGCACCTTATTCAGTAAGGTTGAAGTTTATTAAAAAGAGATAAAACCATCCAAGGTTGAAAACGAAGGTGTTTTTATTTCACTTTCAGTCAAAGCAAATCACAACTTCATTTTCAAATCAGCAGCACACATGTTTAAATCAAATTGCCTGCTTTTTTGCCTGATGGAGTGCACAAACAAATCCTGCTCTAAGTACACAACATCTTATGAATAAATAAAAAGGCATAGCTCAAACTGTTTGGAAATATATAGTGTATAGCAAGTAAAATGATCAAAATGTATTTGTTCTTAATCACATTTCATGCTGACTATGTCAAACAAAATTGTGAATACCCTGTACACTAAGCACACACCAGACTTATTTCTAGCTTAAACTGTTTAGATGGCCTCCAAGCCTGTTGAACAGGTTATCTTCTTAAGAAAACACACCCATTGTTATAAAAATAAATTTCTGTTTAGTAGGCACTGGTAGCAGATTGAGTAAACTGACTGAAATGTGTCTAATCGGTTTTAAAATCACAGTAAACCCGCAGCACCTAAGTGTTGACAGCTTGCACTTTTTGTTTATGCAGCAGTAAACTTCTTCAGCTTGAGGAGGACCCTGTGTATCTCTGAAGGGGGGCTAGAATCACGCCTGCATTTTTCTGCTCGCTCTCGGTGCTGTAGAGGCCGTGCTCATGTATGTAGTGCACCACACTGTCGGGCATCAGGTACCTGACGCTCCGCGCGCGCCGCAGAGCCCGGCGCACCTGAGTGGCCGACAGCTCGTTGGTCACCCATTCGCGGACCACGTGGATGTTCTTGCGATACTTCCACAGCATCTCAGACTGGTGGATGAACTTGTGGGGGTCGTTGCCACTGCGGGTGACGCACACCATGCCGTAGCGGCCCACAATCTCAGAGACATCCTCCTGCTTCCACAAATTGGGGATTCCAAAGGATTCCAGAACGTCGGCCCCACACAGTAGCATTAACTGAGGAAGGTCTGACAGAAAAACAGAAAAAACAGATTGTCATAATAAATCTGATTTGTGTGTCTGGGCGGATTACAAAGTGCTCAAGAAAAAAAAACAATTGAAAAAAGCTAATTATAAACAGACATTGAGATCATGAAACAAACTATAAGTAAAACATGGTTCTTGACATGTGAATACATGGCACAGTATGCACGTGTGCAGCTACAAGTTTAAGATTCACACGGTATAGGCTTTTTGCCACTAGTAAATGTTGCATAAGCACCTTGTCAGTTTTTACTATAGGTGGTGTGATTGGGTGCCACTCAACACCGCACCTTCAAACCATTTTCTCCTATTATGAGTTGAACTGAATAGAGTAAGTCATGAATACAGAGGGGGCATGATGTGACTTGTTGCCTGTATGAGAACCAGTAACTGAGAAAAAGGCAGTGGGAACGATAAAAGTTACACAATCGTACATACCCGAACAACCTCTCCCTCTGTGCCGAGATGAACCCTCAGAATCATTCTCCTCTATGCGTCTTTTTTTTGCGTACTTGACCGTGTCCACCTCGTCATCATTCTGCTCTGAATCAAGCAGCTCGTCATAGTGATGTCTAAGTGGAGACAGACACATCTAGTATAGCATCAAAAGGATCAGATTTTTTACATAGAACTGCATTAGATACAGTTTACCAGACAGGAAATATTACTCATATTGGTGATACATCAGTGTGTATCAAGCCAACAGACTTCTTCTTTCCACATCCAATACATTACTGTTGATTGGGCATTTGGGAAATTGAACAACGAAAAAATGTACTTTAACTCTGGAGTGAAATGTAATTTTGTCCTTTGTTTACACATTTCAATTTCATTTCTTAAAACACCAACATCAAGTTATAATGATAAATATTATTCAGTGATTTCTTTGTTGACCAAATCCCATATGTAATAGCTCTGCGTCGCTGTAGTCTACATAATTCGGTTTGGTATTGAATAAAAAAATAAAAAAAACTGTCAATGGTGTCAACACTTTGAAAATGATGTTAAGAAAAACGTAAAACAATACAGGTAATTCTATTTATATATACAGTATATACTGTTTATATATACATGATATTGATAGATAGATAGATAGATAGATAGATAGATAGATAGATAGATAGATAGATAGATAGATAGATAGATAGATAGATAGATAGATAGATAGATAGATAGATAGATAAAATTAAGGGAAAGCCTGTGTGACACTGTAGTACTGAGTATAACTGC
Organism: Hyperoplus immaculatus; assembly: GCA_949357725.1. Classification (NCBI taxonomy): domain Eukaryota; kingdom Metazoa; phylum Chordata; class Actinopteri; order Uranoscopiformes; family Ammodytidae; genus Hyperoplus; species Hyperoplus immaculatus. Next base: position 24,688,369 of record OX442360.1, on the reverse strand, counting down.
AAGGGTTTCAATGTACTGTATGAATGAACAGCGCAAATGACAGCAAACATCAGTAGGACTTTATCATTTGTTAACATTAATGCCTGCTTAATGCCACCATTCATCACCTTACCTACATTAAAGGAACACAAACAAGCTACTGGAGTGGCTGCTTGTAACTCATTAATACCCAATGTGGTTTTGTTACTCTGATGAATGAGTGGGTTGAGATGTAGTTATTAACGAAGAAGTATATAAAGAAAATAAAGAAAGAAAAGTTAACTGATGAGGTAAATTTAAAAGTTTATCGGGTATTGGTTCCTTACACCTGTTATGACAGTTCAAGACAAAACACACCCCTAGCCTAGCCCCACCCGGAAAAAACACTTGAACACAGACATAGCCACTCACAAGACGCACAAACTGTCAACTCACCTAACAACCTTAGCCGTCTCCACCCATTCTGGCTGCAAGCTCTCCCAGGGATCTACTGTGATCCAGTCGGAGCTCTGCACAGCCAATCGGGCCATCTCCAGACGGTGACAGGCCTCGATCAAACCCTTCTTCTTATAAGCATCGCCCACTGGAGAGATGATGCCTTTTACCACCCTGTACTGACCTAAAACATCAAACAACAGATGGTTTACACACGGCATCTGAAACTCACATGATGAAATAAAATTAATCATTTTAAATGGTGTGTCCACTCAAGTTACGGTTAAAAGATACAGAGAGTTAACAGATATTGTTAACTCTCTAGTGGAATATCTGCTTTGTTTCACTTCTTTATATTCAACTATTATTCATTATTATTCAACTATTATATGTGTGTTCATTTGTTCGAACGCTAGATGCTACTTTGTGTGCATGAATGCAGGACATAAAAGAAAGGATGTATCAGAGTAATTTAACATCGTCACATTGCTATATCAGGGTTGCTGCTTAAGGGTAGTTAGATTTGACTTGAGATTAGACTTAAGACTTTTAAAAATGCCACTTGTAATAATATTTAGGACACATTTTACAATCACCAAAACTGTAGAGAAAAAAACTATAAATTACCATGGGTTAAGAACAATTTTGTGTTAACATGACTTCTTTGGTCCAGTGAAAAGGTAAGATGATCAACTTCAAATTTTAAAAAAATCTGTTTTTAAATTTGGTATGTCATAATTCATTCAGGACATTCAAAATACCCAACTAAAAAGCCAAAAATAATAAGGTGTGGTCCTAAATGTTGCAACGCGACCATATTGGATCATGCCATGCTGATCTGTGGAACCTTGAACAAATTCTGCTCCCAATATATTATCATTGCATTTTCATAGCAATTAAGGCCTTGTTTTAGATCAATGAATCCAATGCCCTTTAGGATCTGCAGGAATCCTGTATGTTCTCCATCTCATGTCTAGCCTTGCAGAAGTAAAACCCATCTGCAAGGCTAGATACTAGAGGTGAGTGGAATTTTTGCAAACAGAAAATTTGAAAAGTTTTTTTTTTTCACCTGTTTCTTCCAGATGATCTCGTGCTAGCTCGAACATCCTCAGGTGCATGTTGGTGATGGGGTTGAAGGAGCCGCACGACAGCAGGACCACTTTGGTTATATCCTGAACCTCCATGTCTCATACTGGGGCTAGGTTTACCCTACAACAGCAGATAGATGATTAACACAAGGACCTATTCAAAACATGTGCGTTAGTTTTCATTTAACCTTATTGCAGTCATTCAATTAAGGAATGGTGGCTAAAAACATTAGCTTTTATCTGTAACTTGGCAAAGCAAAGCTCGTTGCCGGTTTCTATATGAACGAAACAAAACAATAGTGAGTGCCAAGTTTAGGCAACAGAAAACGACCGTTGTTTTTTAATATAAGAGTAAAATCATATATAAATACCAAATACTCACTGTTAGGATAAACAAAGTACGGAGCTCAACTGTTCTGTAGCGCTTCAACTTCTTCCTGTGCGGACGTCATTAAGATCGAGAAATCTGATTGGACAGGATCAGAGCAGGAAGGAGAAGGCCGCGCCCCATGCCGCGCCCGCATATGCTACGTTCACGATCACTCCCGCAACCATACAACAACCGCATCAACACACACTAAATATTTGTAACCGTATTAACCAAGTAGTCACGCGATAATCAATAAGATTGATTTTGTCATTAAATGTAGATTCGTTAAGCCAATGCAAACATTTAAAGAACAGCGCGACTGATTTGCAACTCTTTACTAAGTCCTGGTGAGATGTTTTCTTTTTAGCATGGTGGCTAACTATTCGGCTAACTAAATAACTTTTAACAGTTCGGATGCAGCTCTTGTCTGAGCTCTTAGTAGAAATATTCAATAACAAGTTGTCGATACAGTGGGTGTCAGCTAAATGTTTAACAGTGTTGTAATCATAGAATGTGTATAAGGTTGTAATACTAGCTCCAGCAAAACGCTACCCTGGTGCATAGTGAATAGCCATGCTAGGTTGACGTTTAGTCATCTGTCGCATACTTGGGTAATAACACTGTCCAGCTAAGCTTCTGTTTTATTCTGTCTGGCGTTGTCGACAGGTCGGAAATACAATTTTTTAACTCAAGGACTCAAGTATGGCTTCTCGCGGGAAATCAGAAACTGGGAAATTGAGGCAAAATATGGAAGAGCAGCTTGACAGACTGATGCAGCAGCTCCAGGATCTGGAGGAATGCAGGTACCAGACTCAAGATTGTTTATTTGACATGTGAACGAGAAGGCCTACAGCAGCAGTCGCTTGAAGAAAATGCAACATTACGAATATATATAATGTTTTAAATGTATAAAGAGGGACACATTGGAGAGAGAAATATGAGACCTAAGACATAGTGTATAATATATATTAATATTTGAAACACCAGAGATATTCAATAAATCCATGTATGTGCAGAGGCTCTTCACTGAATCAGCTCACTGACTGTTGAAGCAGGAAAAGTGAGTAGAATAAAGCTCTTTATATGTAAAGCTTATTATTATTATTATTCCAGAGAAGAACTGGATGACGAAGAGTATGAGGAGACAAAAAAGGAAACGTTGGAGCAGTTGAGTGAATTCAATGACTCCCTGAAGAAGATCGTGACAGGAGACATGACACTCGTGGATGAACTCAGCGGAATGCAGTTGGTGAGCACAATCAATGGGTAACAACATGCAACGACTTTGTAAGACCATTGTGAAATGTTTCCAATTCTTTTCAATGTCTCTTCACCAGGCGATCCAGGCGGCCATCAGCCAAGCATTCAAAACCCCGGAAGTGATCCGGCTTTTTGCCAAGAAGCAGCCAGGACAGCTGAGAACCAGGCTAGCAGAGGTGTGCACAGCCATGTCATTGAAAATCATTTGTCGTGTCTGTGTAATAATGCACAGTTGTGGTGTATATGTGTATCTCAACTGCTCAGCCCTTAGTCATTCCTTAGTGTTTATTGGTGCGTTGCTTGGCCTGAAATGTTCTCAACAAGTGTGTGACATTCTGTGCAGATGGACCGAGACGTCATAGTGGGGAAACTGACGCGGGATGTGTACACTCAGCAGAAAATGGAGATCCTCACAGCCTTGAGAAAACTTGGAGAGAATGTGAGGAACACTCGTAGCAGAGATGTGCGATGTTTCTTTTTTTTTCTGGCATGTGTGATTCAGAGGCTTGTGCTCATGAGTCTGCATAAAACTCTTAAAGCCGCACTGAATTATTTGAGTCATGTTACTGACACAAGGCTGACAGAGCAGACAACAGGCCTAAGTCTCACTTCAAAAGGAGCTGGGACCAGGGCCGCCGCTCCCTATACGCAGGGTACACAGAGTGCGTAGGGCACCAAGTTCCTGGGGGGCCCCCAAAAACATTTTTTTTATATATATATTTTTTTATTTTATTTTATGAAAAAGGAAAAATATATGATCCGGGGGCCCCCCCAACATTGAGGTTTTTTAAAAAACTTCATGATGATCATTACATTACAAAAAATATATAAATTAGTTATGAACAGGCCCATTGTTGTTTTGTCTTAATTGTGCAACCTATCCAGGGGTGGATTACTGCACAGGCATACCAGGCACAGGCCCAGGGGCCCAAGGGCTCAGGGGGGCCCTTAGCCAGAGATACTGATAGTAACTTTTCATGTTGCATAGTCAAAGAGCTCTGTCACTGATGTCAATAACAGGGTCAATAACAGGGTCCAAAAAGGAATAGCCTAAATATAAGTATACTCATCAGAATGTAACAAGATAGAAATCATCATGGGCCCCTCAACTAGTAGGAGAGAAATACAAAGGCAAGTTAAAAACAACAGCATTACTAGCTCTGTGTAAGGGGCTCCATGAGGGGCGTTGAAGGCCCCCTCACATTTCATTTCATTTTTATTTTGGTTTTTGTGTCCTGCACACAAAGTGCCCAACCCTCATGGGTTTATAGGACACCATCACATACTACATTACAATCAAAATAAAAATACAGAATATTGTACAGCTGGCCAACAACATACTTCTTCTTCTCTCCCAGGCTTTACAGAGAAAGGTTGCAACATAAAAGGTTCCCTTTTTAAAACACAACTCAAGTTTTTCATAGTCGTCGACCCAAAAGAAATCAGCATAAATGGAAGACATCGTAGTAAACAATACATCCCTCAAATCATCATAAACTGGGCAATAAAACATAAAATGAATCTCATTCTCAATCTCCCTGAGGTCACACATCACACATACACAAATAAGCTTTCTATGTGTGAATTCTAAATTGTTCATAAAAAGTAGCTATCCACCCTTTGTCTGTTGAAATGGGCCCGTCTATCATTGAACATGGATCTGCAGACCAATCTACTGTACTGTTTTTACAGTTGCAGAGTAAGGAGTGCTGCCTGTTTAAGAAAAATCTGAAAAATAATGTTCCTTCTGCATCTCAGGAGTTGATATAGCCTCTAAAATTTCCTCTCAAAGTGCTACAGATTGATGCATTTTACTTTAAAAAGGTAAAAAAAAAATCCGGGGGGGCATGCCCCCGAACCCCCAACAGGGTCCCTCCAACATTATCCCAAAACCCTATGGGAAACACTGACTTCCTTAATATGTTTTTGTCATTAATTGTATGTATCTGTATGGAAATATCAGTGTACCTGACTGGATATTTACAAGTGGGGGGCCCTTTAAGAGTGTGTGCCCAGGGGCGCATTATCTCATAATCCGTCTACGAATTTATCACTCAATTCCTTTGCAAAGGCAGTTAGTAGGATACGAGGCAACTTTTTTCACAAGTTAAGCTGTTCTTTCTATTAGTAAATGTTGTTTGCAAAAACTCATCACTACAGCAAATGTGCCAAAAAGTAGTCGCAGAGATCTTGCAAGGGCAAAAAATTTCCGCCTGCGCTGTACGGGTGCGAGCATCTTGGTGTTTTTTTTTATTGGGGGCGGGGGGGCACCACTGACAATTTAAGCTTAGGGCACCCAAAAGCTTAGCAGCGGCCCTGGCTGGGACCATTTAATCCTAGAAGCTTTGATTCGTCCAATCAAAGCTTGAAGTAACAATGCATTATTTCTGTTTCTGGCCGGTTTCGCAGCTCACCTCGGAGGATGAGACTTTTCTGACTGAAAATGCCACAGCTATTCTGAGCCAGTTTGAAAAAGTCACTGCAAACTTGGGTGAGGATACACACGTGATTTCACTAGAATGCTTAAACAGACAAGTTATTTGATGGCGATTTGCATTTATCTGTTTTTTTTGCTTTCTCTTGCAGGCTCCGAAGACAAAATTATGGCTTTAGCTAGCTCTGGTGTGAAAACCAAGGCATAATTATTCTGCAAAATAGTCATTTTTAACTTTTTGTGTCTTTGATATTATTAAGAAATGTGCCAAATGATCACCGTTTTTTGTAAATAATCCAAGCAGATGTTGGCGTAGATGCTACCACTTTTTAACAATATTGTTTTATAGCTTTCAATTAATTTAAATGTGAAATTGTTTTGTAGGTACAAGCATATGCTTTTATTAAATATGAAGATGTGTACATGAGTGTATAGGGTAGCCCAGACTGTTTAAGAGTATTCTGTTGTGATGTGTGCTGTATTTGTTTCTTATTGGGCTGCTGTGTCTGTCTGTCTGTCTGAAAATCTTAACCTTTTTTTTAATCATTTCCTGTACTATTGCTGCAAATGTTCAAGATGTAATTTTTGATTTTACTTAACCATGCTGTCCACAGGGATTTGGACAAAATAACAGAAACAGCATAAGAAACTGCATTGCACTTCGGATGCAAAAACACTACAAACACAACATGCAGCTCAAATGTATCAGACAATTAACTCTGTCAGTGTTGGTTTTCAAAGAAATCAAACAATTGCAAATGGTCAAAACAACTCAAAATAGCTGGAAGCATGGCAAAGTAAAATATATACTCTTTGTTGGGCTCCTATAAACCTTTTTTTATAAGCTGACTGATATTAGGAAAGGGTTTGTCTAGTGCAAATATAGTATTGAGACAAATGACTAGGCAAAATGTGCACCCTTACAGACTCATCAAACATGATCAAATTAGTTTGTCTTGACCAGTTTGCAAGCTGATTAGAAATCCACCACATTTATCGATTTACCATCTGTTAAACACTGAATGGTCTTCTGATGGTTTTCCCAGCCAACACCAAGGGAGTCATTCAGTTTGATTAAAAGTACGTGTGGATGTTTCTTAGTTGCCAAGGAACATGAGGAGGGCTTTACAGTGCCAGATGCAGCCCACACTGTGTTTTGTGGGGTACTCACTCTGCAGAGCTTCAGTAATCAGTCATTAGAGCAACTCAGCTGTTTAAAGCATCATGAAGTAGGTTTTCCAGCTTGACAAAAAGAGGAGATTTTTTTTTCAAGTACTTTCAGCATAGGACATTACAGGGAGCATTAAGAGGACCCTCAATAGACTTACCCCCGCCCTGATCGGGAATTAAAATATTACCTACTGAGCTATCCAGCTGACAGCACACATTTTAGAATAGACATTGAGGAATACACTTTGTCAGGTTGTGGATTTACATTAGCTGTTTCATGATCAAGTGTTTTAAAGTGCTCTTAAATGGTTATTAATTTGCAATTTTGACAAGTCACAATGTTTACAGTGTCAATCAAATATTTGATGTTTTTGGGTTTTTTAAGCCTAAGTTTCTTTGAATGTGAGTGAAGACAAAATGTAAAACTAAAATACAAACAAATGGTGTTTGATAAATGTATCTGTAGCATTCTATTCCACTTTGTACATTTGGGAATTGCAATCATTTTATTTTCACCACCAGATGTCGCTCAAGATTTAGAACACTGTCAGTGCCACCACCATAGATAGTATAATAACACCACTCAGCCACCACTGAGCACTGTGTCTTTACGACACTGTTGTTCACTTATGGCATTGAGTGATTGAAGAAAGAAAAACAAAACACACAGAAGTTATACCCCATCTCCTCAGCCTTTATTTTTGTTTATGAGCAAGCATCAACTTCACTACAATTTGCCTTTCAATTGGTAGAAAAGTGAGAGCAGCTCCAACAAGCACAAAGGAAGCATTCAACCGTCCTGAAAACATTGCCACCTTCCATTTTGAGCTAATTTTCAAAAGAAAAGAAAAACAAACAAACAAAAATATATCTGGACGTGTGAAACAGACAATCTGAGAATCAGTAGTGTATCACGTCTCTCTTCTCACCCCGGTCTCACAACCCCACATGGAACGGACACAAACTCGTGGTTCATGCAAAGTAAATTCCCCTCACATCTTAAGTGTTATTACAGTATGGCTGCATTTCAGTTTGTCAGGCAGTGACATTCGATTCAACCAACTCAAACTAAAGCTCAGGTTGATCAGAAAGCATTAAACACCAGAAACCTGGAGATGGTGGAGTCATTGTGGAGATTTGACTTTAAGAGCTGGCGTGCACATGTCAAAGAGCCATGGTACTTTTAAACTAGATGAAACGTGGACATTTGAGGGATTGACATAAGAAAAAAGAGAGTCGACAGGCTTATGCTCTGGTTCTTGTGAATTTCATGCTGCCCTCAAAATCATTTCTCAACAACTCAGGCAATAGGACACTGTTCAAAATGTACTTTCCACTATACACATATAAGGTGAATGGACAGTATACCCATGTATGCTGCCAAAGCAAGTTGGTAATGTACGTCTTTTTAAAGGTGGATTCAGTCAATGATTTAGTACAATATCGATAGAAGATACAATATGGATCTAGTTCCTCTAAACATCAACATGGACACATGACATCTATGTAAAACGCTTTTTCACTTTTAATAAAACTAGCGGTGGACTATTGTCACAACAAACTGAAAGGAAATGCAATCCCCAGCTTTGTAAGAAATCAAGCTTTAAACAAATACAAATTAAAAAAACAAAATTGCCACAAATAAAGTGGTGTTTTTTTTTTTGTTTTTTTTACACCTGCTAAATGCGCTATCATTGGAAAAAGGCACTCCCATCTCAGCCGTCTCAGACTTGGCCCAATTTTTAAGTCCAAGTCATCAAGGAGGGGAGACTGTTGCTAGAAACACACTTGTTTGACTAAAACCTTCAAAGAAACTTGCCTGGATAAGAGTCGTGAATGTGTTTATGAATTAAATTTTGACCTGAAAATTGATTTAGCATGCAAAATAGGAGACTTGCAAAACACCAACGTTTCTACTTCCAGATAATGCCACATTCTTCTGTTCGCTTCAAAGTCCAAAATCTGATCTCCTTTACTTAATGCAGGTTTGGTAAATGATGACATTTTTTACTTGGTACCCCTGACAAAACATAAGACAAACACTAAATAGTTAAGCATAAAGGTCCATTTGTGTCTGTTATTGTGTAAGATATATATACAACAGTGTCTTAGAGGAGATAGAGGTTGAACACATTTTTTTCCCGAAAGATTGATTAAGCTTTACACTAATACCAGAAGGAAAATAAGTTTACCAAATGTAAACATATATCTTAGAACAACTCTACAGTACAGTTCCATGTACAATAAAATCTAGTGGTCTATTGCAAAAAAAATATTTCATTTGAAGAAGATTCAAACAAGAAGATTCATTTTTAAAGTTGTATCCCTATTGTAAACGGTGCAGTCATACCCTTGGTTGTAATTCTGTGAACTACCATGAAGACGGTGGTTATTTTTGCAACAGAAAACTCATTTTCAAAAACACATTTAATATATTTTCCATTATTTCTGGGTTAAATAGCCGTTCCGTGGAAAAAATTAATTTAATTTCACTTCTCTCACCACGAAACAATGCCAGCAGCTGCACTATACGACCACGCCAAGCTTAAGGGCTGTTATTTTTTTGTTTCCTTCCTACTTCCTTGTCAGCACTGCAGGACTTTGAAAGCTGCTGGGGAAATCTCTCTACATGTCCAAAATACACTGGCAGAAATGTTAGTAGTACCCATTACCCATGTTTCCAGATCAGCTGCACTACAAGTACCTGCTGGCCTGGTGTTTGTACCGTTCCACACGTAATGTCAAATTTGTACATTAGCATTTCTCTGAGCATGATTAACCCTGAACAAAAAAAAATCCCCTCTGTACAACAGTGAGATCTACTGGGAATGAAATATACTGACGCCTGGAGAAGAGCATTGCCACCTGTGCAAGCCAAGCAAAGCATGTACAGTATGAGGCTGAACCCATCGACCAGTGCTGTCTACGAGAAGAGCAAAATAAATGATTTCTATCTGTGAAAAAAGAAAGAAAAGAATAGACAAAATGGACACCACTTTGCCATGGAAACCACCGCTTGACAGTCCTGGGTTTCTGATCATGAAGCAGAATTCTTTTTTATACAAGTATGATGGAACAGCTTTTGCGGGGAATTTAAGCGACATGCTGCAGCCTCTGTGCGACACAAATATTCTACATTACGAACTGCGTCGTTTTAGATATTGGACCCCGTTGAGTAGGCCTTCACTAACACATCGACTAATTACATGGTTTCTTTATATTTACAAAATCTTTAAAAAGCAATTTATATCTCTACACATATGACTTCTCAAATATCCTCATGCACTAAAACAAATAAAAGGGAAAAAAAAGATAAAAGAAAATGTGGTCTACTTGTTAAAGCATCGTTTTTGTTTGCACTGTGGACTACAAGTCAAGGAAACTCAAGTGAAAGCTATACGTGAGTTAAGCGGCGAACAAATCTAAAAGCATTATACGCAAAGAATATTCATTAGGAAAAAATAAAATAAAAAATCTCTCCATTTGAAAGCCTTGCATCAGAGAAAAAGCAAAAAAGTGCAGGGTTGGCTTCCTCACACTTTTCAAAACAAAAAAGTAGGCCAAGTTTTTCCTGGGAAGTAAAATATAATAAATAAAAAAATAAACAGTAAAAATCAGCAATCCGGTGATGACTACACTACACTGAGTACCACCACTAAGATAACAACAGGAAAAAAATCTTGACCATGTTGAAGGGAATTTTTCTTTTTTTTTGTTTACATCATGGCTCCTTGGACATGAAACTGTAGAGGGTGGGAGTGTGTGTGGAGCATTGAGTGTGAGTTGGTGATATATGTGTGTGCGTGTGTTTGAGCCTGTGTTTAGTGTTATGTGTGTGTGCTGCTGCTGCAGTGTGTGTGTTTGTGTTGCTGTTTTAGTAGGTGAGGGTGGAGTCGTCCCACTCCAGCTGCTGCTGTCTGCTGGCTGCCTGCTGGTCCTCTGGCTCTCCGGCCTCCTCGTCCTCGCTGCTCTCCGACTCGGCGCTGGTGATGTCATCTTCCTCCTCTCCGTCCTCGCTCTCCTCCTCCTCTTCCTCCTCTTCCTCACTGCTGTGCTGGTCCTCATACGTCTGTGTTGAGAGAAGAAGGTTAAAAAGGGAGGGGTTGTTTCAGAAGGATTTATATTTATGGAGACTGAACAGCTTCAGCACTTAAACAAATAACATGGAATACGCACACCTTTACATCCAGCTCCAAATGTGTCTTTGATAGGTCATCTTAAGGCAAGACACCTCAGGTGAATAGGGATTTTTTTTAAACTTATAGATATCATCATGAAACTTTGCCAGTTGATTACTGACACTAACACAATTATTTTTTGTATTACATCTTTTTCTTTAATATTTTATTAAATATGCAAATATGGCAATACTTAACCAATTATGCGTAAATTTGGGTCATTTTTTGAGAAAAAAAATCGAGATGTTGGATATAGCCAGAGTTAAAATTTCTATTTTATTTTAAGCACATATTAGTTTCTAAAGTTTTTACACAACAGATTTTGGATACAGCCTTTTTTCATTTAATAAATCAAAAAATACTATGTACATGTCTTAGAAATGCATTTTAGGCATGTTTTTAGGAGGAAAATGTATCATAAATCAGACAATTAACAATATATTAACAAATCCTTGTGTAAAAACCTTTAAAATAGTGCTATGAATGATTATAGAAAGTTTGGTTGATGTCAGCGGTCTAGAAGTTGAGATATCTTTCTCAGAGTATTGGAAAAAGCTCATTTTGAGAAAACGGCCATTAAAGATAAAAACGTGAATTCTGCTGATAATCACTGATTATAGCTAGAGTAATTTATTGAATTAGGCCCTACACCCCTCAATGCCATATAGGCCTACCACTGCTTAACATATATAAATCATAGCATAGTAACATTTACATCCACATGCTAATTTAAACGTGATTAATTCATTATTAGCCACTGTCTGTCAACCTGCTCCGGAGTCGGCACAGACGCTCTCTCTCCCCACCATCTCCCCTCTGATCCTCTGACAGTCTGTGTCTCTCCGACGTGATCGGCGTGATTTACATGTCTTTAACACTTCTCCCCTTCAGTTCAAATGGCGATCATGTAATGTCCGTAGCCAATTGATTAAGTTTTTTTTTTGTTGGTTTGGCATATTTTCGACGTTTTTCCCATTTTATTTTGTGATTTTCGAGCTACCCGCGGCTAGCATCACGCGATGCCTTTTAGCGAATCACATCGTCAGAAATGTGCATTAGCCAATGAGGTCGCGTTCCTAGCATTGAATCCCTCCTCACACTTTCACGATTGGTTACTGATACAAAGGAAATTACCATATTTGGATCCGATAACGTTGCACTTGAGATTCAGAGCTTTCCAAAAGTACCATGGTTATTATGATTCATACAGCGGTCGCGGTGCTGTATGTTACGTCAAAATGCTCACTTTTGACGAATTTAGGAGCAAAATACAGACGCAAGCAGTCAAAGTTTAGTAAAATAAACACCTAAAACGTATATTTTGGAGCTTTTATCCATACTAGTATGAAAGAAGACATGTTATGGAAGCTAAATAGACACAAATCTCAAAATTGACCAGTGCTTGAAAAACAATGTTTTTGCCTGCCGTGTCTCGCCTTAAAGCTCCCATATTATACACTTTTCGGTACTATTATACGCCATATTATATGGTCTTAGTGGTCCCTAATACGTTTTTCTTTAATTGTTTGCTGAAAAAAACTTTCAGATCATTTATTGTACTATGCTGATGTTCAGCTAATCTCACAATGGCCTATTTTTTTAAAAAGAGCTGCAGCTCCCCTTGTAAATATACAATTTTTGAGCTCCCCCCGCCCCCTGTCCGGAAGCGAAGCCAGATACGCCTCGCCCTCTGTCTGTCAGGGCCGTGGACCAATAAGAAATAGGGGTGTGGGCTGCACAGTGGAAGCTTCTGGCTTTCCAGTTTTTGAGGTCAGAAACGAGGAGAATTCTGACTGGAGTATATTGGGGGGGAGGGGTGGGGGTTTCAGAAAGGGGGAGAGTGAGAAAAGGAGAGATTGTTATTCTTTTAAATATTTTGGCAGTCTCTAGGCACACTGTGGACCCATGGATATGTTAGAACACATTTAAAAAGTGCATTTAGCATAATATGTGACCTTTAACATATTATTATTATTTTTTTTTTGACAAAGTGAAGCTCTTCACTTGTGTTTAATGTTTTATTAGGTATAAAATGCCACATGTAGCCTTAGATTCCAAGTATTGTTTTGACGGTATGGAAAGAATTTTAAGCCATCACCATGTCTGTTTATCTTTCTATTTTTTTTTTGTATTTTGACACGCCTTTATCTCCCAGTAAAACCATGCCATGTCCTCACCATGTCATGGATACAATATAAGAATAAAGTTTTTCATTAACTCTATTAATGAAAAACAGTGGCACAAAGTCCACTGCTGAGTTTGGTATATGTGATTTGGAAAACATGAAAACTCCTTTTAATATTGTTGTAATGAGTTAAAACTGAGGACACTTTAATTTAAATGTATGTACTGTAAAATCATAGAACAAGATGAACTTCCCACAGTACATCTGTGTTAAGCTACCCCACTGGTTTGTGATGCTTGGGACCAAACAAAAGATGTAGGGTTGATTTCAGCTTTTCTGGATGCTCATTGAGAGCTGTTGAAGTTTTTACCGCACAATTCTTATCATTTACTGAGGTTGAACAAGTTTCCATTTTGGCCTCACTTATACTAATGTATTAGGTCTCACTTAGTGAGGATGTGATGTTCATTTCTCCTGCATCCCGTGTTGTGAGTTTGCTTTTTCCCCTTGAGCTGCTGTAAATATTGCAGCAAACCAGCTTAGAGCACTTATAAATAGAAACTATAGACACAATTATTGGTGCTGCTTTCTTTAAATTGGCATGGGACCATGCACAAAAATAATATATATAACATATATATATATATATAACATATATATATATATATATATATATATATATATATATATATATATATATATATATATATACATACAGTATACTGTATACGTATGTGTTATTCTGTAAAGAAAGCTAAAACTCCAAGTAGCTCCCCCAACCCCCCCCCCCCAGGCTGTCAATCATGAGCATTTAGATCAAACTAGGCCACACAGTCACACCATCACCAAGAGAACAGTGGCAGATGAAGAGCTGTCTAGTCTGCAACCCGACCACATTTTGAAGAGAAGTTAAATTCTGTTAAGACAGCTTTTCAGTGGCTGATCCCCAGAGTAAAGTCTTTTACCTCCATGGGGTTGACGGTGATGGTGAGGGCCGAGTCGTCCCAGTCCATCTCGTTCTCCTTGCCTCCCTCAGTGTCTCTGATGGTGCCCTGGTGTGCAGCTCGGATGCGGAACACGCCCAGGATGATCATAAACACCAAGAAGCTAACGCACACTACGATGACAATGGTGGCAGCGCTGGGAACCACTGCAGAGGAAGCAAACACACAGTCACACATGAACTTACAGGTAAGGCGTAAAAAAATAAAATAATCATGTTCACATTAAAAGCCTGCTACAGCTTTCTTGTCTGTCTAGTGAGATTTTAAGGGTTTCAGTTTCATGTTGTACAATGATGTAAATTTCAAACTAGAGACGAACACTAACACTTATAACAGTGGTCTTAAATAACGGCTAACGTCAAAGGTGCTCACAGGACTAATTAACAACTGCTTTATTGTTTGATCATGCTGCCTTTGCTCTATTGTTTATCTACTGTATATATTTGACTGTGAATATATTGCTGCTCTTTTAACACTATATCAGTTATTTGCTCTTTGTTATTTCTTCTCATTTTATTATTTTTCTTTCTATCTTGGATTGCTTTATTTTAAAAGCTTCCCGTGGACAGGTGTTGAGAACTAGTAGCATGTATGCTAAAACACTAAAAAAAATGTATCTGGTTTCGTCCAATGTAATTGTGATGTCCATGTCAAATAAAATCTTAATGGCCTCTTGGTAAACTGATGAATGCTCTAGGTGTGTATCTATCTTGAAATGGCTCTGCCCCTCTCCCTGTCACAACCTGCTCCACTTTGGCCCATATTAGCAGGAAAGGGCCTGGTGGCAGGCTTAGTGAGCCAGACAGCCTGGAGGATTACTAAAGCAGGGGAATAAATGGTCGTGCTCAGACCACCCCCCCTGTACAGATGTCCCACAGACAGCACTCAAGTGTAATCCCTAAACTTGTGCCATTATAATAAAAATGGGAAAACAACCGGTATGTTATACACGCCCCACTTTGGTTAATAGACTACTGTAATCAATATGCTACCAGAGGCCTAACATGTTGCCCGAATTAACAATTAAAAAGGTGCAGTCAGCGATTCTGAAAAATGCTTGTTGTCAAAATCAGTGAATATCTCGTCACGATCCACTACCTGTATGTACTGTGTGCACTGAAAAATAAAAATCCAGTGTTGGTACGCAGCTTAGGCTTTGTAACCAGGTATGTTGCTAGCTAACGTCGGACCCTTGTTTACATACCCATTTTTTGACATACCAGTTTACTGAACCTAGGCTTAACACAAGATTTTTTTTTAATCGCACACACAGTACAGACAGGTAGCAAATTGTGAGGAGATATCCACTAATTTTGACAAAAAGCATTCTCCAGAATCACTGACTCACGTTTGATATTTATTTAATGGTACTGGTCAAATGCTGTAATTGGAACTGAATGTGAATATTTTGGTTTATATATCCTTTAATATAATGACCAATTCATCAAAATCCCTTACTATTGATATTTCAGAATTGTCTTAGTTTTACCTATGCAAAGGATGTGAAAAAACTGTTTTGAACTCAAATATTCCACATGTTTGACTCCTACCTGAGGCCTGGTGAGCATTGACCAGGTTATGACCAGACAAATCCACGGAGGCATGATGCACAGGGTTAATGAAGTTGGGCTGCACCATGGCGTTGTTGGCTTGCTCCACAGGATTGGCTGTATGGATCACATTCACCTAAAAGAGAATGAAAAAACAGAAAACACACATGTATACCGTCAAGAAATGTCGTCAACAGATCTTCATTTTAGATCAAGTATTGTGAGGAAAACACAAGAAAAGTGTCCGTAACACCGACTGGGTTGCACTCCTTTTTTGTGAGTGCGTCACTGTGTGTGACGTAACCTGTAGATAGATGCTCAGTCATACCTCGACCTTGAAGTCGTTGCTTATGTAGCGCCCGTTGAGTTCAGAGCAGACCAGTTTGAATTTCCTGTCGAAGAGCGCCTCGGTGTGCCAGTTCTTGTAACGGATGAGATGCAGGACCTGCTCATAGTTGGCCATGGTGTTCACACCTGGGACACACAGAGGAAAATCTAATCAGCAACCACCAGAAATTGGCTATCCATGTTAGAAGTATTCAGTAATGCTGTGGAATAGCGTGTTTATAATAGTCTATTGTTTAAAGATTTGGATTTAAGAAATGTATGCTTACACCAAGAGAGAATATATTACTGTAATAAACCAATGTAAAATAATTGACTACTTATGTAAAACTGTTATATTCTGCAAAGCTATTATTATATTATCCAATAGACCACTACTAGGTGCTGTGTGGTGTGTGTACCGGTGACGACGAGGCCCAGGTTAGAGGAGCTCATCTCCAGGCCATGCTGCTGCAGCTGGCTCATGTCCACCTCCAGACTCTCGTGCTCTCCGTCCAGCTCGTCTCCCACCACACTCACTTCACATGTGTCCAGGTTGTGCATGATCTCTTCTGACACCACTGTCTCTTGGACTGAAAGAACAATGGAGGGAAAAAAAGATGTAGAACGCAGAGTTGTAGGGCTCTCCTCAAAGATACGATCTTCCATTTGGTCTGTAATCTAAGAGTTTTTTTTTTTTTTTTTTGATCTTTCACAAGTACCCCAGTGAGCAATGTGGGACTCACCTTGCACGGTTTTTAAACTCAAATAAAATCAGTACAACCATATATATCTTTCCACACGTTGTGATTCCTTGTGGCGCCTACATTACCCACAATGCAACTTGACCACTGACAGTTGAGATTAATATGCAGCTAATAGAGTTGTTTTTAAATCCAAACCCCCTAGATTTTCATTGTTAGACTCATGGTCTTTGGTCTTTCCTTGCCTCAGCTCATAGATAAGCCTAACAGATGGCGTGGCTGGTCACTGACCCCTCCCATGAAATAGTAAACAATTTATCCCTTTTCTCTCCACATTCCACCCTTCCATTCTGGCTGTCCAATCCCTTCGACCCTCCTGGCATAATCCTCACCCATCACCAGCCAATTGAAATCTACACAGCTATCGACCAAGGCATCACTCGGTATCACCCTGCCTCATGAGCCACTAAGCTTACATTACACGTGTACACATTACACTGTACATCATTCAGAGGATGAGCTCACTGCCAAGCGAAAAACAACACAACTAATCCACTGTAAAAAATAAATAAAAAAAAATGGTTTTGCTCTATCTACAAATTCCCTCTAAACATAATCTGTGTGGTTTATGTTGGGGGGATCATATGAGCCTTTCCTCTCACCTGTAGGGTCATCGTCACCCCCTTCTGCGGCCTCAGACTCGGTATCGGCCTCAACCTCTCGGGTGATGGTGCTCACGATGCGCATCTCGGGGAACAGGGTCACGCCCTCCTGGCTCTCGAACTCGGCAGCGCTGCGGGCAAAGTGGTCGATGCCACTCAGGCTGATCTTGGGCTCCTCGGGCTGCAGCACCATCACGTAGCCTTCAGCATCGGGCACCGTCACGCAGGACTCCTCGTTGAAACATCTGGGAGGAAGATTTGAGTAAAGAGTGAATATCTGGGCCAACCTGGATCTTGTATCATGGTTTGAAAGACATTGAGAGACACGATTTTGTGGGGGATTCTGGCCCACTTCCATAATCTGGAGGTATGTCCGGTTGAGGTCAGGGGAATGAGGGGAAGGCGTGTGAAACATAAACACTGAGATGGGACAGTCACAGCTTCTTTATTAACATGGCAAATGTAAGTGAATAAATGTAGAGCCCTCTGCACTTCAGAGCAGGGCTGAACAAAGTGCTGATGCAGATGTGTGCATATGCAAATAAGAACATATGGTTAACCGCAACACTAACTGGAGCTGATCTTGGAGAAAGCTCAGCAATATTCTGAGTCTTAATATATTCCCTTTATACATAAACTGCGAATGTAATGTATTTTGTTATCCACCTTTCAGCCTATGAATAATTCATATATACTGTACATTTATATCAACATCAAAGAGAACTGAAATATTAAAAAACTGCATCTGTCATTGTCCTACCCCAAACATGCCATAGTTACTCTTTTTTCCTAAGGTAATTTGGTAAAACTGACCTCCATTTTACCTCAACAAACCCTCCTTACATTTAAAGTGGAAAGACGAACCCTCCCTGCATGTTTATAAGGCAGAAAGAACCATATTGTCAAAAGTTGCTGCTGTTGCTGACTGACACACAAGGTGAGACGCTGGAGACGGAGCAGAGAAGATCAAAACAACCGGTGAGGTATTCTTGGCTTCTGCTGCTGCTTACTTGACGGTGGTGGCGATGCGAAGGTGTCTGATGCCAGGGGTGGGGAACTGGCGAGAGTTCAAGTAGGAGATGTGCTGCATGACCTTGTCAAAGGCGTTAATGTCGTTGCCCTCCACGGTCAGAGAGGACTGGTTGGGGTTGAACTCCACCTGAGATGAGAAATCAAAGTGACACACTGTGATTTGAAGCAAAGCATGTCTCATAATGCCAAATATTACCTCCAAAAACATGTACCTGTGCTTTCATGGGACAAGCCAGTTCAAAGTCCTTATTACCGGACCGCAAGCATCACAGACGTTTTTTATTTTTTTAAACTCAAGCGTGTCGCCCAGAAACGCTTACATTTGAATCTCTGCAGCTGTCCTTTCTTTCTTTACCTTTACTTATAAATACCGTTTCTGTTCTCCGGTCCCATTTTTTTAAATTGTGAAATACTGCTTAGTCACAACTCATCAAGTCTCTACAAGTACACTTTGGAACCATTGAGTGCCAGATCCAGCCTGACTGAGCGGTAGTGTGTTGTCTAGCTCCTCACCTTGACAGCTGAAGCTACCTCCTCAGGCAGTTGCACGTCCAGCCCTTCCTTGCAGGTGTACAAACAGTCGATCACCTTCTTGTTCTCCAGCTTGCCAGTGCGGATCATCAGCCCCGCGAGGTTCCCGCGGAAAAACTGAGCCATCCGAGCATTTCCGCCTGAGGTACATCAAGATAGAGATGAGGAGAAGAAAACCAGTAACACATAAACACATTTAAACCTAGATACTCCAGTGGACATTCCACATACTTCCCCCTTTTACAGGGCTGGAGATTCAAGCATGCTGTATCAATGTGCAAAACTGGCGAAAATGACGTTCATGCAAGTTAGTATGCGTGTCCTTACAATGCCCGAGGCCCAATGAGCGGAGACTGGAGAATGATGGATGAGCTTACACACACCTTAGATACATGCAACATCTGCATTGACAAGGTTTCTTTGGGGCAAAATAAAAATAACACAACAATAGGGAAAAAGTATTCAAATAAGGGATTATCTAGAATAATAGTGGTATAAATCCTCTTTAGTTACCTTATTCATGCAAAATAATGGAACCATCTCTAGCACTGAAACATGCTCAAAATGTTCCCCAAGAATGTGCATACTTGAGTATTTCAGAATTGCTGTGCGGTGCATCAATCCTGCCTAATGAGAGGTGAAATACTTGAGTGGTGTCTTCCTGCAAACCCTAATGAGTGCCACTGCAGAGTCAGAGACATATTTAGACCTCCAGATCTTAAGGTCACACATTTATCCAACGATGAAACTGCGTGTGCGTGTGCGTGCGTGCGTGCGTGCGTGTGCGTGCGTGCGTGTGCTGCTGCAGTAACTCTGTTATCTGATACAATGGGAGCTACTGTGTCTGACCCAAAGGTCACCTTCTGAATTCTGCACGTCACAATACCGCAGCCAGGTCAGGTCATAGAGTCATGCTCATTATATGTCTATTTATGTTGCTAGTGTATCAGGTTGTGGTAAGAAAAAAAGAAGAAAAAAAAAAGCCTGGCTGACACAGTGAAGGGAGCTTATAAATGGAGGGTGACGAAAACACAAAATATAATGCTGACGGCACGCCAGCAACATCCACACTGCATCATGCTCCAAACAGTCATGAACAATAGATGACATATTTCTGCATCTAGAATGTATGACAATCATTCTAGTCAAAATGGTATGAGGATGCAGTTAGCGTGGTGGGACGTTTGTGGACACATGGACATATTTGAAGAATAAGGGAAAGACCTGAGGTGGGCTCAGAGACTGACTCAGTGTCATTGTCATGTCCTGAGTTGTCTGTAAAGGACAGAAACAAGAAAGCAGGGACAGACAGGGAGGAAAGGTTGAGGATCTGCAGTCCAGATTCAGATGCCACATAAGAGGCCATGGTGCATCTAAGAAAGAGTTATATAATAACATGCACAGACTATATTTCATTTTAAAACAAGCTCTCATCAACAACTATCATAACAACAGATTGCCAGGTAGCATTGGAGTATCTTTATACTATTTTTACCACTAAAAAACAGCTGTAGGAAGCAATGTAAGAGGGATCAACGTCATTCTTTACCATCTATCTGTGCTTTGGACTTGAATGAATACATTCTATCAGACAAGAGAATTATGGTTCATTTCATTTTACAGCACTCCTCAAAAGAAATTAGCAGAGAGTTTACCTTGCCAGCAGGCACCAATAGTGAGTTGAGTTTCGATCTTGGAGGTGTGCAGTGGGTAATCCTCTGTTACCAGGAAGGGCTCAAAGGTGGTTCCATCCACAAACATGGACACGGTGGGGAACTCTACATTCAGCACATAGTGATGCCACTCTTTGTCACAGGCCTGGGGACAATACACAGCAGAGATAATGTAAAAACCAGTGGAAGTTGCATTGAAAAAGGTACACTATGTTTCAATTGAATAACAAGCATCAAAGTCATGTCATCCTCTAGACATGAACAAAGTCTGGTGGTAAGAAGCGGCTGACCTGGTCCAGCTTCCAGTGAAACTCTGCTGGTTTGTAATTCTCAGTCTCGGAGGGATCCTGGCGAAGGAGAAGGATCAGCCGGCAGTTGTGGACGTAGAGTGAGTAGTGGTGTCTGTTCATTTCTGCAGTAAATAATGGGAGAGGGGAGATGAAGATGTGAAACCGTAACACCACACATTTTCATGTAAGTGTGACCCTAAATATGTGAATATTTGGAGAATGTGTGCTGATATTTTACTGGCATTAATATTATTTAAAAGCAACCACTGAATCTTCAATAGATACCACACAAAAGCAAGATATAGAAAAGATCTTGTGTAGCCTTTAGTATTACTGTATCTATATTTCCATTGCCTGACTTCACCAAAGAGGGCAGTCAATTATTAGCACACACTGTATGTAACAAGCACAAGCCTGTAGCTGTGCCCACTCATTACACAAACAACACCTTTGAAATATGTAACGGCTGGGATTTGTCATCTGCACATGCCAATTTCATCAAGGACTTTTACTGTTCTTATAATTAACAACGTGTCATAACATGTTCTAACATTGGCAGAAAAAGAAACAGTTCCACAAGCTATTCCTGTTAACAAGCTATTCCTGTTAACAAATGTTAACAAATGTTAACAGGAACTATCCCCTTCTCTGGATATGCAACCACAAAAAGCCAAAAACAAGAAAATAAGTAGAATTACACAATTAATTTGCTCATGTAATCGCAGCACCAAACACCAACTGGCTGTTAATCTAAGATGTACTATCCTTTTCTAGCCTAGTAATTCATAATTGAAATGGACTGTAAAGTACAGACATCCTCTGCTGTGTATTTCTCTCGTTTAATCAGGATATGTATCAACAAAAACAGGCCACACTTTTAGGAACATGGCTACACATCATGTTTTATCCTAAGGGACACTCATAACTCTATGAACATGCTGGTCTTGGGTTAAAACATTTCTAAAGCAGAATGAGCTAGTCTAGTATGAGGCATTTAATCAATGAGTCAACTAACAGGAAGTCAATTAAATTTTTAGTTTGAAAAATGAATGTATAATGTTACATGTAAAAAAAGCATTATATATAGTAAGATTGATCTACTTGTGAGAATTACTGTGGGGTATATAAGTGGCTGGTCAGGTCAAGACATGTCCAGCACATGAGTTTGATAGTGAGCAGTTGTTTCACCCCTTCTGTTGTTAATTTTAGGGTAATTATATACAGGCTTCACAATTTCCGTGTTTAGTCTTAGTTCAGTATTAACAAGTTAAGACTGAAATTAAAAATAAATCTACTGAATAGGAGACATTTTTGTGTCTGTGAAACGGCCACTGTGCTGAATGGAGGTCATGAATGTTGCTGAGATCATGGGTATGGGAGCTTCCTGACCAGGGCACAGCCATGCTGATGTAATCCTTCTTATATAAGCACTCGTACAGAAGCCTGATGAACTGCCTCTCACTGGCCATGGCAGAGACTATACAGATAATAATACCAAGGAGCTTGTGAACATGCACACAATATAATACTAGTGACAGAAATGGAAAGGTCAGCGAGCAATCGGCACAGGTGAGAAAAGAACATATAAAAAGGAGGTGTTTCTTTGTGTTAGCCCACCAGCCGAGCACTAACACTGATTATAGCCTGAAGTCACAATTATCTTTTATAAGAGACTTACTTTCAGATACCTTCATGTGTAGCAATAATGCCAAAACAGTTACACACTGATTTGACATTCAGTAGACACCGGATATTTTAATGTAATAGAGGACAATACATTTTAGATAACTGCAGTGTTATCAGGTCTTAATGGTTAAAACTATATGGTACAAGTTACGGAATGATATGGTAAGAGTTTAATGTTTTTTTTTGGTGCTGCGTCAATTGGTTTCTGGCATTAATGTCCAATGGACCAATCATCAGTAACAATATTTTACTTCATAAACATATTACAGTTACAATTTAACTAATGATTAAGATTATAAATCTTTTTGTTGTGATGGTCTTTGCATTGGAAGACCTGCCCAACACAAACTGAAAGCAGAATTATATGGTGGGTCAGCTTTCCCTTTAGTTACATTTGGATGATGGATTATTCCTGTTTTTCACACTTGACTAGCTGCAAACCAATTTCACCTTTGAACAATTAAAGTAAATGTTAACTGGCGTTTTTTCACAGAGTCCAGGTGAAGCTTAAAATAGATCTATTTGAGAGAACATTGTGAGAGATGTCTTAAATTCCAGGGACTTTACCTGTCTTGTCAGAGTTGCAGAGGATGGTCTCCTTCTCATGGGCCCCGGGGCCATGTCTCATCCACACAGAGATGGTGAAGGGCTCCTTCAGGCTGGTGCTCACCATGCCATCGGGAACCTTGATGGCCTGTGTGCCGTTGAACTCAAAGACCTGGTCGCTGTCATGCCCGTTATCGGTGGGCAGCCCTACCGTCCAGTTGGCAGAGCTGCTGGGTGCCGGTAGAAGCTCCACGGTGCCGGAGCTGGCTCCTTAATCAAAAACAAACAAAGAAGTGCATACAGAATTATACTAGGGACTAAGATGTATCAACAAAATATTTCTAATTCCAATTATGTACTGGTGACAATACATATCTCCAATGGAGCAGGTACTTACCGCACAGCTTGTGCAGCGACTTCTCAGAGTAGGTGTCACGGTCGCAGCCCTTCCCAATATGGTTGGTTTCCAGTTCAATAGTGGCTCGGATGGACGTGATTGGCTCATCACAGGTCTCCAAGTGCATGCTGGGGAAAAGGGCCAGGCTGCCTGTGCCAGGTTCATATTCAATCCTCTTATTGAAGCCTGAGAGACGAGGAAAGACAGGAGTAAGACTGAAAAGATGTCCTTCGGCACAGCACTGTTAACATGGGAGCAGTCCATAAAGGGGCTGTTGTTAGTAATTACTCATTAAGAAGTACTTATTTAGTTATTTCATACATAGGAAAGACCTTGTGGCTCAAAGGAGTAAAATAATCCTTTTTGACGATGGCTGCCTGTGTGGACTGTGTTAGTGGATGTCTTTTGTTCAACACAGAGACACACCTTGAAGAGTAATGGTTAGAGGGCTACAGCGAGTAGAGGAGAGCTTTGATACCTTGCCAGCTGGGTTTGCAGGTAGGCTTGACGCTGATCTTGACCAGAACGTCCTCGGAGGCCCGATTCTTTCCACAGTCGTAGGCGGTCACAGTCAGCTTGTACATGTGCTCTTTGCCGTAGCTCAGTTTCTCTGTGTTCTTGATTAAGCCTGAAAAAAAAAGAAAATAAATATGTGAATGTGCCAGGGCCGTTCTTTGTTCCATTTCAAAGCTGCAGCTGTGCCAGCCAGTATCTAAAAATCCTTTGAGCCAATAACACCAAAAACTATGAAATAAGCTGCTGAATAGAAATCTTTGCTCAAAAGTGATCCACTGTCAGGCTGAACTACAAGCCTAATATATTGACGAACATATCTTAGGTCCACATCGTAATATTTTGGACTTATTATTGATTTACTGCTGCTGCAACGATACAATTTTCCTTAGGGGATGAATAAAGTATAGATCTATATACTGTACTGTACATTCATACATTACATTCTGTACTGAGAATTAATTTCGAAGCTAATATGTTTACAAAGTCAGATTCCTTTCTCAGGTTTTAACTCCAACTCAAAACACTAATTATCTGACACATTTACTCTCGTTGTTTTTTTAACTAGACAGAAATAAAAAGTAATCTTACAGTCAGACACGAACGACTGACCATCTTGGGTGACATTTCAAGGAGAATGTCATTACCTCACAAGGCAACAAGCGTGTGATGAATTCTTAATGACGGATTGGGACACAGTTGTTTACACAGATCAATAAACAACGTGATGTTTGTCAATATAACCGGGGGTCTTTGGCATGCGCTGCGGCTTTTTAAGAAGAGGACGCTGTGTGTGTGTGTGTGTGTGTGTGTGTGTGTGTGTCTTACCGTCTTTGTCGACAGTGAAGGGCACATCGGGGGTGACGATCTCATAATTGCAGATCTGGCTAAACTGGAAAGAGCAGTCGGCGTCCACTGCCTCCACCTTCAGGATGCTGTCATACTTCTTCCCCTCGATGACCGTGGCTTTGTAGGACTTCTCCTTGAACACCGGGGCATACTCGTTGATGTCGTTCACCTGGATGTGCACAGTGGCCCTGGCAAACACAAGTTAGGACCCTGTCAGCTATTGCCACGCATGATGAGATGAAATGATATTTAAAAAAAAAATATATATATATATATATATATATATATATATATACACACACACACACACACACACACACACACACACACACATATATACATATACATATATATATATATATATATATATGTGTGTGTGTGTTATATGTGTGTGTGAACAGAATTGGGACTGTCATGGGTAGCCTTTGAATGGGGATACAACTGTCTCTTTCACACTTGGTTCATAATAAGGAAAAAACTAATATGTACATTCATTGTAGCTTTCAACTTTTAGCAACAGAGAAGTAACAAGTCATATGGACTGGTAGTGGTAACATTCATTTGGCAGTTTTTGGGACCGTTATAGTGAATCATCAGCGCTTCATGGACAACCTTGGAGAAATCAGATTCTGGTGACTTAATGAAAGTCAAGTGGCACACTTTTATTTCCCTGCCCTGGTGCCCACAAATTGCTCACAAAGAAAAATTCTATTATAAATATTCTCAGTTCAGACTGCAACGGGACTCCATTGTCCATTAGTATACAGATTATTTTCTCGCTTAACCATCGTCTAATAAAACAAGTGATTAATGCTTTTTATTATTTCCAACAGCCCACTGAAATTGCCAATGGAGTTTCTGTTGAGCGACTAATCAAATACCGTAATCGTGTAAATTGCTGCAGCGCTAGACTCCAAATATGTCCCTATGTGCATTCATGTTAGCATACTAACCAAATAATGTTGGATAAATAAATGGATTGCTTCTGATTATTCCCACAATCAGCAGAGGGATTACATATTAATTTATATACAGTATATTCATATATACAGTATACACTCACCGGCCAATGTATTACGTACACCTGTTCAATGGCTTATAAAAACAAAAAGCTAATCAGCCAATCACATGGCAGCAATTTAATGCATTTATGGATTTAAACGTGGTCAAGACAATGTACTGAAGTCAAACCGAGCATCAGAATGGGGAAGAAAGGGAGTTTAGGTGACTTTGAACGTGGCATGGTTGATGGTGCACGGCAGGATGGATCCACACTTTCAAGTTGTTTACGCCAAATTCTGAACCTGCCATCTGAATGTCGCAACTGAAATCGAGACTCATCAGACCAGGCATGATTTTTCAATCTTCTATTGTCCAATATTGGTGATCCTGTGAGAATTGTAGCCTAATTTTCCTGTTTTTAGCTGACAGGAGTGGCACCCGGTGGGGTCTTATGTTGCTGTAGCCCATCTGCTTCAAGGTTGGTCGTGTTTTGCGTTCAGAGATGGTATTCTGCATACCCTGGTTGTAACGAGTGGTTATTTGAGTTACTGTTGCCTTTCTATCATCTCGAACTAGTATGCCCATCCTCCACTGACCTCTGACTTCAACAAGGCATTTTACGTCCGCACAAATGCCGCTCACTGGATATTTTTTCTTTTTCGGACCATTCTCTGTAAACCCTAGAGTTGGTTTGGAGTGAAAATCCCAGTAGATCAGCAGTTTCTGAGATACTCATACCAGCCTTCCTGGCACCCTCAACATTGCCATGTTCAAAGTCACTTAAAACCCCTTTCTTCCCCATTCTGTTGCTCGGTTTCAACCTCAATAAGTTGTCCCGTCCAGGTCTACATGCCTAATGGCATTGAGTTGCTGACATGTGATTGGCTGATTAGTTATTTGTGTTAACAAGAAAATGAACCGCTGTACCTAATAAAGTGGCCGGTGAGTGTATATACATACAAGAGGATTTTAATTGTATGTTTAATTAACTGATTTTTTTCCAGCCCTCACACAGAACAGACAGGTGGCGGATTGTGAGGAAATATTCGCTCATTCTCCAGAACTGGACTATTTAAAAAAAAGCTGTAGTCAGGTAGAGACACTTATGAGGTGTCAGAGGTTGACTCACTTGTGGGATTTCTTCATGTTTTCCCCGTCAGGACCTTCTCCACAGTCATAAGCTTGGATGGTGAAGGTGTGCTCCTTCTGCAGCTCACAGTCCAGCTTTTCCTTGGTCCTGATGACCCCCTCGCCAGTGGACTTGTCCAGGACCACGGCCTCGAAGGGGACATTCTGCCCGTGGATCCTGAAGCCGCAAATCTCACCTGAACACGTCAAGAGCCAGAACAGAGTTTGCTCAGAATGACTGACGACGACGGGCGTGACATTTTCATCGCTCAAATGAAAATTTATGTTAACAACAAAACCATAAATTCACGCAAAACAAAATTAAAATGAAAGATCAGCCACAGGTTTTGGGTGCCGGGGAGTTGTAGATTGGGGTGGGTGGTGTCTGTGGAGGAAGCCCAAAAGCACTGTCATATGGGTGAGTACTTGGGGGGCGGAGTTGGGGGAGAGGGTGTGTGACATTTAGTATCATAGAAGACGGAGTGTCTTTTCCAAGCCACTTGAAAACATTGCATCCAGTCATGCAGGCAGAAAACCGAAAAAAGATGTGGACAGGCATTTAACAGGAGTACTTAAGATATTATAAATCAAACTCAGGAAAACCAAGCCAGAAAAGTAAGAACATAGAGAGTAGTAATTGTAGTAAAACATATGTGTAATGAATACAAATGACAGCCTATCATATGATAGAGACAATATTAAATTTAAATAAAATAAATAAGATCTAAATTTTAATCTTTACAATAGAGCATTATAGCGTTGTGATTAGGTGATCCAGCACCAATTCAGTCAGCAATACTGGAAAAAGGCTGGAAAAGAAAAAAAACAAACACCTTAGAAATATATATATATATATACTATGTTGGGTTTTTTTTAAAGAAAGTCTTCCTGTGTAATTTTGCCGCTCAACCAAAACTTCTGTAACATTAATCGAAATCAAATGAAATCATATAGAACTTAACCGCTACAATAACTGTATTCAAAAAGAAAAGAACTGGATGAGAACTGGGGTTAGAAATATCAACTTGCTTGACATCCACATCAAATGACAACTGCAGCCATGCTAATGGTAGAGATTAGTGGTGGAGGATTAACTCAACGGATCCACTGAGGCAAAGATGCAACAACGGAAACTTTGTAGCAGAGAGAGTTTGCATTAGTTAACAATCTCAACAGCTTTCAGTTAGACTTTAATGTAAGGAAAGTCCACAGGAGTCACTGTACCTGTCCTGCATTGATCTGATAGGTCACAATGTAGGCACCACGAGAATGGACCATGCCTTTGAATACGTTCACATTTTCAGAACCTCGATCCTCTTTAAAAACCAATTATAGAGTCAAT
Organism: Hyperoplus immaculatus; assembly: GCA_949357725.1. Classification (NCBI taxonomy): domain Eukaryota; kingdom Metazoa; phylum Chordata; class Actinopteri; order Uranoscopiformes; family Ammodytidae; genus Hyperoplus; species Hyperoplus immaculatus. The sequence goes on along the minus strand of OX442360.1, from coordinate 24,660,097 downwards.
TTCTGCTCCAAATGCCATGGGTGTTGAGAGGAAATCATCGTATGTGTCCTTTAAGATTGCATTTGTGTTGGGAAAATGAGCCTCTCCTTCCCTAATTTTCAATTGGAAGGACTGGACCGGACAAAATGGCAGCAAAGTGACTGAAAACGCCTGTTTTAAAAGCAGCTTTCTCTTTTTCCTGGTGACAGCTGAAAAACTGTTAGGGTCTGCAAACTGCAATGGATGTCTCATGCACAGATATTTCTAAGTGCAGTCAGCCCCCCACATCACACTTTTCATCCAGCTGTTGGAACTCTAAAAAAGTGAGAAAAAAACAAAACATAAAAAGGTCTTGAAAAATCAAAATGGGGAGATTACAGAGCATGGCGGGAGTTTGTCTGTGTCAAAGTGTGGATGCTGTGTTTTTTTTTCTTTTCTTTTTTGCGTTAGTGGGTTAATATAGTGACAACTAAGCACAAGGCAGAAGAAGAAGAGCCCAAGATCACCTTCTTCGGTAAGAGTCACCTCAAAACTCTCTACAAGGAAGGGAGAAAAGATAAACCCAGATCAGTTAGAAGAAAAAGTTATAGACTCTCAGAGAAAACAAACAGAGTGGACATAGGAAGGAATAAGCTGACACACATCACCATCAGAAAAGCTCAATACACCGAAAGGAAACAGTATTCTGCCAGTTGAAAGAAAAAAAAGGATTAAAGCATTCAAGAAAAGCTGGTTGTAATCTTTGTAGTTTTTTTTAATAGCTCCTAATTATAAATACATATACTATGATATAAAAATAAATATTGGGGGTGCAAATTTCAACAACAACAAAAAATCGTTGAAGTCATTTTTCTTGGCTGTTTGTTTTCGAAGCCCTGTCTGGGCCTCCAATGGGCTGGTTCCTGCACGCTCATTTTGTTTTCACCTACTAAACAATTACAAATGGATTTTACATTAGGGAGGGACTGCTGTTCAGGGCCAGTCATGCAGTGGGAGTTGTGGGCCTCCGTGTCAAGGCCTCTCTAATGACCAGTTCACACCGCGGCTTTAAGAATTCCTCAGCTCTTTGCTTTGTGACACTGGCCTGTGAGCTCAGGTCGGGTCCGCCTTCACAATAATTGTCACATATTGATTTTAAAAGGCTTGACCTGCATTGGTCTATTTTTTTACTGTTGGTACTAAATGAATACAGTGAATGTGTATAGGCTCAAAAGGTCAATATGCTATATAATCTGTAGTATCTGGTTGCAGAATTTAGGATATTTTTTTCTGCCTGATGTTCCTACATGAAATACGCATTTAGATTTTCAGGGCCTCGGCAGTGTATAAGCACCAGACTTTTTCTAAGCGGACAAAAAATGAACACTTAATACTGGATGCCGAGCAGATATTCGCTGATTTTGACAAAAAGTGTTTTGCATTAAAATGACTGAGTATGGCTTTAAGAGCCAGTGATTGGGCTTCTTTGGCCTGTGGGTCAGCGTTACAGTCAACCCTGCTTGTTGCCACAGATGGACCGGCTGGAAGGAGGCTGACACGACAGAGCTGGTCACCCTTGCTGCCACGTGAAGCCAGATTGCTGGCTTCTAGGGGCGTCACAGGGACACAGTCTATTTTGCAAAGCCCTGTTCATCAGAAAAGAAAGCCATAGGCTGATAGAAGTGGGTGCACCAATCTCTGTATTCAACACAAATTTACTGTGAAAGGAGGCAAACCTCACTCACAGAATGGGTATTATTCAATTTCCTGCTCCTTAGAAATTACGGGCCCCTTGCTGTTGTTGCCCCATTTATAAAAAATGCTTTCAGCCGGGCCGATCGGCTCTAGAGAACAATCACATTTTCACATAACTTTGTGAAAGAGTATTATATTTGGCATCTCATATGACAAGCATGTGAACATTAAAGCCTCACTTGCTAAATCAGGAGAAGTAATCTTTGAGATAAAAATGGCTATATCAAATAGAGTCAGAGCGCAGAGTGTGCAGGGAGCAGCAGAAAAAAGATCACACAACTCATGTGATGTGAAATGGTGGGAAATCATTTCCAATGCTTTGGTGCCCTGAACCCCCGCCAGAGTCTATGCTGATATGATTTTAAAAAAAACAGAGCCAATGCTGCCTTGGTCCATAAAGCACACACTAATTGTACCTCTCTAGCGAGGGGGGGGGGGGAAGAATAAACAAAAACATGAAAGGGTATTTTGATCTGAATATCAAAAGGGCCGAGCTGGAAGATATGGTAGCCAGCTGTATGCCTGTATGACAGGCACCTCATAAAAATCTGTGTGCTATATAGCAAAGTGATTGCTTCCTTTACTACTAAGGCAGTGAACATTTGCGTAGTATAAACACACTAGTAATTTTGAATATTATCTACACGGAAATACAGTTCTAGATAATAAAACACCTGGTAGAGAAGGATCCTGATATAATAAGCAGGACATGATGAATTCTAAGCATTATGCTGAAACTGTATTTGGAGTTATTCTTTCATGCGAGGAGAGCTTTTTTTCCCAGTTTAATTTACAATAGCCAGTTCAATTCAAAAGGAATCCATTCGGAAACTGATTACATGTCTTTAAGCGTACACATCAAAGTCTTTGAAATATCTATGCCATTCACATTATTCATACATGAGCAGTTTTTCTCCATTCATCACCTGAAACACAATTTTCAAAGCGTTCATGGCACAGAGTGGGTTTTTCCTTTTTATTAAGTGTCAAACGAGAAGAGAGAAATTTCCAAAGTGAATCCAAAGGACTAAAATGAAAAGCAGATGCATTAACCCTCCTCTCTCACCTGCGTAGCGTAGAGGAGCATCCTTGTCCAGAGCAATCAGAGGCGGGTCCAGAAGCACTTTGTCGTCATTTTCCGTTACGATCCCGTGGTACGTCGTCTCGATCCATGGTTTGTGCTTATTGACTGTGAGAAACAGAGAGAGGAGAGAAATAGAAAGTCTTTAGGAATCAAGTCTGTCTTGAGGACTTGACTAATTAGCAATTCACATCTGTATTTTTTAGTGCTTTTAAATTAATATTCAGATTCAATCTGTGTTTTCTATATAAAAAGAAAAAAAACAGAATAGCTTCCTTGGATTTTATATTTCCTCCTTTTGCAGCTTTAGTACATTTTTAATGAGGTTTTGGATGCTGTAATATTATTTTTAGAAGCTCCACAAACAATGAAGGCATCATCTATCTACAGCAGGAACGGGGCAACCATGAGACAATGAGGACCTAGAATCTGCTGGGTTTCACAGGGAACTGAAACAGCTGCTGCTCTTGACCCTCCATTAAACATCATTCTTATTCCGAAATACAATGTGCTTAAGGTAAATGTTCGATTTGTTGACAGGATTATTTCAAGAATGATTTTATGATAGCACTTTCTACACCAGCAATGTTTCCAGGAGACAGACAGTACCACAATCCATATCACCTAGTGAGTTTTGACTCGAGTATCACAGGGGTAGGCTCTGGCTATGACTCGGGCTGCTGTGTGGAGCAGTATAGTGGGGCCCTAGTCTACAGCTTTGTGCTCTAGTCGGCCTGGGAAGCATCCCAGCTGCAGCCAGGACTCTGCTGTAGCTGCCTGGCGGCTGCAGAGAGAGCTGCGGTGAATGACATATTTGGGCTGGCAAAGGCAAACAGCAGAATCGACGCATGGGAGATGCAGCTCTCTTACAGCCAATATGTGCTCACTCCAGAGCAAGGAGAGATGGAGGAGGATGGCAATCTCTGCTATTTATCTGCAAAGGTGATGCTGACTCTGGCTGACAGCGCACTGTGTGGGGCAGATGTAATAGGCCAGATCAGGGAGAAATACTCAGAAGACTAAACTAAACAGGCACAAAAAAAAGCAAGACCGTCCAGATCTAATATCCAGTTACAGTATATCTATTTGGCTGTATTTTGGAAGAATACAGGGCTGGACTTTACCAAAGGCCTGTTGGCCTGGGGTCAGTAAAGGTTTAGGAAGTGCAAGTCAGAGTCTGCAACGTGAGTGCACATTAGAAGATGCAGTCATAATATGCATCGTGATTTGCTGAAATACACATGGGGGAGCTGACATGCATTATGCCATGCGCTCTACTTTTTGTTAAAGCGACAATGCTCCAGTGTGGAAATGTTTTTCGTTTGCCAGAGGTTCCTGCAAAGACCTATGGAGGACAGAGGTGGGGTGTTTTTAAGAGACTGACCAATCAGGGACTGCCTGTGTGAAAGCTTGTTTGTTACCTGAAGATTGGAAATATTTAAAAAAATAAATAAAATAAGTTGTTTTGTAATTTGTTGAGCAACAAAGTAGAAAATCTAGAAATTGTTGAAACAATCTGTTGTGTTCATGCAGAATAGTATGCTGCCTCTCTGCCCTCACCCCAACCTCACTGTCCTTATTCAGAAGGTACTTTGATTACAGTCCGTTAAATTCAATGTGGCCAGGCCATGCACTCTAGCTACTCTATGCTAACATTGAACTGCTGCGGTAGACTAAACGATTAACAGTGGGACAGCATCGACCACAGCACAGTAGGCATCCATCCACCCTGATAGGACATTTCTTCCCAAAGTATCAAAGCATACATGATGAAAGCATGGAAAATAAAGCTGTCAATCAAGTCTTCTTTATCTATAATATCCAGGTTTCTCATATCCAGGTTTCTCGGATATTATGCCTAACAACATGAAACAATAAAGCCACAGCAGCTGACAGCTTAGGTCTTAATTGATGTTCTGTATAAAAGCTTTGTTATAATATAGCCCATTTTGTTGTCACTGACTCTACCCAAAACTCTAATGAGCAAATCATATTTCCAACTGATTTATGTTATTTTAGTAGAAAAAATTTCAAGTTACTATTTTCATAAGGAAAAGTCTACTTCTGTGTGAAGGGAAATGCAAGATATAACCGTCTTCATTACTAAAAGAAGCACATCTTCTGGCCCACGTTTATTCAATTACCAGCAAACAATAACACATTCTGAGCGCAACAATCATCTCAACAAACTGCATTATTTACATGGACAGTGGAGTAATTGCTGTGTCTCTGTTGCAAAACGCTGGTGCCATTCATGCATTTGTTGATGCTGCCTAACTAAAATGTATTTGGCACCTGTGTGCTCGTAGTCGTAATACTTCCTCAACTATGTGGATAATATGGCATGTGATGTCGTCTATAACATCTGAAAATCAAAGTGTTAAAAACATCAATTAACACCTTGTTCCAAAAACTTTAACAAGTCCTCATTGGCTGACCAAATTGTTCATTAGGTTACATAGTACATTCAACAGTAATACAACATTTTCTTCCATGAGTCTTTATAGTCAAATCCTAATTGCATTATGTGTTGAAAGTTAAATTAAATCCACAGCCATGTCATGATGCATAAAGACTGGAAATCACATAGTACTTATCATTTGAATTTTATAATGATGTTAGGAGCTTCAAATCAGTAACCTGATGAAAAGGAAACCTATAAAAGCAAAATAAACGATGGGGATGTTCTCAGACGACTTTCAGTTGTCAGTCTGCCAAATCCAATTTCAGCGGAGCAAATGAATCGCATTGTATGTCTTTACATAATTAAGTGTAATTCTCAGTAATTACACGATCAATGACAATTAATTATGAGCTACTTGTACATCATTGGTATGATGTAGGACCGCAAAGGATAAGAATTACCCACCAACATAATTTTCCATAAATAGAGAAAAGTTCTTGTTGAGCTATCCGAATAAGACATGCTTTAAAATTCACAATGCATAAAGTAAATATATCCCATGTTACAATTGCTATTTCAGTTTCAATAAATAATTTTCCATTTCTGTTTAAATCTTGTCTTACAAGAGCTATGCTTAGTAAGAATGAGTTGCCATTGCCATGTTTGCTAGTCATGTTTGGAATTGATCAAGCCCAATTAATCGTCTTAGCTGAGCGTCTCGTGACCTGAAATCTTTAGACAGATTGCTAGGCCAGACTACTACAATAATCTGATTTAGCTTCCCCAGAGTCACGGTTAGTATTAGCAAGGTCCCACTCCCATGTCGGGACTCACAATTGTCCACGAGTGGCATTCACACATGGCACTGAATTGCACTGAACCAGGACAAGCACTGGATGGTACAGCATCAGGTTGCATTCTCAAAGCTGCTGCAGGTACGAGACATTTAAACCTAAACAGATGAACCAACCAAGAACACTGCCTTCCCTTTGCCCTTCCTATCTGGTAAAGTAAGTTCATTGCATATAGCATGTATCTCCACATTGACTGAAGTTTTGAAAAAGAGGTATACTAAAAAAAGTGCATTTCAACCAGTGTAAACAAGCACACCAACTCAATGCCGGTAGGAACAGGTAAAACTAAATGTGGTAGTTTGGAAGTCATGAAAATTCTACCACATTCAATCATCTTTGTGCTGTTATGTCCAGTAAAGTCTGACAGAAGAGACCAGTTCCCAATGATGGGATGAAGGGGCAAACCTGGGAGAACAGTGACAGATCCAAAGAAAACTGTTCCACCGCTGAGCATCCCCATTAAAATCAAAGCCCCCTTCACTCACACACACCTCCCACGAAATGAAATCTAAAGCGTGGTTTGATTCAAAGCGTGAAATTTTCACACACGTTGTGTGAAATTGCCAACAAGGCATATTAACAAGACAGCTTCATCCTCGCCCTGGAGACCTGCAATGACTGGCAAGACCATGTGTTGTGCTGTGAGTTCCTTGGCAGAGAACATTGACACAATTATTCTTGGAATTGAGGTGTCGGAGAGAGGCCCACTGCTGCAGCACTGAGGATATTTAGCATTGAAGACTGCCACTTTCTTCTTTTTCTCACTCCCATGAAAGCAGATAATTGAAGAGGAAACTCTTCACTCCTAATGAATCAACATTAAAATTGTCCCTCTGACATACTGCAGGAGATGCTTGAGAAGCAAGAGTTTTGGTAGGTTATATCTTCTGTAAATTGTAAATAATTTCTTCCCTTGATAATTATCTAGTAAATAAAATAGGCTCAGTAAAGGTGTGTCACGTGTTGCTTAGTCCCACGTAGGGATGCAACAAATGGTTCTATAAATAATTTTATTTATTTAACCTTTATTTATTCAGGGAAGGCCATTGAGAGCAAGCTCTCTTTTTCAATGACGCCCTGCTTACAACACACAATAAAAACATAACATAACACAAATACAATAGAAATGTAAAATATACATAAACAGTCCGTCATACAACCAGAACAACATTGCAATACATATAAGTAATACAATGAGGCAATTAAGAAAGCTATTTAAAACAAGAGCAATCCTTATTAAATGCAACTTCAATTATCACCTTGAATGTCTCAATTGAGACCAATCACTCCAGTTTTAGTGAGTCCTGAAGTCTATTCCATCTGTCAGGAGGAGCATAAGTGAAAAACAATCTTTCCTGAGTTGCTATTGGTGAGTGGAATGACATTTTAATTTATAACGATTATACATAATTGTTATAAATATCCGATAAATTTTCTGTTAATAAGATAAACAAACAAACTAACCAAGAGATCATAGTCCTAAATCCTCACATGTTGAATCTAAAAAGGAGGTCACAACGATGTGGGTCAATGTTACGCAAGGTAAAATGCATTGTTAACCAGCTATATGGAAAGAGCACAATAATCCTGTCAGAGTATGCCTCCATTACACTTGCCACTAAATATAGGACAATAGTACTTTAACAGTGCTCTTATCCTATCCTCACAGTACTCTTATCACTTGTTTTTGTACCCTAACACTGCACCTTATACAGTTGTACTCTATAGTGCACTCACTGCAGAGTGAGCTGTACAAGGGTACATCAGGTTCAGAGAGAAAGAGATATCTCTCTTCTGGATTACATAACTATTTGATTTAGATTATTTTGCCAATACATAGATCAGAACTGGTAATTATAAATCGATATATCTACGGCCTTCAATCATTTAGACCAGCAGCCAGGGCCGTTTAGTAACTGGATTTCGGCTCCCATCCCTACCTGCAATAGTTTGTTGGCCAGCAATGTGTTTGATATTTTTCTTTCCATAGTATATTTAATTTAACTTTTATTTATACTCGAGAGAATAAACTAGATGTACATAGATAGAAACGCAGATGGTAAGAAAATGGTGACTGAACACTGACCGTTTTACGTAACATAGATTTTATGTACAAATAGGAATGCAGCACCTGGACACAAAAGTGAGTTTAATTTAGGATTTTAACATCTCAGAGACACAGCATGCACACCTAGCAACATGGCTGGATGCTACAACATTAACTCCATTTTATCTGCCTTTTCCTGCTTGTGTGCAGACTGCATCGACAGGAGCGAGCATAAAGCAAAGGTACAAAGTTTTAAAAAAAAACTACTACTCCTAAAATGTTAGTTTGCATACATGGTGGGATTAAGGAGACAAATAGAGCACAGTGACTCACCATCCTTTCTTAGCAAAAAGAAACCATTAGCCTCAACATAAATATTAGATGGAGGGTTGGGATATAAACACACAGATATAATTGGGTGGATATTTGTCTCTAACTAAATAATAGATATGAACCAGCAGCTTCAGCACATGGCAACATGAAACACATCTACAAAAAAAAAGTGTAGAAACAGGCAATGACGTATTTGGAAGAGCATCCATCTCAAAAGTCAAACTGAAAATGAAACCCACTGAATCAAACAGTTATCATATGTGTACAGATGGCAGGATACTGGACCCACTTACAGCCTGCCCAACACAGTCAGTACCTGGTAGTATATACAATCCATTATGCAGCAAATAAAGCCAATGACATTTAATCCTATAAGGGAATGCGTCAATTTCATTCAGTGACAAGGTCAAGCAACGAGAAAGACATCATACAAATAGACAAAGGCTGCCAAAATCAAACACTGTCAACCTTTTATTATGAGTGTCTCACGATGAGCGTGATACAATGAATTGAGTTTTCAATGTCCCCACAACAACTGGAATCCAAATGATAAAAAGAGGGATAAATCAGCGGCATAGACGGATACTGCAAAAATAATTTGGTCTACCTAAGAAACTAAAGGGGTTATTTTAGACTTGTGTTTGTATATGTATGTTTGTGAAGTCAAACTAAAGAAATAATTAATAAACTCACGTCGCAAGCTGGAAAGGAACCTTTCGGCAGTCTGAGTGGCCGCACGGACTATAAAAGAGGCGGCACACAACAACTACTGATGAAGTGAAAAGAACAAGACGCGACTGGAGCAGCGCTCAGTTCAAAAATATCTAATCCCGTGCAAACGAATCTAGAAATGCCAGAGAGGCAGCCGGTAAGACACCGAGCCCATCAGGAGAGACTGTGGACAAATTAAAATGAAATGTTTGTGCGAACGAGAGCAGGTAGTGTTAGCTACGGGGCCGAACCGGCAGTGCCGTGGTTAACCCTATAAATGCCAGTGTGTGTCATGTTTGATTCTCATTCATAATTTAATGATAATGATGACATGATTGTTTAGTAAGCTTATAAATTACAGATAAATAAGTTAAAATTATTATGATGGAATTATATTATTATGGTGACATTATTTAGATAAGTAAATGTAAAACATTTAAAATCTGTAACATTAACTTAAGAAAATCCCTAAATACATTAATAATGATAACAGTGGGAGAATTTATGTTGCACTTTGTTAATTTAAGAGGAAAAAGGGAAGAATTGTTAAAAATGTATATTTTCCGGAACATTGTAAAAACAACCTTTTTCTTGTTTATTGTTTCTAAAGGTTTTTCACCTAACTACCTACCACCTAACTACCTAACAACCTACCTGCTACTTGCAAACAACCTACTTACCTGAAACCTTGAAATCACAAAATAAAAGAAGATAAGAAGGAAAAGAAAAGTGTGGTTATTTTGAGTGAAGCCCAGCAACGCTGCGTAGATATCCAACTCCTTCAAGTGGAGACTGCACAAAAGAGGGAAGAACTTGACAATGTTCATCGCTGGGGTCTATTAGAAGTTTGAAAAAAATAATTAAAAAAATAATTATTATTGTCGCAACACAATTTAAATACTAAGGTGAGACAATATAGCCAGTAGTTATCCCCACTTATATCAAGTGCCTGAACTGTAAGGTGGTACACAATGCAGGAAGACAAGTATGCTTTCGAGCCCTGTTATACATATATGATAAAGATATAAAAAGAACATTTGTTGTCCAGCGTGATTTGCACTGCACTTTTTTGCTCGTCTTGAAAAACTGATTTGCAGCACAATCAGTGGTCTTGAGTAGTTAAGACTTCATAGGCCTTACACCTATTTTAATAGAAACGTGTTGGTGTATTTTGTGTCAAATGGGCAGAATGATCTGTCACCAACATGAACGATAAACAGTAAAAAACTCCATAGCAAACTTTCAGCAGTGTGATGAGGATACCACCACTGACTTCTTCCATGAGCCCCAAAGAATAGGGGTAACATACTGACCATTCACATTGGGAGACAAAGACAAAGCCCTTTACGGTTGCCAGGCCTTTTTTATTGAAGCCTAACCCTTACAGTTTGACCTATTAACCGTGATGAAATACTTCCTGCGAGAACGTTAGGCCCACAATAGGTCCTGCTAATCCTGAGATTCAACGGGACGCCTGTATGCACTGACTCTCTCCCTCCATTCTGCCTCCATAACGCTTAGCAAAAGGCTTTGCACGTGCCCAGCTACTGTATAACCCCTACTTCTGCCACAGACTAATCCAAGCACAATGATAGCAGACTATTTACAGGCTACTGGTCACTGGGGGAGATACAGGGAGAAATACACCACAGCTGGCCAGATTGTAGCAGCATCAGTGTAGCAGATGATCAGTCCGTAATTATGAGACGAAGCCATGGGAACCTCTGAGGGCATGTTGTGTAATGATGATGATGGTGCAGCTAAAAGTGAGGCCTGTGACGTGATACGGGGGTGAGACTTAATCGATTCAGCTCATATTTTACATATTTGACGTCCGACAACTTGCAAGCCTTCATCTTCTTTGATTGCAAATGTGAAGCCCTACTACAACCCAACTGGCAGGCAGATTAAAAGAGCAACATTTTATACAATTTATTTAGTGCATTCATAATGCAAGTTTTTAATTTGGAACCATTTTATTTGCTGTGACTTACATGGTATAGCTCTTAAATAGTGTAAACAAGTCTGAATAAATAGTCTAGGCTTGGTGCAAATGTTTTGATTACACAGAATTATGAATAAATTCAAATTAAGAGTAAAACCTGCCGTTCACAGGCAACATAAATGGCAGCACGGTCAACAGGCAGAGTGTGCAGCATGTATTATTACTAGGGCTGTCAAAATTATCGCGTTAACGCAAGGTGATTAATTTCTGGAATTAATGCGTTAATTTTTTTTAATCGCAATTAACGCATGTGCAGATTGATCTGCCCCATACATCCCACCGGCTCTGTACTACAGCCACTCAAACGTTGCGGCTGACCCAGGATCAGTAGCTGCGCGCAGCCAAACATCACAGCACGCTAGCCTATGCCGTGTTTTAAACTGCTAACGGTCACGTCTGTGTCGGGGGCATAAATAGTATATAAAATCAACTGCCGCGGGTGACAGTTGATGTTGGGAGCAACAGGAGGAGAAACATTGTCCGCTCTGTTCAGAGCCCGCGAAGACACAAACGTCTGCAGTTTTCAGAGGTGTGTGTGAGTAGACATCAACATAACGTTGGCTTCCTGGCACAAATGAACAGTCCCATAGGACGTGTTCGTGCGTACACACACACACACACACACACACACACACACCGGACTGTAATCAAGTTGTATTCAAGAATGCACAACCTATAGATTCACCAAATAAATGCCATTATATAGCCTATATTTGCCCAAAGACATAGTAAAGAGACAGACCAATTGAATTATGGTGTGGTCGGTATATATTTTAGTTTGATTTAAATTTATTTTCAGTATTAAAACCATCATTTGGATTTTCAATTAATAAAAATCCTAATTTTAAATGTACATCCACCTTCTGTCCTTTTTTCCGTTCGTACAACAATATACAGCGAAAATTCGAATTTTTCGGGCATATTTCGAATGGTAAAATTAATCGTGATTAATCGTGATTAATCCACAGAATCCTGTGATTAATCTGATTAAAAATTGTAATCGTTTGACAGCCCTAATTATTACTGTTTGAGACTAAATAAAGCCTCTCTGTTGCCAGGCTGTTTATCCATATTTGTCCCGATAGCTGCAGCAGTACACAGAAGAAAGGAGTGTCTGTGCTGCTCAGGTGATAGTCAGACCTTGAAGTGTCTCCAAGGAGATGACAAAAAAAATTTGGAAAATTTGAACAGTTTAATCTGTAAAAAGAAAAAGGATATTCATGCACCACTTATGTCAACTGCCTAAGAGTATTTGAGAAGTAGGTAATTCCAGCTATGGACTGATTTCCAACTATTTCAAATATTTTGGCTTCCCAGAAGCTGTGATTTCCTGCTAGACAAGAAACAACAACAACAACAACAACAACAACAACAACAACAACAAGGGCCCTTCATGGTAGTTTAGAAGGCAATATCCAACAGAGGCAAACAGAAAGTGCAGCCAAATAGGTGAAGATATGAGATGCATGCAAAATGGGAGTCCGACTTGAAGTATGCTGGCGAGTGGCTCTCTAATTCCCTGGACGAGGAATAATCAATGGACAATCAGCTCATAGTCTGAAACCGACGGCACGGCACACTTCTCTGTTTGCCTTACAAGCTCCTCAGCTTGTTGACGCAAGCCGTCCACCATCAGCCATCACAGACTGGGACTGTTCACGGAAGCCTTGAAGACCCCGTGAAGGAAAGCCAGACCTGAGAGGCCCCTCACAGCTCACACAGGACAGGAGAGCCTCTCAGTTGCCCTGCCAGGCAACAACAACATTTGTTTGTGTCGGGCCGTCCGGCAGAGCGAACACACCCTCCTCGACCCTAGTGCTCCTATGGAAAGGGGGTGGGGAGCCTTGAATGCGACTCAATCACCTCTCTGTGAGAACGGCACAAAAGAGCCAGTGAGAGTGAAGGAGTGAGAGTGAGACTGCTAGAGCTCTTGCACAGGCACTCGAGCGTAGCTGACCTGAGGCAGGTAATGCGCGCTCTGGTTACCTGTTTCCCAGGGATCCTGAATCTTAATGAGGACACACACACCCAAATATGAATAGCTCTGCACTGTGCCAATTTCCCCTGCTGCAAGCAATGGGACTCCAGGGAGGAGGTTACACAGCCAGAAAAGATATTGGTAGAACTTCAATCTGTATAACATTATGAGCTGTGCACCATGACCTGTAACTGTCAGAGTCAAGGCTCAATTTCCATATTGACATTTAAATCAAGATAATTGATCATTTCTAGTGCACATATACATTTCATCACAAAATTTGCAAACGTATTTGAGCAGATTGGCCAATTCGTATCAATAGTCTCTCACTCTGGTGTTTTCATTTCTGAAGATTCCTTTATGCTCTGCTCTTCTTTTCAATGTGTAACATCAGGACCAATTAGGGATGTCCATGGTTAACTGGTTAACCATTAACCGTTAAGAAGATCTTTAACCGGTTAATACTAAAGGTTAAACGGTTGAAAAAAATTAAATCCTCTTAATTTCTCTGAAATCCGGACTCTTATTTTGATATTGCTGAACCGGATGAAAGAATGCCAACTGTCGGTAAAGAATGAATGATGGTTGGCTACCCATCCCCTAAGCCTGTGTGTGTGTGTAAATGTCCCTTTTCAGTCACTTATTGCACTTTTTTTTTCACATTCGCATACTAGACCTCTTCTCACAACAGACAAAGGTGCCGTGTCAAAATGTAGGCATTTAAGTTGGCTACTGGTCCCTGAATTGTTTTTAATTGAATATGCCTGTCCTTGGAACAAAAAAAGGTCGGGAGCCCTGCTATAATGCTTCATGTATTTCACTATAAATAGGCTACATTCAAACTTAACGGTTAACCGGTTGATAACCGTTAATTCTGGTGGTTAACCGGTTAAAGAAAAAATTCTAAATGGCCATCCCTAGGACCAATGTTAACCTCCTTTCTTGGTGGACGATCTTTCTAGTCATATGGCACAACATAATATTCACGACACCAATGAGAGGAAAGGCACCCCAACCCAAGTTGAGCCCAGTATTCTCATGGCTTGGCTTTTCAACACTAAGTGGCAAATTACCAAATTGAAATGCTTCAACAATTTAGCGCTTTCGGGGGATTATCTCATATACACATTCTTGAGGGGCTTGAGTCGCAATCCTTGGAACAGTGACCACATTGTGACGTGCTTAGTCAAGATCCCGACCCTGAAGTCTGGGCCAAAAAAGCCCTTTGTTCCTCTGAGAAATCGCTGAATAAATACAGAGAGAAATGCAAGAGTTAACTTGTAGGAACAGGGCCTCTGTGTAGGGCAAGTAAACTGTTGTTCAGAGCAATACTTAGTAAAGTTTTTTGTAATGGTTCTGATACTACTCCAGAGATGCTGTAATCAATTGTTTAACCAATTTAAAAACAGTGCATTTGTCCATCATTGCCTCAGTCTTGATTGTTTGTTTGTCACTGGAATAGTTAAACAAATACATAAGAAAAGGGTTGTGAGCCAACTATGTGCAGGTGATAAGGTTTGAGGGTGACACCATTTCCCCCCTATTGCTGCATTTTGACAAATCTACAAATATTAATATCACCTATTTCTGCCTTAACGCGTTCACCACTGTTTAAGAATCATCTGTGTCATTACTCCAACAAATATTATCCAACCTCCCCAAAATTTGACACGCATTTGGCAGACCCTGACAGAGGTAATTCATTTATTTTCTGATATTCCATTTTGTTTTCTATTATTTGCTGTGAATATCATGCCACACTGAAACAAAGTAACAACTGGAAATCAAATCATATGTGCACATTACAGCTCTGAATATTCATATTTGCGCATAGGCCTGTACGACTGCATTATTAAGACAAATGGCCAGTTAATGGGTGATTTAGTAAAACAACCTATTGTTAAAACTCTCCTTATATGTTCCTGGATAGACTTGAGGTTCTCTTTAGAAATCATGATACAATCAGCCTTAATTATCATCATTAAAACAGCAAATAATGTCATGTTAGTATGTTTTTGCTGAAAGTGCTTTTTTATTGCATCTATGACTTATGGCAAGTAGAGACAACGCACCATGGAATACCTGGAGCAGATCACTAAATATGAAATCAAAAAAACCTAGTGACACAATGACAGCTGACATCATCTTGTTTTTGTTTTACCAGCTGATAAAGCCAGGACAAGCTGAACCGATTCACTTCTTCACCAGCCATCACCCTCTAGATGTAAAATGACATTTCTGCAGGAAAGAAACAAAGTCTGCAAACTGACGCTGAATGATGGCACACAACTTGTGTTACGAGAGTTGCATGGGAGAAACAAACAATGCAGTCATTGTCGGCTGTGTGCATCCACATAGTTTCTGTTAACATAGCAAGATGACGTACGTCACACTGATTGTTGGTCGCTCGAGGGGTTTACTATAGGGGGATCCTCTGAGTGTCTACTACAGTCAATAGAAACATTAAGGTATAAGGTATATTTATTTTCTAGGGGTCAACCAGGATACGGATGGCGGCCATCCAACACTTCGGTATGTGAGATCCTGGGATCAATAGAGCAACAGTATTTTGAGGAAGAGAGTTTCCTAAGCCAGGCAAAAGGTTTCAACCAATAATGACTTTTTGAAGGCCAATATTGATCATTCTCCGAAGCTGCTGATGGGACCCCTGTAAAGATGATAAGCATTAAACTATAGATAGAATGCCAAGTAAATGGATACATTAGTTGTTATAACAATTAATTAATTGAGGGCTTTAAAAAAAATCATAATCACTATGTCATTTTCAAGTAAACGAAAAAGCATGTTTTGCATTTGTAGAGAAAATGGGTAAAATATATTTCTGTTTGTCTTATGGATATATTTACAAACATAATATTGTAATGTAGCTGTGATCATGAGGAAGCTATGAAGAGTGCAACATGACTGACCAATTTAAAAAACATAATTTAAAGTGAAAAAGTATTGATCTGATACATTACATCTGACGACTATAACTGACACGCAATTTTCAGTGGATCATTGATCAGTGATCAGTTTTCTCCAATGAATATGAATGTGAATGAGAACGCTTGCACCTGACCTGTAATATACTTCTTCACAGCCACGAAAGGAGGAGAGCGCTATATGTTAACTCAGCAGCACCCCACAAAGCAGGGCGTCCAATTTGTTCAACTGGAGTCGCTTAATTCGATGACAAATGAGCCAGAGAACTTCCCAGCAGCCGGCCTTTTCTTTGTCTGGCTGTGTGTGCACAGAGGAAGCTCATGCAACTCAGCAGAGCCCCAATGTTTGACTAAGTAGAAACATGAAGACACCCAGCAGCAAAAGGAAAAGGAATAGATTACAACATGGGTGAGATCTCCAAAACAAGTCTTGGACAAAATGGTGGAAAGGATGACAAGGTCCAGAAGTGTCAATTTAAAAAAAAAAACATTGACAGAGGCAAAGAGTTAGAAGCCCCAAATGCTTTGAGGCTTCAACAGGCCAGAGGAGCAAAGTTTGCACCCGTGTTTAACACACACACACACACACACACACACACACACACACACTAACATTTCCTTGCTGAAAGTGTGATGAATCATATCGTCTAGGTGTTGATGTGTGCATGAAAAAAAATAAAAAATTCTCAGAAGATCTTTCTGGGTTCGTAGTTGCTATGTCATCAGGGATAAATGTTTGTGTAGGCGAACAGCTGATACAAATACTGCCAACACTGGTAATCTATCTGTGTCTGTGACATCAAATCATGTGTAGACATCTAGACAGGACACACAGGAAAAACCCTGCAGAGTAACATGCTTCCCACTGCAATGTGCCTGGTAAAAAAACGATATAAATATATGAAAAAAATAATTAACAAGCCATGAAAACACAATGTTGGACTGCAGGTGACTTGAAGTGGCGTACAAGATAAGGGAGTGAGTGACCTTTGGTTAATAAAAGATAAGCCCTCGCCCTGATGACGATTTCACAGGTCCCCTTCACTGATAAGAGCAGGGAAGCCAGCAGGTGCACTTTACAAACACTCACTTGGCTATGGCTACAACAACATGAAAAAAGGCAGATTCACACACACACTACCCAGGACAGGACCAACTGCTGTAGGCCCTTTTCCTTTTGACCTAATGAGAAAATAAATTAAGTTACTCCTTTTCAAATGGCAGCCTCCCGCTGCTGTGCATTCTCAGCTGCTTGACATGGCAACAGGAAAAAGTATGGCACGATTAAAAGTCCCATGCACTGCCTTTTATGGGTATGTATAACCCTTCCTCGGTTTGTATGTGGTTCATGGAGGGTAAAAAGGGTGCAAAGTTAGGCCTACTTGAAAACGACACATACTGGCCTAGAGCGACAGCAACGGCCCGGGCATGTTGATAGTACCGGTAGGGCCAGTGAGTAACATGGACCTGCCTTTACACACCCTGGAACAGGCAGCTCACACTGGGGAGACAGCAGATTGGGAAAAATGTGTCTATAAATTCATGCAAGTGAAGCTGTTCATGCCTGAGCAGTAGAGTGTTGTAAGCAGGCAGGCAGACCGCCCTGCAGCAAATAAAGGCATGTCTCTCTCCTCACTGTGTGATGGTGTCCATCGGTGACATTGCAAATGAAAAGGCCCAGTTTGAACACGTTTCAGTCCCCAGACAGTCTCTGTTCATATGTAGGCCCAGACCCACTGAGGGCTTTTTATTTACTTATTTACTTACTGTGGCCAATGATCAGAGTACACAGGCTATATTTTCTAATCCACAGACAAAACATGAGGCTTGAGAAGAGAATCTGCAATGCGTAGCCAACCAAGCTCCAAGCTGGTAGGACCACTACGTTTCCAAATCAAGTATTAAAAAGGCTTAGGTCTACTACTGGAAGACTACACCTGTGTGGTCTGATAACACTGATTAAAAAAAATGATGAAAGACTGAGGACGGTAAAGTAACATAGCTAGGCCTAACATCACACCTTAATTCAGATAGGACACTCGATTAGTCTATCTGTAAAACGGAGGCAAGTACAAAGAGTAGGCTACCAGACATGTAAGGAGGAGGAGGGGGGGCATAGGCTATCATAAAAAGGGTAGAAAATATTTTTCATCTTAAAACAGTTAAGAAGACACCAGTGACCAAAAATAGACTGAATGCAGATGACAGAAGGGGGTCGTTTCATGGCCTTGATATTATCTCCAAAGAAGCCTACTTCGCGTTAGGATATAATAAAATCTGTAGATTATGAATCGAGTTGGAATAGAATGTGTAATTCGTGGTTATGTGAGGCTGAAACTGATGCAGCGTCGCGGGATGCACTTGCTGCTGGCGGGATACTTCACGACACATCCCGCCGCTGCTGCTGCGGCTCGCGGAGCTGACCATCCCTGAGCAGGTTCTACTCAACACGCATCATCCCTTAGGACCGCACAGCCCAGCAAACACTTCACTTATAACCTTCACCGTCTGCCAACACACCGGAAAGCTCCCGGAGACCTGTATACGTTCAGCTGCGACGTTTCCAAACCACAAAGAAACCTGTCCGACAAAATACAACGGGACATATTAAATCCCAGCTTAGTTACCTTTAGCTGCCTCCACCGCACATAATAGTCCGAGGACCAGTCCAACTGCGGATGCAAATTGTTTATTCCCTCGGAACCGCATCCCGACTTCGAGTTCAGCCACGGCGAAGTGAAAAAATAGCCTGTCTTCTTCCCTCCTCACTCGGGCAAAATGTTTGTCTTGACAAGAAAATGAAATAAAAAAAATCCAGGAGATGAGTCTCGGTTACCACGGTAGCTCTAAGATGGCCGTCGTCGCCACCGCCGCTCTGTGCTATCCTCTTCAATCACCGCTTCTATCGCAGTTTTGCAGCGAGCTGCGTTCACGGACTGTCGGGCACTTGTTTGAATCGCTCAGAGCGCACTGAATCCCACGGGCACTTTCTTAAAAAGATATGCGCTCTTGCGTCCACCATGACAGGTTCCTTTGTGTGATATCTAACCACCGAATCACAATAAAGACACACGAAGGCAAGCATAGAAGTTTACATAGCCAGCTGCTAAAATGTTGGCTAGCCTTTTTGACCTGCAAACCCTATTGGATTAAGCCATTCCTTTAGGCCTTATAAATCAAAGCTCAGTTAGCAATCTAAAACACAAAAACCTTTAAAAATTGCCTATCTAATGAAAATACAATTACTGAATAAACAAGTTTAATCAGCAAAGTAGCATAATATTTTTGTGTTTGTCCATAAAGATGCTTCAGACAAACACTGTGAGACTAAAAAGAACACAAATTGATGTTATTGACCGTTTCATATTCACATGATCATCCATAAAGGCTATAGGCTAACCAATTTCCTTTGAAGCCTACTTGATCTTTTGGTTGGTCAAAAAACAGCAAAACTTATGTAAATAAGTCCAGGACTTTATTATTACATCCCTGACAAAATTCTAGATCTGGTTGTAGGTATAGTATTTAAATATATATAGGCCTAGGCCTATCGCCTATAGGGATGTTGCCATAACCAAACTTAACCTCTAAAAGTCTGTATTTATTAGGAACCTGAATTAACCCGGCAAATTTAAATTTAAATCTATAAAACAAGTGTCAACAACGAAAAAATATATTCTTTTTATTATCCTGTTTTTCCAAGTCATTTCCAAGTCACTTGCAGCGTATGAGCTCAGAAATCCAATCTCAAGAGGAGAACATGAACTTAGCACGTGTCCAACGATGGCCAGTGACGTCAGTAATTTTTATTGTGGGAGAGCATGCAGCTAGATTAGCACAGACGGCTAAACTAAGGCTGAGGGTGGGGGCAAAATGCCTTCTGGTGTTACAAAGGGGCCTGTGAGGATACTGGTACCCAGTGTCATAATGTGAAGTGCATGACTGACTCAAACACAACACTCAGGAGCCAACAAGGACCCTCCAAGGTTTCTGTCTGCCTCAAGACACATATCATGTTTGCAATATGATTGCACTAGGTGTGGGCAGGAAATTAGTCATTTATCAGTCCCCTTATACTTCAAAGGGTTGGACAGATGCTCAGCATGAAGGGTTGGTCTGGCAGAGTGTGGTCCTGTACAGTACGCTGCCTTGAGGCCCTGGTTGGATAATCCAGGCATGGTTAAAAGGATATTTGAACAACATGACACCAGCAGAATGGAACAAACTAAGATGTGTGAAACTGATCGTGTGCCTTCTGAAGCCACAAAGTCGTTTAATCCTACAACACAGTCAGACGAGATCATCCATCCACGCTTATAATGTAGCCCCGGGTTTATAACACAGAGCAACTTTCAAAAAGTAATCATTCACGGTAAAAGGGACTGGTAGGCCTACATCATCAAAATGAGCAGCATATTGATTCATTATGAGTTAACCAGCCCATACAACAACCACACAACAACAAGTGAATGGTGTTGTGAGAACAGCAAGGTCTTGAATTGCAAATGTGGGTGGGGGTTGCTGTTATCTTTCAACACTATCAGTTATGAATGGCACCCCTGAGGAGAGACGGATGCGATGCAATCAGAGAATAACTCCTTAGCATCCATGTCAGTGTTTTGCATAATACCGAGCAAACTCAACATGGCTGCTGCTAGAGAAAATTCAGACTCATGTGTCTTTAATTTGTTTGGTTTTTGTGCATTAGAACGGTCCTTGTGAAGCCTTGCTCTGAGTTTGTTGATAGAAAGAGGAAATAAGACCATGCAGGTATCATGCTTGTGTCGCCTTACACAAGCCTAATTCCCCCCCCAAAAAAGAACTGCAAAACATTACTGTATATTGTTCACATTTGGGCACAGCTCTACCAAAAGGGTGTTTTTTTATGTTTGTTCTAAATAAGTGACTGAAGTGTATTTTTCTTTTGCACAATGCTGTAGAATTGCAAAGAGCATATACAGTAAAAATGTGAAACATACGTATTCAGTGTCTTGTACTCACTTACTCCCCTAACTACAGCAATGTGTAACTTTACTGTAGTTTTCAAATGGCTGTACAAGTAGTGTATAGTGCTGTCTTGAGCATTTTCAGGTAGTGTCACCAGTTCTGACCTTTTTTTGCATTGGAAAACACTGAGAGAATAAATTGTCATAATGAAAACATGACAAAGCCATTTGACTATATCTTGTTCATAAACGATGGTGTCGAGACTTCTCATTTTGATGACACTGGCAGTTTCATTGACATGAATACTTGCTTTTGAGGAATAGACTATCCATTTTTGAGCAAGTGATGTACTTTTGCAGGTTAGCCACTAGTTTTTGCAGTTTGCACTAATTGTTTTGATAAATGCACTAACTGCTGTGCAAATGTTAATAGTGATGTGAGAAAAGCACCAAAGCGACTGAGAAAAACTGTAATGTTGCAAAAATAAAGGCCGACCATTAGACCTCAGTGCAGTCTCAATAGTTGCAGTTATCATGGAGTAACAGTAGAGAAAGGAAATTGTTGTTTTCGAGGCCACAATTAAGTGATGGGTCTATAAACAGGGGCAGTCAGGGAAACAGCACAGCTGAAGCACAATGCCTATTTGTTTCCACGTTGGCAACAAATGAAGTGGACAAGAGAAAGTGGAAGCAAAGCCCCCCCACAGATGTCCATCACTGCTGAAGAGACAGAGTGGCCATTATTATTCCTCTTGGGGACAATGGCCAGCAATAGGAGGGCTTTGTGGATAGGTGTGAGACGTAAATGAATGATCAGATTGGTGTTACTTCCTTCAGACCAGAGGGACCGCTGTGCTCTTTAAAGATTTCCAGGACCGTTGATGGTTTGTTGTCATGTTGGGTTATCACTTTGTACTTTATTACTTTTAAAGTATAGACTGGTGTTTAATTGGTTTACAGTTATAGGAGTTGATTTCTGAGAAGTGTTTTCTCAGAATTCTACGTTCAACATTTTGATAAAATGCTCTATAATGCCACATATTAAAGGGTCAGTTTGCCCTTAATTATGGAGCGATTTGTTTCTACGCAGCTATTTAGGCATGCCGTTACTTTTAGTTTTTTGTTCCCCTTGGTTAAAGATATCTATCAATAGTAAGACAGTATTATTCTTTAAAAAACTGATTGATCATCCTTTTTCACATTGTAGTAAACTGTATTGTCTGTTGGGCTGTGTCAAGATGCTATTTGTGTCTGGTATCCTATGGGAATGGACACAGTGTGTTGTTTTATTAATATTAGTACAACAGGCCTTATGATATATGGATGGATGGATGGATGGATGGATGGATGGATGGATGGATGGATGGATGGATGGATGGATGGATGGATGGATGGATGGATGGATGGATAGATAGATGATAGATAGATAGATAGATAGATAGATAGATAGATAGATAGATAGATAGATGGATGGATGGATGGATGGATGGACGGACGGACGGACGGACGGACGGACGGACGGACGGACGGACGGACGGACGGACGGACGGACGGACGGACGGACGGACAGACAGACAGACAGACAGATAGATAGATAGATAGATAGATAGATAGATAGATAGATAGATAGATAGATAGATAGATAGATAGATAGATGGATAGATAGATAGATTTGCTAGGTGCAGTAGGTTCATTTATAAGTTATCCATATTATCAGCCCTGTTTGGTGACTCTGTTTTCCTCCTCGCGGCTGCTCAACATAAAGAAGAACTTGACTTGCAGTCTGTCCCAAAGACCGAGCTGACAGAAAAAGGATTTGGGGATTAAGTACAACACATTAGTTGGATGGTCGAAGGTCACAGACGCCTCATGGACACTCACATTATTCAAAATCCCTCCACCTCAGTTTCTGCTTTAGTTATACACTCTGCCAGCACAGACAGAGGGTGGATACTCTGGGGGGTTGGACACAGTCAGTCCCAATCACATTGTTGGAGACATTACCGCAGGGCCGCAATCATGGTGGGTGGTTGGCAGCCCACAGAGCATGAAAAGACTTTGCAATGATGGGAGTCCAAAAGTGGTCCTGACCATTAAGTGCCTCAGCTTCTCAATCTTCTCTTTCCTGTGTTGTGTCTGCAGTTTGTGTCATTAATTACTATTTACCTTTCCTTCCCCCAGCTACCGGAAGATGTTGGAATACCAGTTATTTGTTCCACTTTCCTTCTTATGGACACAGATTATTGGAGATAATTGCTCTGAAGGGAATGGTTGGGAGAGCCCAAAGACTATGTGATTTTTAATGATGTGTAAAGAGACAGTTATTTTGTTTTTGGTGTCTTTTTCACAAAGGAGCAAATCTGAGGAAATGTTCAAGTATTTCATTTGCCCAAGGGTAGCTACTCAGAAAACTTAAATCAGAGGACTAAAGCCCTACATGCCAATTTGCTGTTCATTTTTTAAGTCATGCTCAATTTCTTTATCTAAAAATCAAGAATAAATTGCGGGGAAACCTGAATGTGTGCCGTCGCCTCATTGAATTATAAGCCTCAATTTTCAATTTCTGTTGAAAGAATAATTTTATATTTAAGTGAGACTTCAGACCTATTTCTACTTCAATACGGATTGCTCCTAGACTTTCTTCTTGAATACATTTGGAGAAGAAAAATCCCTGGCTGGGTGAAAATTAAATCTCACTTTTGAAGCTCCGGATGTTATCAAGTCCTTTCCCGGGAGATTTTGAAGCCAGTGTGTGTGGGTCTGTACTCGGAGCCTAGGAGTCTGGCAACAAATCACACAGGGGTGGACTGAAGCCATGCACCTTCAAGCTGTCTTTGCTGTCTGATTCCTACATTCTCCACAGGGAACATTTAAAACGTATACCCTCTGTGATGGATATCTTCCACTTAAGTTGCTCCCATTTATCTTAGAGCCTGGGCTGTCTCACATGGTCATTTATTAACCACTGCCTCCCTTAGCACACACTCAGTTAGCTCACAATGAGTGGCCTGAAAACTCACCCCTGTTGTTCTATTTTGAAAGCTGTTGGGAGAATTGTGCTGGATGTATTCAGACAGATCTTTATTCCATAATTCTATGGATGTCCTTTTCAAACCCTTTTTCGAAAAAATACACATTGCCCATAAATCCCTACTACAATATTATGTTGTGACACTCTTTGGCATGTGAACCAGCCGCTGGATACGCTATGGTCTGTTATATTGTCAATAGCCAGCAGCTTAATCTGTTTCTCACGCCCCATTGTTTCTTATGCAAGGATACTAAAAGGATAGCCAAGAAACACCTGGCAGGAGTGAGTGGGAATCTGACAGATGGAGGCATGATAAACACACAGAATACTTTAGTCCTCTCTATAGGGCTCAAGGACCCTGTAGATTAAGCTTTCACATCCATATTCACAAGAGCTGGATTTTAGTTGCATCACCAATATTTGTCATCAAACATGTTTTATTTAGTTTGCATTCATTATGTGAATCTGAAGTGGAATATCATGTCAGAATTAATGAATGGAAACGTCTCATTTGTTACTACATTTGTTACCCTTGCATGGCGGATTCCTCCAGATGGGCATCAGGTTGCTCATAGGAGTGTGGGTGCCATGATTTTGATGCTCTTGTTTTAAAACCTTGACCCACGACACCAACAGAAGGTCACCTCTGACATGCCATGGGAAGGGTTCATACTTTAGGTCAAGCCAGTGTCAAATTCTCACCTCCTTGGCTTTATTGCCTTGGTGATTTTAGGGAGGGGGCACCAACATGGCTGTCACAATGAGTCCAATCATTCAACTTTGATAGAAAGGGTCCTTTGGCTCCCCAGAGTCTTTCATTTTGAGTACTGAACATTAGGGCCCTAGGAATAGCAGCTGATGATAAAGCCATGTTGGACTGTGTTAAATTGTGTTGTTCAAATGTAAATTGAGTTGTTATATACATATATGCCTACATAAAGTACTGTAGACCATTCATTTTCATCCAGTAGTACTTTGTACAGCAGGGGGAAACTTCAGTTTCCACGGGGCTACTTAATGTAACTCAACTAATTAGAAATTGCAACAAAAACAGTGTAGAAATGTTGGCTAAAATAATGGATACATTGTTGGAAAATGCTGGTTAGCTAAAATAAATGGATAACGTATTACAATTGTTTAAACTGTTGAAATAGTTTGCTGAATATAATAGATGAAACGTAGAAATAGTTAGCCTATCTAAATGATTGAAAATGTTAGATAAAAGTAGGCCTATAAACTGTTGACATATTAAGCTTGATGTACCTAATAATAGGAAAATAATTGTTGAAATAGTTAGCTAAGTACAATGAGATTGTTGAAATAGTTAGCCAAAAATGATGAATCCATGGTTTTAAAAAGTTAGCAAAAAATAGCCTAATACTGTAGATAAACTGTTGAAATATTTAGCTAAAAGTATGAATTAATGGTTGTAATAGTTAGCTAAAAATAAATAAAAGGGAATTTGGTTCTCAATTATTTTCAAATTTGGAATTTGGTAATAATAGAAAATTTGGAATTTGTTAAAAGTTGCCTAATTAAATGAGCAAATGGTTTCAAAGGTAAGTTTTAACAATATCCCCTTTTTCTAAATGAATGCCAGATGAAGGTCTGATGACATCTGACCTTCATCCTTCAATGTTGCTTTTCAAGGAATTAGCAATAGTACAAGCGAGAAAGCGAGACAGTGTGCGGGAGTTTCTTTTTAGGTATCATCCAGTTTAAAGATCAATTCAAATGATATACTGTTACGGGGCTGTGGGGGTACACTCAGACAAAAAAGCTTGGGAATAACTGCAGTACACAACACCCAAGTTGAAACATGCCTGTGATTAAAATCTGTGCATGGGAAAACCTGCTGTCCAGACATGGAAGTGAGCAGCCTGCTCCCTCGTTACCCATGAAGGAGGCTCATATGGCATGTGTGGGTGACATTAAAGTGGAGGAGGTTCAAATGGCTTGGAGCAAGAGGGTTCTCCGTGAGTGATTGTGCAGTGTTGTTGGGAGCATGCTGACCCAGATGCTGAGACTGGCCCACACATCAAACATCTGGTAAGTATACAACCAAATCTTATCTGAGCAAAGTATTCAACCCAGGTCAACATGGAGGCACATTATCTAAATTGGTCAACTGCTGTTTTGTCCAGATTTCAAACTTCCACCACATTTCATGGTAAACTAAAAAAGAAGCGGAAGTATTTCCCTCTGCCTGTAGCGGGTTTGATCATGGCTGTTGATGTGAAGCCGAAGATAAGTGCAAACTGACCTCTGGCCTGTGTGAGAGCCCACACTCATAAACACACTTAAAGCTGGTGTCGAGCAGTAAGAGATTAAATCACAGAGACATATCAGGGTCTACAGTCAGCTTAGCATACTGTTGCTCAGATGGTCTCACTGTATAGTGTCCCCGGCTGCACATAATTATGTTGTTAGCCTGCCATTAACCGAGATAAGCGATTATTTAATGGCCAGGCCAGCAACGCAGACAGGGAGAAATTTAAAAAGCCCAGCTTAGTTCATGAACCCCTCTCCATGAAAAGCCTTAGCAACCATAAATGACTTTGAGCTTTGGGAACACATGACACATGATCCCTCAGAATTGTTGTCTGTGACTCTTTCTAAAGGACTTTTATCCTCTTTTTAAAGGTTTTCTGGCTACGCTCATGAGAATCAACATATCTGTTCTGTGATAACCTGTGCATTGCTCTGGAGAGTATAAAGCTAATGCATCCATTTGATTGATTATGTCCATTCATTATAGAATTAGTTGAGCTTTGCCTTTTCAGTTTTTTGACCAAGTTAGACAGCTAGTGATGCACTGGTAACACTGGGCTGCTCTCGGAATAAACTATGCACAACACACATTCAACAAAAATGTAACACCATGTATGAGAACAATATGGCTATGTACACTCAACAAAAATATAAACGCAACACTTTTGTGTTTGCTCCCATTTTTCATGAGATGGACTTAAAGATCTAAAATTCATTCCAGATACACAATATTACCATTTCTCTCAAACATTGTTCACAAATCTGTCTAAATGTGTGATAGTGAGCACTTCTGCTTTGCTGAGATAATCCATCCCACCTCACAGGTGTGCCACATCAAGATGCTGATCTGACATCATGATTAGTGCACAGGTGTGCCTTAGACTGTCCACAATAAAAGGCCACCCTGAAATGTGCAGTTTTGTCTCACAGCAAAATGCCACCGATGCCACAAGCATTGAGGGAGCGTGCAACCAGATCTGTTGCTCGTGCATTGAATGTTCATTTCTCCACCATAAGCCGTCTCCAAAGGCGTTTCAGAGAATATGGCAGTACATCCAACCGGCCTCACAACCGCAGACCACGTGTAACCACACCAGCCCAGGACCTCCACATCCAGCAGGTTCACCTCCAAGATCGTCTGAGACCAGCCACTGAGACAGCTGCTGAAACAATTGGTTTGCATAACCAAACAATTTCTGCACAAACTGTCAGAAACCGTCTCAGGGAAGCTCAACTGCATGCTCGTCGTCCTCATCGGGGTCTTGACCTGACTCCAGCTCGTCGCCGTAACAGACTTGAGTGGGCAAATGCTCACATTCGATGGCGTCTGGCACGTTGGAGAGGTGTTCTCTTCACGGATGAATCTCGCTTTACATTGTTCAGGGTAGATGGCAGACAGCGTGTGTGGCGTCGTGTGGGTGAGAGCTTTGCTGATGTCAATGTTGTGGATCGAGTGGCCCATGGTAGTGGTGGGGTTATGGTATGGGCAGGCATCTGTTATGGACGAAGAACACAGGTGCATTTTATTGATGGCATTTTGAATGCACAGAGATACCGTGATGAGATCCTGAGGCCCATTGTTGTGCCATACATCCATGAACATCACCTCATGTTTCAGCAAGATAATGCACGGCCTCATGTTGCAAGGATCTGTACACAATTCTTGGAAGCTGAAAATGTCCCAGTTCTTGCATGGCCAGCATACTCACCGGACATGTCACCCATTGAGCATGTTTGGGATGTGCTTGACCGGCGTATACGACAGCGTGCACCACTTCCCACTAATATCCAGCAACTTCTCACAGCCATTGAAGAGGAGTGGACCAACATTCCACAGGCCACAATTGACAATCTGATAAACTCTATGCGAAGAAGATGTGTTGCACTGCATGAGGCAAATGGTGGTCACACCAGATACTGACTGGTTCTGAGTCCCCAGACCCCCAATAAAGCAAAAAAATGCACATTTCAGAGTGGCCTTTTATTGTGGACAGTCTAAGGTACACCTGTGCACTAATCATGATGTCAGATCAGCATCTTGATGTGGCACACCTGTGAGGTGGGATAGATTATCTCAGCAAAGCAGAAGTGCACACTATCACACATTTAGACAGATTTGTGAACAATGTTGGAGAGAAATGGTAATATTGTGTATCTGGAATGAATTTTAGATCTTTAAGTCCATCTCATGAAAAATGGGAGCAAAAACAAAAGTGTTGCGTTTATATTTTTGTTGAGTGTATAAGGTCTCCATCAGCGTGTCGGAAGTGTCTTCCACCATGTGCGTGTATTATAATGCAACTGACAGAAGCACACTGACTTAAGTATATGTATTATTCAGCTATTACAGTTCAACACTGGTTCATGTCAGCCTGAAACTCTTTTGGTGTCTCCAGTTCGTGCTCATACAGCAGGATAAAAGTTTAACGTGAATAAATCCGGCATCCCCTGTGACCTCACGTGATGATGATGAGGAAACAAGATGGCGCCTGTGTTTGGTTGTGCCGCTGCTCGTCTGCTACAGTGTCTGTTACGATGTCGTTTCCCCGCCCTGTTCTTGGCTTTCTCCGCCGTCATGTCTGCCTTGACGGCCAGCGATTGTGTCGAGGCAGTGAGGACATATGATCGCAGCTCTCTCTTTGACATTAAAGCGTTTATGGAAATCCGCTTCAACGACTGGGACAGCTACAGGAACACTTTCCCACCCCCGTTCGTGTGCGCTCCCACCTGCCAGGATTACCTGTTGCTGCTTCGTCCTACGGGTAATCCCAAAAAGAGGTCGAGACGCAGAGGCCGCAGGGCTGGTCTCCAGGTCCAGATCAAACGAGCCGCTTGGAGGATGTCCGGATCCACCCGTCCCCTTCGAGGCTACCGGTGGCTGCGTCCTGTTCCGCTGCAGCAGGACGAGGGAAACAACGTCCCGTCGCCGCTCCCCGCTGCATTTCCACACTACGAGGGAGCAGCCTGGATCCGTGGTGGAGCTGATCCCTGGACCCCACCAATGCTCTGGCCTCCCGTGTTTACACCGGCTGAGAGGCTCCCGACAAGCCGGTACAGCTGGACGTCACGTGGCCGCGTGAGGTGCCTGCGGCAGATTCCAAAGCGCTCGGTTGATAATACAGTTGCTTCACCTTCGCTCAGCCGCTTTGGATTACTCAACGCTCGCTCCATTGCAAACAAGGCCTTTTCCATCAATGAGCTCTTCTCCAGGAAAAAGTTGGACTTTCTTTTTCTTGTTGAGACGTGGCAACGTGATGAGGAGTTCATCCACCTGAATCAGCTGTGTCCAGCGGGCTGCTCTGCTGTAGGAACGCCCCGCCCCTCTC
This sequence comes from Hyperoplus immaculatus, assembly GCA_949357725.1. Lineage (NCBI taxonomy): Eukaryota > Metazoa > Chordata > Actinopteri > Uranoscopiformes > Ammodytidae > Hyperoplus > Hyperoplus immaculatus. Next base: position 24,630,452 of record OX442360.1, on the reverse strand, counting down.
GCCGCGGAGGTGGTTTGGCTGCTGTTTTCAGAGACGCGTTCACATGCAGAGTAATGAGTACGGAACTTTTTACCACTTTTGAAGCTCAGATGATGCAAATTGGTTGCACCAACACATTTTATTGTATTTTGGTTTATCGTCCCCCTGGCCCTGCTGGTGCATTCTTAAATGAGTTTACTGACTTTTTATCGTCCATTTTAAGACTGGAAAAAGTTTTAATTCTTGGGGATTTTAATCTGCACATTGATGATGCTTCTGGCCCAGCAGCGGATTTTATATCTATGACAGAAGCTTTTAATTTCACTCAACATGTCTCCGGCCCCACACATTTGAAAGGCCACACCTTAGATTTAGTTTTGTCTCTCAGCCTGCAGCTTGATAATGTGAGCGTTGAAGATGTGCACCTCAGTGGCAATTGTGGTGTATTTTTTGACATGTCTTTGAATTATGACCTTCGCCCCCTACCCGTTAAAGTAGAGAGGAGGATTATCACAGTCGACAGCAGTAAGTTCTGTGACAGTTTTGACCCCACTGTTTTCAAAGACTGCACTGAAATTGATGCATTTGTTCACTCTTTTGACAGTCACTGTCCTACTATCTTGGATGAAGTAGCACCTTTTAAAATGAATAATGTGGACCGTCTGCAGTTCTGTCCCTGGATTAATGACATCATTGTGAACTTGAGGAGAACGTGCTGTAAAATTGAACGCCTGTGGCATTCAACCAAACTGGAGGTCCATAGACTTCATTTAAGGGACCTTGTTTCCTCCCTGAATGATCGTTTGGATGAAGCAAGATCAAGTTACTTTAGTCAGCTGATTCTCTCCAATAAGAGAAATCCAAAAGTGCTCTTTGATACAATCAGTTCTCTTGTCTCACCTCCTGTTTCTGCTGTTGCTGTGCAGTGCAGGGCCAGCTGCAATGAGTTTCTGACTTTCTTTGTCAACAAAGTTAGAGATATAAAGGCGAAACTCCCTTGTTCCCCTTCCTGCAGTGAAGCCCAGCTTGACCCCCCTCCTCACAGTTTGTCTTCTTTTAAGGCAGTCACTCAAGTGGACATTTTATCCACCGTAAACACCATGAAAGTGACCCCTTGTCGTCTCGATGTTGTCCCGGCCCGACTTTTTGTTAATGTTTTGGAATCGATCGCTCCTTTCATCACCAAAATGTTTAACATGTCACTCTCAGCTGGTGTGTTCCCATGTTCCATTAAACATGCTGTTGTGGAACCTCATCTAAAGAAGCCGCGCTTGGACCCAGCAGAGCAACAGAACTTCAGGCCTATCTCTAAGATCCCGTTCCTGGCCAAAGTTCTGGAAAAGGTTGTTTGTAACCAACTTACAACATTCTTGGAGGCTAACAACATATTCGACACTTTTCAGTCTGGTTTCAGAAAATTTCACTCCACTGAAACAGCACTGTTAAAAGTGTCCAGTGACATTATGATGGCTGCTGACTCCGGTAAATGTTCTGTCCTGGTCCTGCTAGACCTGTCGTCTGCGTTCGACACAGTGGACCATGATATTCTGTTTAACAGACTACGGGATGCGGTCGGCATGTCAGGCCCTGTGTTAGAGTGGTTTCGATCATACCTGAATGGTAGAACCTTCTGTGTGTCCTCTAATAACATGATGTCAGTACCGGCGGACTTGCAGTGTGGGGTACCCCAGGGCTCAGTCCTTGGGCCGATTCTATTCTTGATTTATTTGCTCCCTTTAGGTGAGCTGATCCAGCAGTTCAGTGACATTTCTTACCATCTGTATGCTGATGATCTTCAACTGTACTGCTCGTTTAAGCCCTGCGAACCCCAGAGGCTGGCTTCCCTTACAAACTGTCTGTCCAAAATAAAGCTATGGCTCAGTGAGAATAGCCTCCAGCTGAACTCCAGCAAAACTGAAACCCTAGTTGTCGCCCCGGACACTATTGTCCCACTTATTACCCAGCATCTCGGCAACTTAAGCAGCTCAGTGAAAAAAAGTCTGAGGAATCTTGGTGTAATTTTTGATGAAGGGATGTCCCTAGAACGGCATATGAATCAGCTGGTCAAGAACTGCAATTTTCACTTGCGCAACATCTCCAAGCTCAGACACATGGTCTCGAGCCACGAGCTTGAGATGATTGTCCACACTTTTGTGTCCTCACTATTGGACTACTGTAATAGCCTTCTAACATGCCTTAGTAAAAAAGGCTTGGCTCGTTTACAAGTTGTCCAAAACTCGGCGGCGAGGCTCCTGACCCGCATCCACAGGAGAGCCCATATTTCTCCTATTTTGAAAGCTTTACATTGGCTCCCTGTCGCATACAGAGTAAACTTTAAAATCCTGGTGCTGATGTTCAGGGCTCTTCACGGTCAGGCTCCTGATTACATTAAGGGCCTGATCCAGCCTTATGCCTCCAATATGTGTTGTTTTATTGTATTTTATTGTGTTTTTTAATGTGAAGCGCTTTGTGACCCTGGTCTGCGAGAGGCGCTATATAAATAAACTTTACTTACTTACTTACTTACTTACTTACTTAGGAAGCAGGAGATTGTGGCAGCTGCATGCTAATGGTGGATTAAGGTTTAGGTAAAGGGTCTCTCTCTCTCTGTCTGTCTCTCTCTCTCTCACACACACACACACACACACACACACACACACACACACACACACACACACACACACGTCTCACTCACTCACTCTCATTCCCACTCTTCACATGACCTTTTAATTATTGATTTTCAACTGGCAAGGCCTCATCTCTCCTCTCTCTCATCTCTCTCCTTCTTCCCTTTATCTCACTGCCACTCCCCATCTCTCTGGCTCACACACAAACACTCATAACAACTGTGCACGCACGTGCACACACACACACACACACACACACACACACACACACACACACATACACACCTCCTCGCTTCTCCCTCCTCTGTTTCTCCCTGACTTGCCTCCATATTAAAATGCTTGGCTGCCGGCCGTTAGCTGCAGTGTCAGCAGGTGGGAATGGGTAAGGTAATATATACCCGGCTGTCACCCAGGATGGAGGTGAGTGAGCGCGCCCCATTCCCTGGGGAGACAGACAGAAATGAGCCAGGCAGAGGAGCTATGAGGCATCAATAATCCAGCGGTGACGACGACAGCACCACCACACAGTCTCATTAAACAGGGCACGCTCCTCATGCTGCCATATTGGTACAGTTGGAGCTCAGATTGAGATGAATTAGCTATCTCTCTATATGTGTTTCACAACCCACGGTCGTCTGTATATGAATATTATTACCACACATTTCTCTGTGTATATAATGCAACGGCTCTCTTCATGACTTGATGAGATGCAATTTCTGCTCAGGGATGTCAGTGTGTGGAAAGCCCCTTACGGTGCTTGAACCCACCCACCAGAGGTGTGACTATATTTTCCATGGAGCACCTGCCCGGCCCTGTTGGATGCTGTTGTAAATAGCTTCTCACAGATCCCATTAGGGCTCCATTGGGAAACTCAGGAGCGTTCACACACACACAAACACACACACACACACACACACACACACACACACACACACACACACACACACACACACACACACACACACACACACACACAAACACTCAAAAATACAGCCAAGTGCACCCCTAAGGATTAAGAAAAACAGACTTGATTATGGCTTTTAAAATTTCTTAGAAATTGGTTTAAAAAAAAGATTATACAAAGCCTAAAGCTGTGTTTGCTTTTCATCCCTTAGATGAGCTTGCATCTGCGACGAAAAACACCAAAATGGCAGTAAAAAAGTTTACTTTAATTGTAACCTCATCCCCAAAAAAGAAGCATTTAGAGAGGATTTGAGTGTAATTACACTCACTCTGGCAGATTCATATCCCCTGCCAGGATACTGACATGGTTCAAAATAGGCATTTACGTACACACACACACACACACCCCCAAAATGGCTCCTAGCTCCATACCTCCTCTCTGCGTCGCCCTCAGGATAATTCTGTCCAAGGTATTCTAAGAATCTGTCTCAGGATAAGATAATCCATGGACAGCTGCTTTCTAATTTTAAGTGGAAGGCCCGAGGATATGGGTGTCACAGAGAGAGCTGAGAGATGTTAGATGTTAAAGTTGACAACAACAAAAAATAAAATAGAAAATTGGCAGAATCTTTCTCCAACACATTATTCTCAAGGGCCCCAGAGGAGGTCAGGACCTGATCACAGGGCAGAGTGTGAACCGACAGTCAACTCCTGATTCACTCTGCGAGAATCTCATCCATTGTTGCCATGGCGACGGCACCTGCAGACAGATGAAAGCACACGCTGTCACCTCCGAACCACCTCCTCTGCATGTGCATGTGTGTGTGTGTGTGTGTGTGTGTGTGTGTGTGTGTTTGTGTGTGAGTGTGTGTGTGTGTGTGTGTGTGTGTGTATGTGTGTGTGTGTGTGTATGTGTGTGTGTGTGTGTGTGTGTGTGTGTGTGTGTGTGTGTGTGTGTGTGTGTGCGTGCGTGTGTGAGTGAGTGTGTGTGTCTGTATATGCAATGGGTGGTCGTCAAATGAGAAAATATGTCAATCTTGCACATAAATCAGTCATCAGACACTAATATATGCATTATATATATTTTTTTTTAAATTTAATAATAAAAAAGGTGCTGCTGGTTAAAGCTGCTCCTGTGCCAGTCATCAATTATGCGGTTGCATAAATTCCATATTGTTGATCATTGTGCATCAGCTACAACCTATTGATGTCCTCAAATGCTTTGGCTGTGCTGCTTCTCTTCCATTCATGACAATAAAGCTTGAAGGGATGAGTATTGACGTATGCATTTGCAAATTCCTACGTGGAGGTCATACAGGGCGTCATAATGAGCAGCTCAGAGGCTGTTGTGCAAACGGCCACCATGCTTCAAGGGTCAAACAAGAGACCATAGTGTGCTGTTATGTAGATGAACCAGAACTCTGGTAGCCGTGGAAGAAGGTGAAAAGAGAAGAGCTCAAATTGTTAATGTTGAAAGTAGATAGGCAGATGTTGTTTATATTGGCAATATCATGTAAAACACCTCAAGGAGGTTCACCCAACACCTGTAAAATGTAAATGTTGCTAAATGTGTACAATTATTAGAACTTTTAGTTAATGATTTTTCTGACGGAGAGGTCAACAAAATTTAGTCCATCTGCATGTGTGGTTGGATAGAGATAAGTTACAGACAGTGCCAGTGATGGTAATAGTGATAACAAAAGTGTTTGGTACTACGCAGTACTAAAGCGCACATAAACTGAAATTACAAGAGCTGAATGCACCTCATGTTTGAATTCAATGAAGTTACCACAAACTAACAGCAAATCTGAGGCAAAGCTTAGGAGAGAGGTGGTTATTGCGGGGGCTAAAGCAAAAATAAATGAAGCTAGTACACAGCTCATTATTGCCCTGGGGCAGGTTAAACTGGCCCGGGTTAAGTCATTTGCGTCCATACAGCCAGCATTGTTCCAGACATCATTATGGTTTGCCTTTCCTGCAATTCCACTAATTACTTCTTCCTCCTCAACTTGCAACCAGATTGGTTCAACCTCTGGGCAGAACAAGGTCAGTAATTTTTCCTCAGCGCTGGCTGTCGGCAGTGTCTGCTCTGCTGCACACTGAGCCAACACTTACAATGACAGAGCAGGCGTGAGGCTCCTATACCGACATAGTGCTGGTGTGATGGATGTCCACTCTGTCCTCTCTTGACCAGAGCGCTGAGTCATTTTGACGCATTCCCAGCATCCAGCAGGATGCTGCACCGCCGTCACTGCTCCAATTATTCATCTGGGGTCAAAGTCCACGTAGCTCCGTCCCCAGGGAGTCCAAATGTGATTTAGCTTGCTTTTTATGGCCAGATTTGGTGTCTAAAAGTGTGCGAGGCAGTTGAATCGACAGTTCATCTCATTAATGACCTGAGTTTCGGTTGGGAAAATAAATCATACTAATAACAGTTAGACTTGTCTGTCTCTAAAAAATATTGAAGAGTTTATGTTTTTCGATTTTCAGACTCCATTATCTGCAGAAAAAGAAGACAGAGTAATAAATACAGCTTTGAACTTGAGAGCTCGGAGTCCGTTTCATTAATCAATGCCATCGCTTCTGCTGGCAGTGCAGCTTTCTTTTACCTCCCCAACCAACTTATAGAGGAATTTGATCACTTTGATGTCCAGCTTCTTAAAATTCCTACTGCATTGGGTGAATTAAAATTATAAAGAAAGCTTGGACTATTTTATTTAAGAAAATTAAGTTACGGAAAATTACTATTTGTAGCTACTATGATTTACTACATGGCTTTTGTGCACGACACAACAGTGCAGTTGGCTGCAGCACTTGTGTTATTGTTGTAGTTGGATCTTGTTTAAACACTGTCTAAGTATATGCTGTGCCTGCAGCAACAGCAGTCATTCGTGCTTATTTCAGTCAACGTGATGCATACTTCATGCCTGAGGGCACAGCCAGAATCTGTTTGCTTTGACAGCCAGTTACAGGCCTGTCTTGGTATTTTGAAGCTTGAGCAGAAATGTGCGTGTACATTCATAGGCAGTTAATCACATTTATAACATTTGGTGGGCTTATGTTTGCACACAGTGTCAATTTCCAGAGCAACTGAAATTGGTCTTTCCTGCACCTGTCAAACTATGCCATCAGAGTTCAGAGATAGAGATCACTGCATTAATATTTAGATGCTTTTTTCTGCAGTGAAGTTTGATAGGAGTCGGAGAATGTACACATGCAATAATACCTGCAATCAACTTTTGAATTCTACCCACAATGTTCTCCGCTTCCTGTGTCATATGCAAAAAACAGAGATGACATCTCCACACATTTTGCCTACGCACACATATTATATGTGCAGGAAATAATGAAGTCCTAGTGAAGGCATTGGAATGGGAATCCTGGAGGTGGATAGGTACGGTGATCCTAAGAGTATATTGCGGAAATAAGCTCCTGTCAAAGCAATATCCCAGCTTCAAAGAGCTCGAGCAGATGGCTGAAGACAGTACGCCGTGAGGAGCCCAGTGTCCCATAACACTCGTAGGGGGAAAGAGAGTGGACGCTGCAAATCTTTGCTGCAACAAATACAGTCTCTCTTACGATCAATGGTTGATGGATTTAAAATAGGATGACTGTAACACACAGCTGGTCCACAGGAGCCAAGCCATGACCCCACAGCAGCTAAACCAATATATGGCCCTGATTAGCAACAACCAGGTGCAGTAGGAATCTGGTCTGAATCTGTATTGAAAAGCTTTTCATTTCCAAGGCTTAATTTCAATGCATCATGCCCCAGCACTTGGGTGGCAAAATAAAAAATGCCACATTATGGGCTTGGAATGCTTTCATAGGAATGCATTAAACCATTCAAACAAACGCTGTCTTGCCAGGAAAGTAACACCTTGTCTTATTGTGCTTTTACAAAAGGGATATAAGGTAAGTGCAAAGTGTATATGTGTTGGAAGCAGATTGAAATAGACTATTATTGGTGATAATTCATCACTTTGCTGTGGAGCGCTCACATGCACCCAAACCCTCCAGAAATTGTTGGTCACTTCTTCTTGCTCACCTCTTCAACTCCACTGACCCTCATGTTTATTACGTTGTAAATTTGCATTAGGAACACTCGACCATGGTGTAACCTAATCGAGGCCAACTGCCAAGCCCTATCCATAATTACAGCGTGCATTGCTGATGAGCTATATGCTTCCATGAGGCAGGAACAGCAATCATATGCTATGTCAGTTTATAAAAAATTATTTTTTTCTTGTGCACGTACAGTATCCTATGTCCAGAAGACCTGTACATAGGCCTAGATGTGTCAGGATTACAGATCAGAGAGAGAGAGTCAATAAAACAAAAGCATGAGCATGAGATTCATAAAGGAAGGGGTTTTCTCTCTGTGGAGAGGAGCTATAGACGTTGCAAGATGAAGCAAATCTCATCTATTAGTCATGAGGTTTTGGGAGGACTAGAGTGTATCTGCAGAGCTTTGTGCAGTGCTGCATTACTTCTCAGCCCGAGCCCTCCCTGCCTGCCTGCCTCTCCCTCTCATCTGCTCTCGGTGCTCTGGCTTTGCCTCCTAATGTTGAGTCATAAGGTAGGAGGGAGAGACACCTCCCTTTGGTCCTGGAGTTGCCGCACGCTCATTTTATTCTTTTTTCTCTTTGGCTTTGAAGATGAAAGGTGAGGCTGATCGCATTCATTTGGAGCTGTAAAGTTATATCCTACCTCTCAAATGTGTGGAGGTGGAGTCACTTTAGTGCCAGGTCTGGAGAGTAATGTGGCTTCAAACCTTCTTTCTGAAATATGGCCTTCCCATGCATTATATATTGTATTATTATATTATATAGTGAGTATGAAAATGATGTGATTAATGAGGTCATAGTAGCCATCAGCCCATCAGATCTCAGTACAGATGAACAACTGGACAGTGGGAGATCTTTTGGCCAACATGTTCAACTGCACTCTCCACCACTTCATCAAAAGATGTTTTAGATGAATGGTTTCCATCCCTCCGGTTCAGACTTCAGACATGTAGTAGGCCTATCACTGACGCTGTTTTGGAAACACATGGTAGCAACACCTTAAGAACCCATTGATAGAGGGAGTGGCCGGTTTATCGTGGCTGGTCCCTCACTGAGACATCAGAGACCATTGAGTACTTACTGTATGTTTGTTTTTTCTGCTTGACGTGCAAATGTGCCTCTGCTCTCAAGATGATGATTCCTCTCAGACGGTATGTGTGACTTATTTTGGGCGGTGTTCACCTCTCAGTGTTCCTCCATTGATGGGATTGTCCTGATATCTTCCGGTTGAATGGTGGAATAGACTTCATCCCATGTGGCTAATAAGTCATACATGTGCAGTAAACCCTATATAAAGGACAGTCATAGAATCAAAAGATGTACAATGGTTAATCTGTGTATAGCTTGCTGCATGTCAGTATGCCCTAAACCAAAGTTTGTACTTGAATTTAAAAAACTCAAATTCACAGAAATGTGTCAGCTATAGCCTACTACAACATGGTCTAAGGCTTCCTCGGCCAAATTAGGAAACACTATCGCAATATCCATATGCAAATACGTATATATATACTGTCTATATATATATAAATATTGCTATACAGTATAAATACACCTCTTATGTGTCATGCTGTTGCCCTCATCCATGCCCCTATATGCTCTGTCAGAAATAGCATATTATTTGACAATATTTTACTAAAATTTCAACAGTTTGATGAATACTCAGCACATGACAGGACAGAGGAGAAGCACTGTATGCTTCAGGAGGGATTTGGGAAGGTCACATGAAAATTTTAAATGCTTTTTCCTGTCTGTTAAAGCAGTCCACAAGCACTGTAAAGAAGAAAGCCTTTTCCAGCCTAGAGGGAGTGGCTGTTCAATACTCAAAGAAGGATACATTTTTTGGAAGTATAGAACCACACAAGTGCCATTCAAAATAAATATTGTCTAACAGAATAACCTGAATTCCCAAATACTTATTAACAGTGTTTGTGTTTCACCCTGCTGTTGATGAGCAGCTGTCCTCAGTGTGTAGATGCGCGAATACAGTATGCTGTGCAGGCATACACACTCATACTCACACACTCATACACACACTGTTGCATAACGTGACGGCATAGTGCTGGTGGCAGTTATCAGCTGGCTGGTGCACAGACAAGCTGCTGTGGGTCTGATCTGTCTGACATCGGATAAACACAGCATCGAGGCTCACGTGTACAGCCAGGGAGGGAGCTTATGTGCATGGAAGGAGAGATGTGCTGCCCTCACATGCAGCACTTTGCGCGCATTTCAGCCAGCAGCATTGTGTCCAATGACGTCCGGACACTGTCACTCCAACATGCGTCTCGTGGCAAATTGTTAGAAGAAATCATTGTAATCAATGCAAACAGAAAATGCATTTTCTTGACAAAGATGACAATCTCATCTCTGGTGTTAATAAAGGATCCTTGGATACACAAAATCACCACACCAGGATCTAACAGCCTACCGGTGGCTGAGGTTTATGAATTACAAAACAAGTGTTCACCTTGTTCTAGTGAGAAACAGTAAATGACAGCTATACTGTCTAAAGCGGCTCAAGAAGAACACTGAAAAACATTGCCCAACAACAGCTGGCCTGTTATTACCACAGCTCACTCCCTTTAAATCGCTGGATTGTCATGCATCTGTGAAAAGGGGCATGGGAACAGTGAACAGATGCTCATCTTTAGCACATAGGACAAACATAGAGCCCCCCTTTCCCACTACCAATTTTTAACATATGCGTTACTATTTTGACGGGAAGATGTACTAGGCTGGTTACTATTAGGTAACAAGGGAGAAGGTTGTGTTTTTGTATGACAAGTCAATTCACAAAAGAGAAGATGTCACAAAGTCTTGGAACATGAGGTGTCACTGCTGTTACAGTAAGTGTGGTGTGGAGCTGAATGAAATGCGTGTCTGAATGCATGGAAACTAACATGTAAATACCACCTCTGATGAAAACAGCATGATATACAGTATTTGTAAACTCCAGATTAAGTTTAAAAGTGGACCTCAAGTAGAGACATTCTTTGTTGTCTGCGGGACTCCAAGCTCTACCGATTTTCAGATTCAATCAAATATGTATACTTATCTGTGTTCAAACTGCATTTTTCACTTATCAACTGAACAAATGGGTATTTTTTTTTATGTACATGCAGGTGATATGAACAAAAGAAAACAACATAATTTTACCCTTATGACTTTGCCTATTGTTTTTCTTCCCTGGCCCACCAGCATTCGGCCTTATCTAAAGACAGGCCGCTTATTCTTACTTTATTTATTATGTAGGAAATGTCTGAGAATGTTGCGTGTTTGAAAAGGTTTAACTTTCTAATGGAGAAAAGAAAGAAAGGCAATTTCTCACCGTTTAAAATATCTTTAATGGTTCAGTTGGTATAGGATTTGGAAGCATTAAGTCAAGACATGGTCAGCAGCCATACAAAACAAAACCAACTAATCAATGTCAACAGAGAGAAAAAATAAAATACAAAAAGGCAACACAAAAGAAGAAAGGGGAAAGAAAGGGACAATTAGGCAAGGTCAGGTCATCACAGTAAAAAGATACATCGATACTATTCAAACTCAACAGCATGCTGAAAATGAAAACCGGTAGCAAGTTCGACAAGAATCTCATTCATACACTCACACACACATATTCATCCACAACTTGAAAGACGGCTGAAGAACAACCTTGATGATAAGTAAAATGTACAGTAAGACGCCTTTTTAGAAAAAACAAAAACAAAACAATGCATAGACAGGTAAAGAATGTTTTAAAAACAAAAGTAAACATAAAAAGACAAATTTCTTTGTCATATAGGCAGACAGCGTGGCAGATCTGTTGGCGGCTTGCATTGCAAAGATGGCTGAGGACATTCAAATAAAAGTTATTACCAACAAGATGTGATGGATAACACTTTACCCATTGAAAAATGTGTTTTTTTTTTTACATTTTAAAAGAGGAAGTAGCTTCCACAAACGTCAAGAATGTACAAACAATGGTCATTGTGGCAAGGCTTCAAAGATCCTAGGCGCCACTTGAATGATCATATACCACGAGGCAGACATGCTTGGCTTGAAAACATTACGTTACATTTATTTTTAAGTTATACAAGTTAAAAACTGTACTTAAAACACATTAAATATTGAGCGTGTCACTAGAAAAAAAAATCTTGTCTGTTTTTAACAAATATTCATTTGAGTGTTCCAGTTGAGTCAATTAACACAGAGTTGGTTTCTTTCTCTTTTTTTTGTTTAAAATCACTGAAGGAATAAAAACATGTCAACAAAGTTTTCCTTTATCCAATCAACCAAACATAGAATCTCTGTGCTAAATATCAAAATGTATTTTTTGCAAATATCCCGTTGATAATAGTGCAAGAGATACAGTACAGTCAGAGATAGCACACAGTTCTTATGTTTGGCTTCATGTGCGTAGTTACAGTTCACTAAAAATTAGAGTTTGTGTGATTTTAGTGTCAACAAAGAGCTACTGCTGATGACATCAAAGACTGGCTTCACGTTAGGCTTTCACTATCTACTGGTTCTTCATCTTCAAGGATGTGTGTTGCTGGAACAGGTCAATTCAGTAAACAATAAATTACAACTACAGCCCGTCTCTTTTCAGTCTTAAATCATTATCTTACATTTTTTATCTTGCAGATAAAAATAAAATAAAAACTTTAGAAAATACAATTGGCACAATCAATTCATTCTTGTATTTTCCCCAACTATCTGTACAATAAAAAAAAAAAAGTTTACCACGTCACAATAACCCAAAACCAGTAACTGTTTGGGGAGAATGTGTAAACTGTGTGTTTCATGTTTCCTCTGACTATATCCACTAGTGTCTTTAACTTTTACACTTTCCCTGTGAGGAGAGTTCTCAACAGCCTACGTTTCAAAATAAAGCAGCAGAAAATCATGTGGGGCCTCATTTATAAAACGGTGCGTAGATTCGACAAAAACCTATGTTCAAAAACTGTGGAGTTATGCTGCTGCCCTGCTGCTGACCCCCATCATTAACCAACAAGAATTAATGGACAGGCCTGGTGTCAGTGTTAACACGCTCGTCAAACTGCATCTGCTTCTAGTATTTGCACATGTGAACAAGGCCAGTCTGCAGAACCACAAAGAGGACTGCTACAGAGTGTATTATGTTGCAGACCTGGAGTCAGTAAGACTTTACGGTTTCGTTTTTGTTCATCTTATATATATTTATGTTTTGACCGATAAGAGTGAATGAGCGTGTCACAGCAGTGGTGCTCACTGCGTTGTCAGGGAGCCAAATGATCTAATCTAAATGTAAAATATTAAGATTGATACCAACAAAATGTAGCTGCATATTGGAATAGAGAATAAAGGTCACCAGGAGCCTCTGACCTCCCAAAGCAAGAAGCTGATAAAGGAACAGGCCTTTATTTCACTACTTAGTCTTCAGCATGATGGGTTGATTCTCTCCAGAAACATCCCAACATGAGCATGGTGTATGCCACTTTTTACACACAGCAAGTGTTTATAAATGAGGCCCTCTTGTGTGACAGAATCAAAAGCCTTTTTAACACAACAGCTAAATCCAAAACAATTTCAGCCCTATTAGGGTAAGCAGAACTAAGTCAAATCGCTCCCCTAACACGCTCGATCATCACACTCGCCGCTTGACCAAAACTATATTTCTCTTTGCTTCAATCAACTGCTAAAATGGCCAGTTCCTCCAGTGACCACAGCAGATATAACACGTAACACTGCCTAACGTCTCAACACAGACAATTTAATACAAAACAAAACCAACCCACCCGACAAAATTAAAAATAACAATTGATATTCATCCACACAATCTGTGAGTGTTTTCACTGACTGCCTTGTTGTCTGCAAGGCTTAAAACCCACTGTGAAGCACTTGAATGCATCCTGGGTAATGGTGTGCCAGCTTGTATGAGGAGGGGTTTGGGGATGGAAGAGGCTGAGGGAGAGCGAGGCAGCCACCTCCTGTGTTTCTCTTCCCCTGCCCTTCTGTCCCTCACAGACACACCCCTCCTCTCCTGAGCTCATCAGTGTGGCGTTTTGTGGGGTTTGGATTGGTGCGGATAACGTGCGGGGCGGGGGGGTGGGATGCACTGGGGTGGAATGGGGAGCTGGGGGGGGGTCCAGGGTCACTGACGCCGATCCTCCGCCTCTGACCTGGAGAACGCCATCACCACGTCCTCTGCACCTGTAGAACCAAAGGCACAATGTTAATGTGAGTCCTCCAAACAAGTGACGCTTTTATTTCCATAACAGTGACAGGCTGACAGTTCAAAAAGGTGGACAATTCTAGAGAACACTTTTTGTCAAAATCACTTTGTCAAAATCAGTGAATATCTCCTCACGATCTGCTTCCTGTCATTACTGCATACTATTAATTAATCCAGAGTCAATGATAGACAGCATAGGCACTGTAAACTGGTATGTAAACAAATGGGGCCTACTATCTATATACTACTAGGCTGTATATTAACACCAGATTTTTCTTTCGGTGCGCACACATTACTGACAGGTAGCGGATCGTGAGGAGATATTCACTGATTTTCATAAAAGGGATTTTGTCAACAAGCACTCTCCAGAATTGTAGATTCCACCTTTAAGCGCAAACCTGTCATTAGCGGATAAATGTATGAGTTCATATTTGTAGAATTAAGACTTTTCATTTCAATATGTCAGAGGATCTGAAGTCAGTACAGAGGTATGTGGAGTTTGTTTTCTCCAGTTGAGTCACTAATTCATTAATAAGGTGCAGCACAGAACAAATATAATTTGTGAATGACTCACTGGAAATGTCTCACCTCATTGCTTTACATGGATACTAGGTGTGACCTGGCTAAAGTTTCCATCCGATCTACCACCATGTGATCCATGCAGTTACAATGACAGAAACACACAAGAGAGATCCTCTGGAGAATTAGATATACTAGATTTTAGTGCAAAGTGTGCTGCAAGCCAAGTTTTGCTCAGGTCCTTGGATCCCGCCAGTATCCAGTAAATCCAATCAGCTGCAACCGTAAAAGCAGAGTGGGAATACAACACAGTGAAAATCCCTTTGTTGCATCCAGGTAAATTCCTCCATTGTTGTGTTCACCTGTTGTGGAAAGGCAGCGCCTGGCATCGCAGTGCCACGACGGGAGATACTGACACACGTCGAGTGGATGGCTCAAAACAGCATCCTGTTCTGTTGTGATAACACTCAGATCTGAGGCTTCAATGCCATTCAATCTTCTCTGCTGTTGCAGCTTAGGCGGTGAGTCACAAGACCCTCTGTGAGTGAACAATACAAGGAATCCAGCTGATGATCCTAACCTCACTAAGCTGTTAAGGGTTGAAAGACAATCAATGGAGCCAAAAATAGAAGAGACTGAAACGGTAAATGGTCTGATTTAGTTTTTCTCCTTTTGTGCCTCTTTTAATTTGACCTACTGCAAAGGTGCAGTCAGTGATTCTGGAGAATGATTGTTGTCAAAATCACTTTGCTAAAATCAGTGAATATCTCCTCACGATCCACTACCTGTACAAATGCGTGTGCGCACTGAAAATAAATCCAGAGCAAATACACATTCTAAGCTCTGTAAACGGGTATGTTGCTTGCTACAGTGGGCCCCCTTTGTTTACATACCCTTTTGTTTACACTCCACTTTACATAGCCTAGCCACCAGATTTTCTTCAGTTCACACACACCGTTAGGATAGTTAGGAGATATTCAATGATTTTTGACAAAGTGATTCTGACAACAAATGCTCTCTAGAATCGCTGACTCCAGCTTGAATAAGGACCCAATGACATTAACAGGCTTATCAGGGTTGAGTCAACTAATGGATCCTGCCAGTTACAACAGCACTGTGTCAGCTGGCTTTTGTTTAACATGGCATCATCATTTATTAGTATATTGCCAACTGTGATTCATCAAGTCATTTGGGCCTTTTTCTCTTAAAAAGGATTGGACATATAAGAATTATATTAGAGGGAGATGAAATGAAATACACAATGCTCTTTCAGCCCCTTATTTATCTAACTGTTCTTTACCATAGGCCTCACTTTTACTAGACTAGTTTAATTTTAGAAATTCAGTCTACAGAACCTAGAGTGGGAGGGAGAAAGAGATGTGCTTCCGCTAGGTGATGAGGGTGAGTATTAAAATTCCTCTTGCACCGTCATGCTTGACAGTCTAGTGAAATGCATTTGCTGCTTGGTAGCGGTAGTAAATTGATTGTGAGATCTATGAAACCCCTAAATTTGAAACATCGCCAAAGGAAGAAAGTTTCAAATTCACAACTTATTGCCATAGTATAGCATGATCATGTAATACATTAATACATGTAATACATTTTGCATAAATATCATACCAAGTTCCACGCCTTTGCACAGGGTTGAGAAGAATTCCTAACGGCATTTCGTGCACGTCTGCTAAAAAAAAAAAATTCACCACAGCCCTCTAGTGCTAGTTAGATTTAATTATTGTGGAGATATGAAAGTAGGCCAGGGAATGAGAGCTTCCGCATGTATTTGGCACAAAGGCAGAGCCTCCTCATCAGACAGCCCAGACCATCCAAACACAGAATTTTGTGTTTCATTTGGATATCTCAGTGGGGAGAATAAATAGGCTATTTCTGTTCAGATTGCTGGGAGCTTCGTAAGAGAGACTTTTGGGGGAGGGCGTGTTTTAATTTGAACTTTCAAGTTCCTATTCCCACAGGAGCTCATTGGGTTACAAAATGAGGTTATGGCAAAGAGGAAGCCAATAGGCAAAAGCAGCAGCAGGGGAGAGAACTAAACACACTGAAAAAAAACACTGGAAACAACAACAACAAAAACCCAATTTGGGCCGAGACATGTTTCTATTGACATACATCTAATCTGCTTTGAGACAGCACAGATAATGGTGCTTGAACAAGACACAATTATGTAATTCCTCACTAACTCCGACCTGAACCACACTACACTACTGCTGAATGCCGCTGATATTTTTTAGCACAGGAACTGGCAATATGAACCATTTTTCACAATAAATGCCAGTCTGAATTACTTTGTGGTCGCTTGAAGGAGTTCCCCCGTGTGTAACGGGGCAGTTCAGAGATTGACGTGTCAGACCACTGCGCAACTGGAGCTAGACGACCATCAGAAATGCTCTCAAAATACACCCACAGGGCCAAGTGGATGGCTGGGCTATATCGGTTTTACTTGAGCACTGAGTTAAGTTGGGACCTCGCCCTGCCACAAACACACATACATACTCACAAATAAACTCTAGCCTACACAATGGAAACGTTCATTCCCTCAACACTGTTGCCTAGTGACGGATAAAAATTGCAGATTGCCTCAGTGGATGGCAGACCTGATGATGATGATGCTGCTATCCATGAGCAAACAGCTTTTGGGTTGTTTGGATGCGGCTCTGGCCCCTCCCTCCACTGTGCCCGATCCGTTGCTCACCCTGCCTCATGGGGGTAAACAGAGTGGCTGTGGACGCTGGCTTACATAAATAACAGCGGAACCAGGCATGTCATCTGATTTATTCTCCATAAATACTTTGACCGGAAAAAAAGCCTGGGTCTTCATTACAGAAATGGTCTCTTCAAGAATAGAAGATAGCGGCAGATATAGTACTATTTCAATATAAAGAGACTTTTTAAAAAAGCACTATTTTCAAAAAGAATGGATTGACACAGAAACAGAATAATTAATCATTTGATGCAGTCCCAACCATCCAGAGCACCATTTTCTTTTTCTTTCCATGTACGATATTCAATTTATTTAGTTTACAATTCAAATGATTTAGCATTTTACCTTATATTTATATGGTGTACCTTATCTCTACACTTACATTTTTATCTGCACTGTGTCTCTGCACTACATTTGTGTGTATTTAGGTTTTACGTTGCTCTCTACACTTGTGTTTCTTTTATACATCTTCTTTTTATATCGCATTGTTGAACGGAGCCTGAAAGAGTTAATCATTTCATTGCCCACGACTGCTGTTGTAATTGTTGTGCATATGACAAATAAACAACCTTGAATTCTTGGAGGAAAAAAAATTCCATTCCATCTATTCACCTGACTAATTCACAGGCAAACAAAGCCTTTCTTTGCACTTAGGGATGGGGCCGATCCGATCCAGTATCGGTATCAGGTCCGATATGGGCGAAATCTACGGATCGGATATCGGACTGACAGCTCCGATATAAAATCTGATAAAAAAAATAAAATAAATAAAAATTAATTTTTTTATTTATTTATTATTATTTTTTTAACTATGAAAGAGGGAACGCCCCGCGCGAGCAGATGTCGACGTTCGGTGGAGGGAGATATGATTTGAATACTCGTTCTAAAAAAAACACACCAAAGTCTGAGTTTCTTACTTTTTCCCCGTGGAAGCGAACAGAGCTGTTCCGTTCCAAATCAGCTGTGCCATCATAGCTTAAACGAGTTTATTAATCCATCCTGGAACATGTATTTTCGGGGATTTATAAATCCATACAAAAGATCCAATATTGATAGTCTTTTGTATCCATATTATATCCATTATTGACCTATGTATTCCTATGATGCAAGGCATCATTTGCTGTTGATTGGCAATAGCAGCACTGCATAGGGAATTTAAACAAACAGCTAAACTAAGCTAACGTTAGCATTTCGCCGAGCACTGCTTTCCCTTCCGAGATCAAGCTAATGTTGTGGTATAAAGTTAAGGGAAACACATATGCTGATATTCTTCCTCCCTCTCTGTATTCCTACTGCGCTTGGTGCCGCTTTTAGTTTGCCTCGCTCTGACAATGTCACGTAGCCAAAAGCTGGTGTATCACCGATTGCTCTTTGAAAGGACGGTAGCCAACTAGGTCAAAGTTCAAATAATTTGATAATTTACTTTAAATGAGCATTACATTTATATTTTAACAATTGTTGTATATACAACGTGTATATCTGAGTAGTAATATTTGCTGACAACATATATTGCAGTTTAAGCTACTTGTGCAAAAAAAACATAAAAAATATATATATATAAAACAAAATATATATTTGGAATACTGAATTGAGCTTCGAATACAAACTTAACAAACAAGTTTTTCGATATTCGAAATTATTCGGCCCGGCCCTTATGCATTCGTGTATTTTCTTGCTCAGAATTGCTTAAGCCTTCCTAGCCTTACACATAAAGTCACCACAAACAAAGAAATGTAGAATAATTATGATATCGTATCGGACAGTATCGGTCGATATCCAAAACCCAGATATCGGAATCGGATCGGAACTAAAAATAGTGGATCGGTGCATCCCTATTTGCACTATGGAGAGAATCAATATGTGGTTGACGAAATGTAGCACAGCGCAAAATAAAGAAACCATACAGTGTGTTGCACTGAAACCCCTAAGGAAACAAGAGCTGTGAAATGAACCTAAAGGGAGTGTGTTTGAAGTAGACGGCATCGTGCTGCATCCCTCGACTACTTCCACTCTGAATAAGCAGAGAAGCAGCCATATGACCACTCTACTGTCGCAACGATGAAGCACGACTGAGTTATTAGTATTTGAGGTCACAATCTGTGCAGGGTCAGCTGAGAGGATAAAGACCCCCCCTCCCACCCCGCCATGACCACAACAGCAGGGGCCAGTAAAGAAGCACCACACAGGGAGGGGGTGTGGTCCAGCTTAACGTGTCGACGCAAACAAACACAGTGGATCTACTTTGAGAAAGTGCATTTAAAAAAATTAATGATTAGCTATTTAGTCCACTAACCAGTCCTGTAACTGGTTCCTACCATCAAGTATAAAGTCCCTTATATCTTTTACATGAGTATTATTACAGGGACATGTACAGTCCATGCAGACAGACCTTTGTTCATCTTAGATTATTATTTTGTCACATTGCCATATTGTCCCAGCCACTGTTTTACAAGGACATAGAGGAATATTTCTATTGACTTCCTTGTTAATTAAAAATAAAAATAATCTACTTCGAAGTTGCTGTTTTTCCATAATCAGAAAAAAGATGTACCACGTGCAAATGATGGATTTAAGATACCACAGAGAATGTGGAATCAGATTTGTGCAACAGTTTGTTCTTCATGTCAGAGATTTAACAGGCTCCGACATTAGGCTTAAGTGGAGTGGTTTTTCCTCCTCTAATTGGATCCTTTAAAGAGAGCTTTAATGACTTTGAGATTTTATAAAGCAAATACAGAAACTAAATTAGCTTATGAGGCAGCACATTTTTGGGAAGCAGGTCCAGAGTTCAACATGACTTTGGTTAAAATATTGGTTGCTGTTGCCAATTTTCTTTCTGACGTTCTCATCAGAAAGACAAATGGGCAGATTCAGCACATTAGAGTGGGAAACAGCTGTTGTAAAACCATCCTTAAACAAATTTCTACACAACCATATAACTGCTACTGTATTCAAGGTAGGTTAGGAAGACATTGGTGGAACTTCATAAATCTGAGTCTCTGTTTCTTATTCATGCTGCAGTGACAAACAGGATAAAGAAAGAATCAATACCACTCTCTGCTGGCCGCGTCGCCAAAAAAAAAGGCAGCTCCTTGCTCACATGGCTTTCACTCTAAAAAGGCAGGTTTAAGGAGTAAACCGACAACAAGAACAATATTATGAATTGTTTAGTGAAGGCTGCAGTAACATTTAAAACAAGAGACGCCATTTTTCTCGAAGTTAGGATGGGAATGACAGAGTGAGAGAATTGAATATCACACTTTGGCTGTGTAATTAGCACACCAGATTGCCTCCCGGGCGTCTAATGACACCTGCTCCAATCTACTGATGCAGCACATCGCAGCAACACCAAAGCCCACAGGGAACGCTAGCCTTCCTGGGACAACTGAGGTTGCTATGGAAACCCCTCCTCGTCTATCCTATTTGTGTAGACGTCTTTCTGGGAAGAGCAAACTTCCCACTGTCAAATCAGACAAGATAACAAGTCCTGATAGTGCTGGCGTATGAGTGGCTCTGACAGACTGTATTATTTAGAGTGACATGATGTCAGTTATAGGAAGCCGTGAATAAGAATGTTCAAGGGGGAAGAACAACAGCCGAAAGAGAAAACGTCTGTACTACTGTGCTGCAGAAAAGCTGTCAGCACTGCTGAGAGAGAGAGAGCGAGAGAGAGAGGGAGAGAGAGCGAGAGCGAGAGAGAGAGAGACTTAGTATTCAGTGTTACTTAAAAAAACAACCAATTCACACTAAAACAAAGTCCCAAAAACCAGGCTTTACTGAATGAGTTACCCTTCATTTCCAAGTGCTTCTCGACCGCTATCGTCCATTCCTCTATGTTTCTGTTATTCAGCTGCATTAAGGTATCCATTGCACGAAAGCCAACGGAAATTAAACTATTTATTCTCAGCACCAGAGCCTTTGGCAGAGAATTCCTCTATGGCCTGATTAAAATTGCAAAACAAAATTCAGTATTTGCATGTATGGTAATCAGCCAATTAAACTATCTGAAATGCTAATTCAGTGACCCGTAGACTTAAAAGAAATATGAGTGGCAACCCCCGAGTCGGTTACTTGGTTTTCTCTGGTTTCTTACAAGAGGGAACCAGGGTAGCAACTGACAACTGAGCACAGTCTGAAGGAATAATTCAGAGTTTGAGAAACATTTCCAAGTCGGATGATGAGAGACAGATGAGACGGCAACACCCACACATTTGCTTTCTTATTGGACTACGCTAAACTGACAGTGATGATAATACATTTGTCACATTGGCATTTGTGGGCTGTCATACCAAACCTTTATTCCTCGCCATTTCCTGAATACATTTCAGCCTTGAGTTGGCCTTAATGAATATCTTAGTGTGTCTCCACTATACCACTGTGTCCTCAGTGCCCTCTGTGCCTGCTGCCCCTCAATCGATGAAGCTGCTATCTCTCCATTCTAGTATCAGAGCATCCTGCATCAGCATCATGTTCAACCCGTCCTCTGTTTCAAACTGCTGCAGCTGAATGTTGATACATAGCCTCGACTCTTAACGGGCAAGTTGCTAGCTACGGTGTGCCCCGTTTCTTAACATACCAGTTTACAGAGCCCAGTCTGTGTATTAACACCAGAATTCCCCTTAACGCACAGTCACACAGCACAGACAGGTAGTCAATCGTAGGAGTTATTAACTGATTTTGACAAATTCATTTTGACAACAAGCATTCTACAGAATCTGTGACTCCACTATTAAATGCTATTACTTTATAAACTGAAAGCACAAAACAGCTAGCTGAGCAGCAATTATAGTAAACATGTACCTTTTATGACAGCTATTACACGAAACCAATATTAAATGTCTCGTGTGTCATAATTTTGAAAAAATAAATTAATTCAACGACATGTCCAGTATTATTAACTCATTGAAATTAAAAAAACTGTAAATGTCTTTTCCCTAAAATGTATGAATAAAATTTGTATAGTTACCTATACATGTTTTTTACAAGAATCAAATAAAATCTTACTTTTTAATATTATATATGCCGCGACGCATGTTTAACGCAACGTCTAGTGTTTTCAACATAAAGACTAGTGCAGGGTGTCAAACTCATTTTCAAAAAAGGCCACTCTACGAAATGAGAATCGAACTAAGGGCCAGACATGTCGTTTACTGACATGCCTTCTTTTTAAAAACAACATATCTAGGTATGTAACCTGCATACATACAGGGCAGGGGCATAGGCCAGATTTCGCTTCAACATTTTGGGGGAGAAATTATAAGGGGTGCTCCCCCAGAAATTTTGTGTAACACTTAATTTCCTGCACTCTGGTGGATTTCTATCCACCAATCTGTCATTATTATGCATCAATTTATGGTGGAAATGTCTATTTTTCTGTGAAGGAAAAGACAACGTTTGGGTTCCTGGTGCAAACATATCACATCTTTTGGGTATTTTTTGTTTTAGTCTCTGACCCCCCCCCCCCCTTCCAAAAACAAAAAAAAAAATCAGTGGATTTGCATGAATCACACAAGTGACCCATTTGGCCATCAAAAAAGTGAGTCTCAAAAGTGAGCTGCTTGCATCCCTGAAAACGAAATTGTAAGAGGCACAATGAATTTGCTAGGCAATCAAATATTCCCTTTCATCAAAGACTAGATCAAAATGTTGACTTCCCTGTTAATGTAACTGACTGTACCTCCTCACACCGACTCAAGGACCCCCAAATGTGCTGACACTTAAAAAGGCTGTCCTTCAGTGCAGTGTTTAAAAGTGATTAACTCTCAGCTATCTCCACCATGCCTAATCACAGTACTTTAGGTGAGATGCAGACCACAAATTATTTATTGGCACAACGAGAACGTGGCAGACTGCCAAACGACGCAAAATGTGTCTGTTTTTTTGATGTATAATTCATACTCAGAGCACCCTTCACCAGTCATTTGTACATAATTAATGGCGCTCTTCTTAGCAGTATTGACACAGCATAGACATTGAATCCTGTATCGGCCTGAAGAAAGAAAACTATGGCATGCAGCAAAACTTTTCCACTGGTCTGTAGTTGTTTCAACAGATAGAAAACATCCTTTTAAAACTAATGATTTCAAATCAGTATCTCACCTTTTAAGATTTGACACAATCCTCTCTCTCTGATGCAATGCTGTATGTTCTGCTGCTTGACACTTTAACAATGGAATCTACAGTGTCCATGATGCAATCACCCATATTAAACGTTTAATGATACATGGATTCATGGTTTAATACCCAGCAGGTTGAAACAAGGATTAAAATAACACCAGAGAAGACAAAGTCATTGCGACTCTTACTTGCTTCCTTAATACCCTGTATAATCATAATCCTTGTGTTTCTCCAACACAGAAAACCACAGTGATAAGTTGGAACGGAGCAAGGGCACAGACAAGGAGAAATATCATGTCACTGTAGGTAGTAAAGCCACGCAGGAAGCTTCCCTGCAGGAGCCAGTATCATAAAGGGGCCCAGCAGCTTCGCCACAGGAGGGCAGCATTGATCCTATCCAACAGGTGTGAGCCTGAAAAGCAGCTGATAAAGTCTACTTAACATAAACATCCTCTAAGAATTTGCTGCGGTTTTCTCCAGCGACTGCACTGCCTCTCCACATACAGCGTTTTGTTTGATCTAGCACCCTCTTGTGGTTTAAAAGGTTAAAACTGTGGAGGAGGTACAGAAGGCTCAACAACGCCATCTGGTGTTCTGGAAAAGCATGTTCATCACATGTAAGGCTATATTACTTGGCAAACAAAGTCTTATGACAATACGTATCAAAAGCGATTTGTTTCAGCATATAAACAATATTTGAACTGAGAATGTAGGGAATAGAGAATCTAGGCCACTTGTGAGAAGCAGCGTTGGGATTGCACTGCACCCATTCTGAGGATGAGTCACTCATTTCCAGTCAGCCACACTGTTTGCTATGTGAGTAATGTCACAGTGCTGGTGGGCCATTGAGTAGTTCACACTGGTAATCTGTTACGGCCTCCACACACATCCTGCGTCTACCTCTGGAGCGCGTCGCCTTACCTTACTGCTGCGTCTCTCGGACTTTTCTCGGACACACATGGAACGTCTCAACTGCTACTGCTGCTGCGCTGCTTCAAAATCACTGTCTTTCTCTGTTGTTTCCCTTTGATTATTCTCGTTCACATTGTAACCGAGGGTGTATAGTGTGTCCTACTTTGTCATTGTAGAAATAAAGATACGGGAACTCCATTCACTGAACTGCACTTTATTCTAGCGCTCACAACATCGAACTTTTAGTCAGACACATTTACACGGCTGACACTTATGGCGCTTTTCCACCGCACATGTAGCTCGACTCGACTCAACTCGACTCGACTCAACTTGGTTTGGTAGCAGCACGGGTCGTTTTCCACCGCAAATAGTACCTGCTGAACGTGGGCGGGGTCGTCGTAAGGGGCTGAAAGCCTACTCCGGAGCAAAGTAGCAAAGCAGAAATTACGAGCAGTTGTTGCACTATTAACTGAACCAACCGCCAAAAACACGGATGAATTTTTTTTAAGAAATACCCCCTTGTATCTGTTTGCTAAAAGAAGTAGAAGAATATTGCTACGGGCCATTAAGAGGGATGGTTGTTGTCCCGATGTGTGACTCTGCCACACAGTCAGCTGTAGGGATGCGTCACGTACATCCCTATGCACGTAAACACGGGCATGATAAAGTTGACTGTTTAGTGCTTGTTTCAGGATACGTGTTTTCAAATGCAAGCCGTGTCTCAGCCTGAATATTTTATTGAGGTAATCAGTTCAGTCCGAGGCTTGTAATGTAATCGCTCGCTATCATGTCTGTCCCAGCTGGCTACTATTTAGCCTAGCTGCTAGCTGCCCTACATGTCTCCTCTCGTATGTAAGTAACTTCCCCAACAACCAACACTGGGTGAGCTTAGCGAATATATGGAAAATAAATTCGGATCTGTGATGCAAATCAAATGAAAGAGAGCCAGAGAAGGCTGCACGCGGCGGAAATACACTCAAAAGTCCCGGAGAGTTGGGGAGAATAAACAACAGAATGAAGCCGGTAGTCTCTGGCCACTGATTGGCCAGACAATAGTCTCTGGCCAATCAGTGGCCGGCCGTCTGCCGACGTCACCTTTTAGCATCGGCTCAGCTCGCTTGGACCCTAGAGCGAGGCGATACCAAAAAAGCAGCCGCTACGTGGTACCAGGTACCATGAAATTGCGGTGGAAAAGCCAAAAATGCGAGTCGAGTCGAGTCGAGCTGATACCATGCGGTGGAAAAGCGCCATTACTTTCTGCCCCTTCATAATGAAAGCACTCAAGAGGAAATAGATAGACCAGTTGCGCCAACAGCCGATTGCACAATTAAATCGTGAAATAAAGGGATTATTTGCGTATACGACTGAGGGATGTTTTATTTTGAAAGAAACACAACGGGAAATCGTGTAACTAGAGTGAATGCTGCTGGTATGACTGTCAACAGAGTATTTCTCTATCAGTTAAAGCACAGAGACCCGAGAGAGACGCGTGGCTCTCAGAAAAAAATAGGCGAGCCTCCTGAGGTAAAGGGGAGCGTCGCTGCAGACGTGCCTCCAACGTGCATCAGCAGTGCGTCTGAGGTTGGATGTGTGCCCGCTCTAGGTTGATTACACGGTCAGTGACAAAAAGTCAGACGCAGACGCGAGGTAGACGCGCAGTAGAGGTAGGATGTGTGTGGGGGCCGTTAGGCTCAAGACTGAATAATGTGGGTGGAGGGATTTTCCCTGGATTTCAGTCTGGGCAAAGTAGCATCTCTGTTACATGTGAAGTGGTGTGTCCTAATGTATATGCGTCCACAAAACTTTTATCTTTAAGAATGTAAATATAAAAACTAGAACTATATAAACTAAGACACCTGCATAGAAAAGGTAACAAAATCCAACAAAATTAAATTTTGAACAAAAAGACAAAAAGTTCCAACATAATAAAAATGGTGTGTGTGTGTGTGTGTGTGTATGCGTGCGTGTGTGCCTGTGTGTTTCACACAATCTTACCCTGGTCTATGTTGTGCTGTGGTAGCTGGCTCATCTGAGCATGGACCACACCTGCGTAATTCCGGAGAAACGCCTCTTCACTCGGTGTAAGCTGAGGAGGAGTAACCAAAGGGGGTTCCAAATTATAAAACAAATAGAAAACAGAATATTATCTTGTAGAAGTATACTTTTGTCATTAGTGAAATCAAATTAAAGCAAAAAATAAATAATTAATTTTTTTCTTATGCTATATTTTTCTATTCTTCCCTTTTGGAAAGTGAAAGTTGTTTTCTAGAAAATGTAAATCTACAGCAGCTTTAAGAATCACAAAGACAGTCACTGAAAGTAGAGCATTTGCCAAAGTTGGTGACAAGTGTTTCAACAAAGACAATGCTGAGGTATGATTTATTTCACTTACAATAGTTGACATTGATGGCATTTTTAGACATGTAAATTAATGTTTCAGAATGTATCTTAATTTAAGAGATTCTTGCATAATGGATCACATAGCACTTGTGAAACAGTATCCAAAGTTTTTGCACACTCAGACTTGAGCTTTTACAGTTTTAAAATGACAAATATGTTCAAGCAGGTCAGAAAATGATGGCCCATTTCAGGTTACCTTTTTTTAGCCAGCAACTGAAATGACAACCATCACACACTGATTTCACTATTTAACATTATTTCTTCGAGTTGCCCCATATGCCCCAGGCCGCCAGATGATCACTTTTCCACCAGAATAGACATACGCTGCAACACTAAAGCATCATCTTGACACGGGGTCTATCCATTCTGAATCTTTGATGAGATAATTGAGATGAAATAGTTGCCACTCTTTCTGCTTCCGGAAGAACCCATCTTACTTTTTGTATTTTTTGTATCTGTAGATGTATTGCCTCATCTACAGATACAGTATGTGTCACTGTCAAGACACTGCACTTACATTTGATCCCATTTTCTTAAGCATGAGCAGGACCCGCACTTTCTGTTGGATGTACATGTCTTCAGGAGACTTCCCCGGGGCCTCCTCGCGGTTCATGCCCCCTGCTCCTGTGGCTCTGGATACACAGACAAAAAAAATAATATGTTACACACAAGACCTGCGAGAAATCACAGCTACACAATCACTCAAGTGTTATAAGAAGTTCAAAAAAGAACTTTAAAAAAAAGGTGGAGTCAGTCATTCTGGAGAATTAAAATCAGTGAATATCTCAGCACGATCCGCTAACTGTCTGTACTGTGTGTGCGCTAAAAAAAAAATCCAGTGATAATACAAAGCCTAGGTTCTACTGGCATGTTGCTCGAACATACCCTTTGTTTACATTCCAGTTTACAGAGCCTAGGCTGTGTATTATCACTGGATTCACTTATTTTGACAATAAGCATTCTCCAGAATTGCTGACTCCACCTTTAAGGCCAGGACACACCAGCCCGATAATCGCCGTCGTCAAAAAAAATGGAGTCGGCCGTTTCGGGAAGCTGGAGCTTCCTGCTGCTAAAGAACACACCGAGACGACTGTTTATTTTCCGTATGCTCGCGGGACGTAATGTCTCCACAACAGCAGGCGGCGCTAATCTGTATTGTGGCCCGAAAAAATACGAAAGCCGGAAATGATTGGACATCTCTCTAGAGCATAAACATAGATAGAAATACGTATTTATATTTATGGACCATAAGAGCACAATTTTTAGCAGAGAGTGTCGAGCATGGTGTCGAGCAGTCAACAAGGGTTGATGCATGTGAGTACTCTCAAAACGAAACGAACAAACACATTAAAACGATGGCTAGCTGTTGTTAGCTGTTTGTGCTACCCGCCTCACTTCCGGGCTTCACTGATTCGCTAGCCCTCCACCAATCAAATTGCTCCAAATGAAAGACGGTCGGCCGCCGATTGAACATGTTCAATCGGCGGCCGACAGGCTCAAAACAAGCCCGACGACCTCTACGTCGGCCGACGTCACGGCACACACCAAACAGATTCGTCTTTTTTTTTTGACGACGGCGATTATCGGGCTGGTGTGTCCTGGCCTTTAAAGACATTTTTTTTTCTTTTGATTGTGAACATGATCCCTGCAGGCTTGAAAAGCAATAGTAAAGGCTGTTTCACCCAGGTAGGAAAATGTTAGTTTTGCACTTGTGTAAGTCATATTTTCCTTGGCAGTGTTCTTTATCAGATATAAAGCTCATATAGTCAGCAACACTGAAATATCATTGGTGCCATAACAACATACAAGACTGTATTTCAATTATCAAAGGTTTTCTAATCTGACTCCTAAAACATACAGCACTAGGCTCTGGGACTAGACGTTATACAATTAGGGTAAACGATACAGTCGCTAGCGTGTATGATAAGCACTTCTTTCATATAAACAGTGATGATATTATAAGTCAGGGGCCTTGTTTCAGTCAGTGTAGTCACAGGGTAGGTTTGGCATTTCACAGTATGAATAGCTGTCATTAATATTGCATGGCAGTTTTCCACATAGATCTCGCCCCTGCCTGCTCCTTCCATCTCTTATTCTCCGTATAACTAATGACCTATTTTCACTGTCGATCTGCAGAGATGCAAAACATAGGCAAAAGGGGGAGAAAA
Source organism: Hyperoplus immaculatus (assembly GCA_949357725.1). NCBI lineage: Eukaryota > Metazoa > Chordata > Actinopteri > Uranoscopiformes > Ammodytidae > Hyperoplus > Hyperoplus immaculatus. Next base: position 24,601,851 of record OX442360.1, on the reverse strand, counting down.
GGGGGAGGGAGAGGAAGGCGATAAAAGGAACCGCCAAATCCAATGCAGATGACAGAAAAAGGCATAGGTTTCGCTGTGATAGCGCACACACATCAAGGTCCGCGGTTGTCGAATTAGATCTCTGCTATAAAAACCAACAAGACGAGGCATACAGCCCTTAATATCCAGTCAAAATGTGCTTATTGAAATAGCTAAACATGTAGACGAAATAATTCACAGAAAAGCGCTACATTTGTCTTTAAAAAGGATAAATCTGATGAAGATGAAAATAAGAGTCATTGAAGAGATCAGTATGCAAGTCAGGGTGTGTTCCCTTCTTAGAATCTTTCCTAAAAAGCCTACGGGAGTCACAGTGACTATGATAGTTCTGGCAATTTATTTTGGCCTCTTATCAATACAAAAGGACCACGAATGCGTGTTGACAGGCTGTTTGATGTGGGGTTATATTTAATTGAGGAGCTGGCTTGCCATCCCCCCTCCCAGCCCAGAGCCCGGGGGGTGGAGGGTGAATGGGAAACTGTTGGCCATTGGCTGGCGTTTTGGTGCCACTTTGAGCGTGTGGATTCAACCAGATCAGAGCAGCTGGAGAAACCATGCTTCTAGCTATCATCCTTAGAATTACAGCAACCTTTAGCGGCTGATTACTAGAGCTGTGAATCTTTTGGAATCACACGATTCGATTCCGATTCCTGGAGTCACGATTCCATTAAAAATCGATTTCTAGATTCAGTTCAAAAGAGGATTTCATGATCTACTGTAGGCAATGTCTTTTTTTATCTTCAGTTAAGTCTATTTATTTTAGTGCATGTGATTTAAAGGCAAGTCAACATTACTGGGGGCAGCAAAATACTTTCTTAATAATAATAATAATTGTTTTAAATCGATTTTGGCAAATTATGAATCAATTTAAAAATCGCAAGAGGTAGGAATAGCTATTTTTAAATGAATTGATCTTTTTCACCACTACTGAATATGCAATATGTCTTCTCTTCCGTTTTTGTCAACTTCTATAGTTCAGTTGGAGAGCTGCTGAAGACTCAAAAGCAAAACAGCCATGGCGGGATGGATGTTGGATGGTGTCAGTTGCCTGGTACATCTTCATGGTGGCGTTAGGGGGTAGTGATGCAGGAGCGTGGTGGATATCCATGAATAATTTTGTTGATTTCTTTTAGACTTAGACTACCATTTTCATCAGCTTCCGCACTTAAGGCCAAGAGTTTTCATATTCCTCATCTGTATGAATAGGCCTGCTGCTTCTGCGACTGACGTCTGATCGTCTTGATGTTTGCTTTTGAAGTTGAAAACAGGCCATATTCAAACAGCAACATCTTCTCTGCCCAGACTTCTGACTATTTTGAGGATTTCAATATGTATTTTTACCAGACAGGAAACAATATCTCATCTCATCCTACATCTACAGCAATATTTGCTATAAAAAGAACTAACAGTGTGACCGTTATAAGGAGAATATCTGAAGGAAGGAGAACTTAGAAAACAGCTTGGACATGTTGTAAATGAGGGTGATCATCAGTGATCCCTTTCTTTTGTTGTGACTTCTATGTAAGTCACTTAAAAAAAGAGGAGAGGTACGAGTAAGATTTCCTTATTGATTAGATTTCACCTATTCGGACAGGGACAACGAGTTTTAAAATTCTGGGACTCAGTGAACTGGATGACATTATGTATACAACAGTGATTAACATTGTGCATATGATTATGTAATAAGTAGATTCATCCATGCAATCCTGTTCGACAAACTAGCTTTCCTAACATGCTAATAATTCCAACAATTCTCCAGATGGGACTCCTGTATGGGAGCCTGTTTTTTTTTTAAATATCTCACAATATGAATTGAACTACCTTATCAAACTATAATTTTCATCATCAATATTGTTCATTATTTTTCAAATAAATATCTTAATTTTTCCTTAAGTACATCACTAGTGTGAAAAAAGAGAAATCCATTTCCCAGAGCATTAAGTGAGGCGACTTGAGCAACAATCCCAAGGCTGAGTCCTTGGCAGTCTGGACCAAAGCTTTTTTGTACTATATTTGTATGATCTGACACATCCCCTTGATCTCTTTTTAAGACTGCTCAAAAGAGAGTTTAGGTATTACATAAATATACTGTAACTCTGCTAAAGACCTATAAATAGTGTTATGGAAAGACACCTGCGTATTTGTAGCCTGCTAGGGTCATTCTGGCATTATTCTGATATACACTCTGTTCTGTGTAGCACATCTTACAGCTTTTCAAGGACCACAATACGGATGTTGTCAGACTCCTTTGTGTGCGTGTCTGATGTTGGGTTTGAAAGGTGGGCCGTCTCAACACTAATCCCTCGAGGGATGTTCAGCGAGCCTCAGACGCATGCGGCTAATATTCTAGACGTAATCAAAGGCTTTCTTTAATGCTGGTCTAGGCCTATCCCCCCACCCCTTCCCTCCCCCTCTGGCCATGGCGGACTGTTGTCTGTGTTGTGATATCGGGTTTGGGTTAAGAGTGAGACATTGAGCTCTGTGTACCCCATCCTCTCTGGGCAGCCCAGTTAACCCCAGCATCACTGATAGTGAACTGAGAAATGTAAGAGAAACTCAAAACAACATGAGAGCCAGCTTCAAATCTCCAAACATTTGAATAAAAACACAATATTGGATTTTAATATGATATAGGCTTCAGTGAAGTATTACTGCACGTTTTCTAACTGTTCTTTGGCTTTGTTTCAGTCCATTGATTTTCATATTCAATTGGTAACATTAATTAATATAAGTGGTATTAAAAAAATAGAAACTGGAAAAAGTCAATTTACAGATGTGATTTGATAAATACTGTTTCTCAGTTTTCTCAGTATTTACAAAAATCACATATTTTTTAATTCTTAAAATACATATTGTTTAATAATAACATTTTTTCATCTTTAGTTACAGTAATCATCATTATGTTTCATAGATAGCTTTTTTCAATCAATTGTATATTGGAGAATGCCATGTAATTAAAAGCACAATGTTTTTTTGATAGATGGCATCAACAAAATCATTTAAAAAAGTGTTGATGTTCAATGAAATGAACTGTGTCCTACTGTTTGTATTATATCATTATACCGAAGGCATAACAAAACAGTGCAAGCAGTGACAGGCTTACTACATGAATAGCCAAAGTGACCACAGCCACTGTAAATGACCATTCCGTAATGCCGGTAGAAAGAAAAATAGACAAGGCAAGCATGTTCATTGCATGGCCTCTGCATTCCTGATTTGTGTACATTTGTGTATCAGTGTCCATTAGTGCCTCTTAGACCATTTCAACACTCTGCCCGGGCAACACAGTGCAGTGAGGCTCTGCTGCCAGAGATTACACTATGCAATGTGATAGGCCCTCACTTTTGTGTAGGGTCATGAAGGGCAGAGGCTGCCACAGTGCAGCGGCCCAGTCAGTCACACATGGCCCGGTCCACTTGTTGAGCTTGTTATTGGCTCTAGAATCAGCTGCTCACATCTTGCACAAGGTCTGATTGTTTTAGAAGTAAAATTCCTCCAGCATGCAGAAAAAAAGGAACAGGCCATTTGAGTTGACTGACACCGTGTCTCGAGTGGAGTTTAGCTTTACCTGAATGCGGTTTAAAGCCAGAACTCTAGAAGACCCCGAGACGTCAACAGCCAAAACTGAGAAGGAAAAATGATTTGAATTCAATCACGAGCTGCTCCAACATCCCGAGCAAATGTGTGAGAAACCCTAGAAGGCTAGAGGCCTGGGGTGGCTGTCAGCTGAGCTGCCAACAACCTGGCCTGGTTCTCGAGAGCAGCTGTGTCACACTGCAGGTACACACACTCACGCACACATGCTCTCTTCTACTGATGGCTTACCATGTCACGAAAACTAAAAATTATGTAAAACAGAAGTACATACATACTCAAATTTTCGAAGCTGAAGGTTTTTTGAGTTTCTGCTTGATTAATGATTTCTGATGATTATGACATACCGTAATCAAAATGGTTGACATTTGTTTCAAGCCTATAACCCTACATAACATAGCATCCATCTAACAGGGTGCCCTGAGGGATCTACAAGTTGAATTCAATACTTCTTAATGCCACTTAAAATGAAATGCCAACGTCAGGCCATACTGGCAAAAGAAGGATATAATGGAAACGCTTTGACGCATTTTAAAAAGGTAAATTTAATAAAAGAACATTTATTATAAACTTACATTGAAATACTGTAACAGCTTTGTGAAGTATGCTTACTCTTAATAACAAAATCCAAATGTGCTTAGTTAGATAATGACCCCTCTCCAAAGCGGTTAAAAGGGCAAAATCAAAAATCAAAAATGTTAGACCTTTGTTTAAAAGGTATAATACTTTGCAGAAAAATGTAATGCCTTATTTTGAAATATTAGATTCAATGCTTTTTTAAATTATTTGAAGACCCTGCGGGTACACTGATCTACCTATATAAATATTTGGGAAACAAAATGGAAAAAATATCTAACCGGCCGATGTTCACCCAGCAGACTGACTCTGTGTGGGTCGTGGCAGCATGGGGTCCCCCTGAAGCAGCGGGAGCCAGACGAGCAGACATGGCAGGCCAGAAAAGGCTCTGGCTTGGACCTTCTGGATGTCTGCATAGTGCCTTTGTGTGAAGCCTACTCCTCACATGTACAGTGCGCACAACAATGGCTACAGTATTTGGGGACAATGGTGATGAACTGGATTGTGAAAACATGATTGATAAGTAGGTCATGTCTTGTTGTCACCACGTGAGGCATGAACTCAAACAATCCTGTTTGACTGTACAGGCTCAGTTCATAGCTGGGTTTCTGGGTGTGCTTAGCTGTCCCTGCCATATGTCTGTGCCACGTTAAGTTGACGCTAGCTAGCTAGGACCTATAGAGTGTGAGTGACATTCTGCTACAGGACATGACATTTTGAAAATGAATACCTAGTAATGTCCCTTGGAAAATAAAATGTTTCATTTCCCCATTCTAATTGGCTACTTACGTATAACGTGTACATTTGTGATTTCACTATAGTTCAATTAAGAACTTATATTTCTACAATTAAATTCCAAGAAAACTGATTTTGCAATTTTTTCCACGGTGGCAAATTTGACACACTCTTGGTTTTCCCAGACCATGCTGTATTACATGATTAAATCCGCTCTGTGATCAAGGAAGATCTTAGCTCACTCATCAGCGTCCCTCAAAGGAATTGAAACAGAAGCTGCTGCCTTAAGCTGGTCCCTTGGGGGTTGTGGCTGCAAGATTTCAAAAGTGCCACTGTCAAGGCAGTGCATACAATTCAGAAAGTTATAAGATCCATGTGCTTTGAACAATAACATGCAATGCAAATGTGCAGGATGCCATGCAACATAAAAGGTGGCTATGCTTTTTAAGTTTTATTCTTTGAATCTGTTGAAAAGACTTGGTGATCCTCAGGAGACCTCTGTCATATGGACTCGGTGCGTAAGCCTTGAATGAATGCATGCAGCTCTAGTATCATAGCGTCAGGCCACAACAGGATACTACGCTGGCTAGTTAATGCTGACAGGCGAGCAAGTGCCCGTGCCAAACGCAGAGCAAGAGGCTGTGACATGAACCAGCCCAACCTTCCAAACTGTGCTGTGCCCGCAGGCAGCTGATGAGATCCCTTCCGGTCTCAGGGGGGTTGAGCACCTGCCCCGAGTGTGAGGAGGCGAGGACTGGGGTCCTAATCTATCACAAATATCCATCCAGGGTATGTGCAAACTAAGGAAGGCTTGACGTACTGTTGTCCATAACCAACTAGCTGCCAGGAGGGTTCAGAGCGCAAGAATGTATAGGCCAAGCCCTGATGATACCCACTCCTCCTCTTCACTCAATGCCCCACTGCCGGCATGGTGCCAGCTTCACCATTCAAAGGGTCTATCAAGCTATCTGACATGTGGGGGGGAAAGCAGACACTGTAAAAGGCAGGGTGGCACAATGCATCCATGGGTGGCATGATCCAAAAATAGGACACCACTGATGGAGTTATGTGGACAACAAACTTGAACATGATTATTTATTTTTTTGTAATGAAAGCCATCACATGTATGCTACAGTAGCTTATGTGGTTGAAGCAACATTTTAAATTTAAGGGTAAGCCTAACAGTAATGCTAACGAGGGTCTGCATAACAACGTATAATAACGTAAGCTGTGATTGATAGTTGAATAAAAACTGGTAGTCATCTTAAAATACAAACTCGGAATAAAAATATTACATCAAATACACAATTTTTTTCCCTCAAAACCCAGGAAAGAAACATTTGCTTCTAAAAAGTGGACACATGGCTGTGAACTGTTCCTGTTATCATATTGCAGCCAGGACGCAGACAGTTCAAACTGTAGCAACGCTCGCGCTAACCCTCCAACGCATTTTCGATGTAAACTTCAAGCGATACCCGTCGTCGAAAAATGTATGCACGGCACTAACAATTACTATCAACTCGTACTCATTTCAACCTGACAAACATTGAATTTAGGTATTTACCAAACGCGCGCTACCCTTGGCAATGCTAACAAGCCAAGCTAGCTCGCTAGCATGCCCGAGACAAAAGCCTGAATGAAGTTCCTATGGGTGCAAACACCATCCAGGTACCGCTGCTTTCCAGAAGTGTAAACGCCGGGATTTAGACACAGGTATCGTTTAAAAATGCCTGACAATGTGCACCTCGTGAATACAACGAGACACGCGAGCTTACCCCTCCTGTTCCAGCTTTTCTTTCTTCTGTGCTCTGTTTGAATGGTGTGTTGTTGTAGGAGGGCGTCCTGTTCCGGGGTCACATCCCTCCAGTCGGCAGAGCTACGGCGAACTGACTCACCGCAGCTAGTCCAGCTGAATGTGCAGTACCGCTGCCGGCCACTGGGGCCACCAGCACCCTACAATGGTCTCCACGGTGTATTTATAAACGTAGGCTACACCGTATTCAAATCTCTGTTAAAGTTTAAAACCCGTGTCATAAAATACGAAAACCTTGCTGAAACCAACTCTCCTTATCCCCCCTTTTTCATTTTTTTATTTTTCTATTTTATTTTTATTGTTTCCTCCTCTAGTTATCTGATTATTTGTTTATTTATTTATTCATTATATATATATTATATTTTATATGACATAAATGCGGTTGTTACACTCCGGTACAGTTGGTGGCGGTATGCACCAAAAAAGTTATGGTTGCAAGTTAAGTTAAGAAACCAACTCTGCGTTCTTACATGTAGCCTGCTTGATGGAGAGGTGTCCAGGGAGAAAATGTTACTTAAGAACCCACTTTTTTTCTTTTACAAATGTTCTTCTCCAGTTTGAAATGGTAGGCTATTTAACTTTCACATAATAGTAGAACAAATGCATATTATTCTGTCTGACTCTGTACCCACAACATTGAAATATTCTAATATCAAATTGTTTCTTTTTTTAAAGTAGGCCTATATACAGTCGCCTCCAAAAGTATCGGAACGGTGAGTCCAATTCCTTTATTTATGCTGTAGACTGGAAACATTTGGGTTTGACACCAAAAGATGAATATGAGACAATATATCAACATTTCAGCTTTCATTTCCAGGTTACATCTGGATCTGATACACAACGGAGAAGATAACATTATTTGAAAAGGAACACCACAAAAGTATTGGAACAGATAGACTTTAAATAAATTAAAGTGAATAAAACGTAATATTTTGTCCCAAATCCTTTGCTTGCAATAACTCCATCAAGCCTGTGACCCATTGACATCGCCAAACTTTTGCATTCTTCTTTTGTGATGCTTTTCCAGGCTTTCACCGCAGCCTCTTTCAGTTGCTGTTTGTGTTAGGGGGTTATTCTCTTCAGCAGTAGTTCTCAATTATTTTCTGTCATGCCCCCCCTAGGGGACAGACATTTTTTCGCGCCCCCCTAAATTGAAATACTATTGAGAACCTGCTAATATTTATGTATTTATCTGTACAAAACCACTGTATGAGTTTCTGGCACGAGCATTCTGCATACAATCACCTTATTATCAAATTAGATAACACAAATTAGCTGAGATAACTTCTGCAGCAAAAATATTCAAAGTTCAGTTTATTAGCTCAATTTGTAACATTTAAACAAGACTGTTCAGTCTGTGTGAATCTCAGGACAGAGAAACAAGAGCAAATGATTCACTGAGGTTTGCATTTCATTCAAAACATTTTTAAACTGTAAACATAGTTAAGGTGGTGTTTTTTTTATTATTATAGGCCAATAGGCCTTCTGTGATGCGATAACCAATAATTAATAAATTAATTTTTAAATAGCCTACAGAGACACTTGGAGACACATGTGGACATTTATTTACTGCAAATCGCGGCCTTTCGCGCGGATATGACCATACACAAGCACATATCGTTTTAAAAAAAAAAAGAAAAAAAAAAGTTTTTTGGTCTGTTGGAAATCAAGGCAGCCCGCCCCCCCCCCCCCCCCCCCTTACAACTCACGGCGCCCCACCATTTGAGAAGCACTGCTCTTCAGTATCCTCTTTAGCAGGTTAAATACATGCTCTAGAGGGTTTAAGTCTGGAGATTGACTTGGCCAGTCTAAAACCTTCTATTTCTTGCCCCTGATAAACTCCTTTGTTGTGTTTTGGGTCATTATCTTGCTGCATGATGGAGGATCTTCCAATCAGTTTGGTTGCATCTTTCCTTAACTTGGCAGACAAAATGTTTCTGTAGATTTAGAGTTAATTTTGCTATTGCCATCATGTGTTACATCATCAATGAAGAGTAATGAGCCCATCCGAGAAGAAGCCATTCAAGCCCAAGCCATGACATTGCCTCCACCGTGTTTCACAGATGAGCTTGTATGTTTGAGATCATAAGCAGATCCTTTCTTTCTCTAAACTTTAGCCTTTCCATCACTTTGGTAAAGGTTCATCTTGACAAGAACACAGTAACACATGATGGCAGCAGTAAAATGAACTCAGAAGTCTACAGAAACATTCGGTCTGCCAATTTAAAGAAAGATGCAACCAAACTGATAGGAAGATCATTCATCATGCAGCAAGATAATGATCCAAAAAAACTGCAAAAACAACAAAGGAGTTCATCAGGGGCAAGAAATTGAAAGTTTTAGACTGGCAAAGTCAATTTCCAGACTTAAACCCTATAGAGCATGCATTTTACCTGCCAAAGAGTAGACTTAAGAGAGTAACTCCCTAACACGAACAGCAACTGAATGAGGCTGCGGTGAAAGCCTGGAAAAGCATCACAAAAGAAGGATGCAAAAGTTTGGTGATGTCAATGGGTCACAGGCTTGATGGAGTTATTGCAAGCAAAGGATTTGCGACAAAATATTACGTTTTATTCACTTTAATTTATTTAAAGTCTATCTGTTCCAATACTTTTGCTTGCCTAAAAATGTGGTGTTCCTTTTCAAATAATGCTATCTTCTCCGTTGTGTATCAGATCCAGATGTAAATACCTGAAAATGAAAGCTGAAATGTTGATCTATTGTCTCATATTCATCTTTTGGTGTCAAACCCAAATGTTTCCAGTCTACAGCAAAAATAAAGGATTTGGCCTCACTGTTCCGATACTTTTGGAGGGGACTGTACATGGAGCCTATATCCAATAAGTATGCAATTTCTTACACTCACAATAAAAAAGCGAGTAAAGCACATTATACACATGTAGCCTAATTCTACATTTAAGGATGGATATAGCCTAGTAGCCTATGACCAGTAGCTCATGGTGGGTAATATTAGCTAATGTATGCAGGCTTTGGTAAGGGAATAGCCTAGGCCTATAACAAACAATCAAATGTAATAACAGGATGCAGGTAAAGGACTGGTCTACATTAGACCTACGTTGACAGGATGATTTATTTGTTTTAGCTGCACACATGAAAATAAGGCCTGAGCTTTTAAAGATTTGTACCATTTGACAGAATTTATGAATTACAATCAATCGAAAAGGAAACAGCAGTACATTTTACAATTTTCAACATATAAACTCAATAGACTCGCTCCTCAGTGGCTTAAAGCAGCTGCATATAGCTGAGCAAATACTGAATGACAAAAGTGAACCATATTTTAACCTATATCCCACAGTTAATATCTCGGTAGTTTGAATCGGCTTGCCATGTAATCTAAAGCTACACTTGCTCTTCTGTAAAAGTCATAATTGTACAGAAAATACTTTTTCCAAGATATACAGTGTGTAAAGTATTGTGAACGCACCATGAAAGTCATACAACACACAGGCTCACCTAAACAGACAAACTCCATTTTGCTCAGTATTTGATGTGTCGGAGCGTAAATAGCCATTTGACACTACAGGCAATGAATTCTCTTTTGTGGTAGCTGGCACATCAGTTAAAAAAAATGCAATGGAGATTACAGTGCATAACTTAAATATCAGAAACTAACACAGGCCCACACACACAAACACACACCGCATCATCTAAAATAGTACACTGAGTCCACTCCAACATTTCCAAAAGAGCCACGTCACACGTGTACACCACAGTACCTCTTTTTGAGAAACGCAACCAAGTCTATGGCTTATATAAGTCCACATACTTTTTGTACGATCTTTTGACCAAACATCTACTATATGATATCATCGCCTGAGATCATTCATTTTTCATTTGCTAATGGAAGTTTTTTTGGAAATTTTTGGAAATACAACTATACTCTTTTGCTGAACTTCTCATCTAACGTGTAGCAAGAAAACAAATGAGGTAATTTACCAAAAATGTCAAATTATTCCTTATGTGTAGTAGCTGTCTGGAAAGGCTCCTCTGGGTAACACAGCCTGGCACACAGAGATGTTATCAACAATAATGTCCCATTGAACGTTATGTTCTCATCTTACAATAAACTGTTACAATGCGTTGTGTACACTGGCACTCCATAGGCATCATTCTGTACTTCAAGGCAATATTTCACATCAACAAGTCATACAGTAGTAAAACACAACATCATTTGAAAAATATCCTTCATTACATTGTACAAGTACTTCTGAAGTTACCAAATTAAATACAATGCAACACAATACAATAACAATAAACTATTGCAAAGAGGCAAATGGAATGTGAGGAAATGACACAGCCGTCAAGAGTTGTCACTTAACGGTGTCTTCTTCTAAAGTCATCATAGAGCTCGTTTACAGTTTGCTCCCTGCTGAGTAATGCAGTCGAGATGGCGATGAACTTTCGCACCCTGGCCACTGTTTCAGTGATTCGTGAGGTTTTTTCATGAGCATGTGGTTTTCAAGTAGCGATTTTAACACAAAAAAAGCGTAGTTTATCATCTTTGTTGATATGTCCTCATGGAAAAGGCATTCCATTGTTCGACGGGAGAAGAGATCATTGTGATGGATTCTCCTTCACTGTGAAAATATGTGTGCACGTCAAAATGCTATATCTCAACGATTACATCATTGTCTTTGGATGCCTCCACATGGTCATTATCTACCGCAGATGGACCAGTCAGGTGTAAACATTTGTTCGAGTGTCTTTGCACGCCATCGATAAAGTAAAATATTTGATTGTGTTTTCTTCCCTTCTTGTCTCCATAAGTTAAAATCCATAATTTTTGGTCATTCTTCAGGTGTCCCTTGGTGCAATGTTCCTCATGGTCTATTATCTTTGGCCAAAGAGTGCATCATCCAGTTGACCTTTGTCTTCCAGCTCTCTCGTAGAGCTTCGTTGAACTTCACTTTGAAATTCTTCAGCGCCTCTTCCTCCGATTTTCCCAAAGCTAACGAATCCTTTTTGGTAAACAAAAAGACATCAACATTATTATTACTATTATTATTATCCTCACCATCATTAGCAGCAGCAACGGGAGTGTCATTGTCAAATACCTTTAGATACTGGATGTCTTTGAAGGATGTGAGCTCTGGCAGTCCTGCTGCCTTCATCATGGCAAAGAGGTTGACGAACAGCGTCCCGTTACGACACAGGATCTTATAGGCCCGCTCACAGTACTCCCTGAACCTGACGCAATTATGGATGGAATAATCGTTCAGGTTTAAAAAACAACAAAAAAAACAACAGAATCAATCCAATATCAGTAAACAGATAGAAAACAACGAAAAAAGCCTGTACCTCTCAAACTTCTCGCTGTTGTTCGTCCTTCCTTGTTGGATCACGTGGACAAAGTCATACGTCAAGATGAAAGGCACACGCTCCCTGTTGATCCCTAGTTTCCTCTTAAAGTTGCCCAGGAAATGTCCAAAGTCAATGTGGAACAGCTGAGGAGCAAAGGTGAGAATAACTTCAGCTGGCTCCTGAATGGGTTCTGAATCATTGACCACAGTCACATTTCTTAAAGACTCACTAACTGGTATTTGACCTAAGATTTCACCCTCCACTCCAGTATTATGAAAGTGGTTAGCTCATTACAAACTTACAGACCTTGACATAACAATCAGTGTAACATTTCAAAGTGTTTCCAACTATACAGGAGTGAAAAGTACCATTCTATTGACTGAAGCAACTCTATGTTCAGATGCATACTACAGTATGGATTAGTCTGTCTTTACGCCCCCTTGTGGTATATTTCAGTGTTGTAATCATTTCCTGTGATGAACACTATCACAGTAGCCTACCTGTCCAGTTTCCCTGATCATGATATTGTCATTGTGACGATCTCCAATTCCCAAGACGTAAGTAGCTACACAGTAGCCAGCACAGGACAGAGTGAACTCCTCTATTGCTTGATCAAGTTTTTCCCTAGAGACAAAAAAAAAAGATCAGAAACAACGAAGCAAAGCATGAATGTTTTTTTTGTTCATCAAGTACACTTATCTTATCTTCATATAATCTGCATAACTAACTACTATAAACAGTGGCGTGCACAGACATTTTCGGGGGCAGGTGCTCATTGCAAAAAAAAGGGCACAATATATTCTATCGATGAATGACCAAATAATTTTAAGGGTACTTGTACAAAATCCCCCCCTGGCCTAATGACTTTTAATACCCGGCCACACATAGAGTGTTTCTCAAAGGATTTTGGGAGACTGTGTTTGGGACCCTGGACCTTCTAGGGGGGTCCAGGGGAATGCTCCCCCGGAAGAAAAATTTGAACCTTTTAAAGTAAAATTCATCAATCAGGTGCACTTTGAGAAGAAAGCTAAGGCTAAATCACCTGTGTCAATGTGGGCTATTTAGTACTATTTTCTGGAATAATTTGGAGACACAGAATTACCAAAAAGCAGAAAGAAAAAATGTACATGTTTGAAAAAAAAACAGTCAGCTTCGGATTTTTTTAAATAATCCCTTATCCCGAATTCTCTCTTTGAAGTCTTCGTTAGGCCCCTGATCTCTGTACTAATAATATCCTATTAAGGTAAATACAAGATTACTGCAAGTCTTGTAACATAGAAATAACTTATGGTTGGGACAAAATAATATAATTAACTTATATAGCTTCATGACTGATTTAGTACCACCAACCCACTTTGCGTAGTTAAAATAAAATGTGTGGACAGCTTTTAAGATATTTGAATAACATTTGAGGAACAGTTCAACATTAAAATCTGACCTTTAAAAGGCCCTGAACAGTTAACATGACTCTGGTCTTGACTCTGACACTTCATCTTCTTCTTCCTCCTTGCTGCTGGTGGATGCTTTCATCCAGGAGAGCAGAGAGCTTGGTTACATTACAACCAGGCACAAGGCTACATTGGGAATTGCCTGTTTGTAATTTAGCAAATAAATTACTGCATGTGTTAATTATATAACCTAAAGTTAACCTAAACAACACTAAATATTCAGCATACTGATATTCACATGCTGTACCAATGACAAACTCCGCCGACATTAGTTGTGTTCATCACGTCATATCTATTTTTTTTGGGCTAGCTTGTTAAGCAGGACAGTCGGCTAATTTATGCTCAGCTGTGTGGCGCTGCATGATAGAGGCTACTTTAAAACAGAGACAAATAAATGCAAGTTATAGCTTGGCAACTGAGGCTTAGGGGGCAAACAATACACTCTTGACTCCATTCAATGTATGTGTTACCTCGCTGATGGGGCAGGGCAGGCGCAAGAGTAGGTGTGTGTGTGCAGCAGCTGTGAACTGCTGCGGCAACGCGCCTCCGTATGTGTCCACTCTGCGCGTTCACGTTGACAAAGGAAGTGTGTGCGGAGGAGGAGGGGGGGGGGCATATTTATTGGGGCATTATTGTCAAACGTTTTTAATCGTTGAGCATTTATAGATGATGATGTCGGCATGGGCCACATGCACTGTAAAAAAAAAAAAAAAAAAAAAAAAAAGAACTTTCAGATTTTTTTTTTTAATTTTTTTTTTTTTTCAAAAGGGCACTTGATTGGGCCAGGGGAAAAGGGCAGGTGCTTCAGCACCACTTCAGGTCTACCTGTGCACGCCACTGACTATAAACCACACACGTAGTCATGAGACAACATTTCCCCCATTACCATATGAAATATTAACAAACAAGTTCCTATGATCCGATTAATAATTGACTGGCACGTCCTGTCACAGTCTAGATGTGCACTGGGTTCACTGTGTAAAGCTTTTACTAATTTGTCCTCCGCTCCCTTTTGGGCACTGCAGCATTTCAAGCTAATTACCTTTCTGTTCTGTTGCGCAGTCAGCTGGGCCTGTCTTGCCAACGTGACGTACAAAGGCTTATTCATTACTTTGAATGCGTCTCTCTCTTCAAGGAGCTTTGGAATAGACAAGACCTTCAGACTGTCTGGCACCAAATAAAAATCTACTCTCAGTTAATGTTGCCGAAGCTGCAGCCGCCTGTGCTCTTTGTGTCAGACTGTCACTGTTTCACAAATGCTGCACGCAATAAATGCTTTGTAGTAAAGTAAAAGTAAACTAAAAACAAATTATAAATTAAGATTTTTCCCTATACTGTCTTCAATTTAAAAAAAAAATCCAACTGAAATGTATGATGCATACTGTATTACATTTTTTAGGTAAACGTTTTTGTTCCTACATTAAATGACATGAAAAAAGTGTAAAACCTTAATGTTTTCTGCAACAGATACAGTATAAGGATTTTATAATATAGAGTATTTGACAGCAGTATTTCTCAACAACAAACATTGTCCTTACATCGGCTCACCTTATTGTATGCCGTAGACCATTTATTGATTGCTTAAGCCTAAATATTTTTTTGAATGCTAAATAGGGGAAGTGTTAAAGTGAAGTGTTACCAAAAAGTCCAAAAATGTCAGCAGATGTGAAGCATTTCGCACCACTCACACATCACTGTGTTTTCGATTCCATAGCATATAAAAATACTTTAGGTGGTATATCTGGTTAACTTTGTTTTGCAGTTGTTGTTCACACATCTTGCGATGCCCACAACATCTGCGATGCACCTTTTTACAAGAAATCAGTGGACTTCCTATTTTTTACTTTTAGAAAAAATTCACAGAGACCACCAGTCAGAATGAGACTTTCGAAAGGTAACACCAATTTCAAAATTACCCGAACAGAAAGTATAAAATGTTTCCCCTGCGGATTTTAAACTTTTCGTTTAGATTCAAGACATGCTTATGAAGCTCACATTAAAGCTGTGGCTGCAGCTGCTACATTGCTGGTGTGTATGGAATTGAGGGCCTGGGACCACTTAGGGATTCCCCCAGGAGGAGCAAGGAAAAGTTACCATTGAAAAGGTACTTTGGGTGGCTGTCCTTTGGCCTGATCGTGATAAACAATTAGAACATTTAAATCTTGGTGGCTTTAAACAGTGTTTGTTGCATAAAATGGACCCAGTGCTGAGTCTCTGGGGTTAAAGAGGCTCATCCCTTCAGTATGGTGATGAAGGCTTCTAATAATAACCATTATGTCAACGTTGTTCACCACACTCACTCAGGATTCTTGGATTTGAGCCAATTGAGCAGGGCGTCCTTGTTGAAGGCAGCAGTGGCGGCGCTGTTACTGTTATTACGCTGGATATTGGCGATGGTGTCTGAGTTCTTCACCACCTCGATGAGTCCCATCTTGTTCCCGGTGGACAAGCAGCCATAAGGGATCATCCTGTGCGAGGTGAAAATGAAGTCGGTATTAGGTCTACAGGTCTACATGAGCTCCTTGTACAAAAGCACCAACAAACAAACTGCTGCAAACAACTGCTCCCACTGTACCTGAGATCCAGGCCCTCTTTCTTCCATAAGTTCTCCATGAGCTGGATCATCTGGAGGGTCAACATGTCTTGCCGAAGATCTAAAAGGTGAGAGAGAATTTTCTTTTCATCAATGTTCATTTTGTTGTCACCAGTTTTAAAACTAAATGTCATGCTGACCTTCACCCTGGTAATTTTCTACTTCTAACCTTTCTCTTTATAAATTAAGCGGACATCACTTTAAAAAAAACAGTTGGGTATGTTTATCTTTCCGCTGCCTTTTAATGCACAACCCTGCATTTGAACCCTTCCCATTGGTGTGTATCTTAAGTGCTAAACTAAACTTAACTATAGCTCAAATCCCGACACTGTGCAGCCGCTGTTTGTTAATGTGTGCTGAGTATGTGTGCGGCCATGCATGTGCTCCGATTTTCTTTTGTCTTACCATCTCCGTTCTTGAAGATGATGCCCACCATGTCTCCTTGAGCCAAGGCGTTCTTATACATCAGCCAGAGCGGCTTCATCTTGGAGTCCATAAACCTGCACTTATCTGCACTGCAACGGCAAACACACTCAGTATAAACCAATGCTTGTTACAACTGTGTTATAACAGCTTTATAGACTTGGGACAAGATGCACTTGAAAGTGCCTACTTTTACAAAATACTGTTCCATTTTGATATTTTTTCCCCCCTCAATTTTAACCGTTGAATTTTTATGCATAATTTACTTTTTCCCTTGTTCACCCAGCTAAGAAATGGGGAATTTTAACCATGGCGAACAAGCTAAGAGTAAATATTATTATCATAGAAACACTGCTCAGGACGGGTACAGAGTAGAAATAATGGCACCACCCGCATCTTTAAGGGTTTCAGCCGCGTGAAATCAGTGTAAGATGGTATTTATTTCAAAATGAAAAACAAAGTCTGTTGGTACAAGAACAACTGAGGGTTAGATTTTGAAGATGCTACGTATGTGTGATATTCTTTGCAAGTTACCAAATACAGGGCGGGACCATAATAGCCTCTGAGTATATCCAATTCAGGAGTTGTGTGTGTGTGTGTGTGTGTGTGTGTGTGTGTGTGTGTGTGGCACTAACCAGATCTCAACAAGGGTGATGCTGGGGTTGAGTGGTGACAGCAGGTCTGACAGGGCCTCCAGGTAGGACTCCTGTTTGATGCACAGCCTCAGGTCGTCCACTGTCATCTTCTGTGAGCCCGACTTGACAAAGTCACTCAGTGACTTCATTTTGCCCAGAGCCTCGTTCTTTTAAGGGAGAGGGTTTGAGATTTAGCATGAAACAAAAACAAGCAGAGAGCTTGAAATCAGTGAGTGGGTAACACTTTACAATAAGGGTACCTTAATTAACTGTTAATGCTTATTTAATGCTAGTAATGGTTAGGTTTTGCTTATTAAAGGTGAAGTAAGTGGAATGGTCAGTTTAGCTAACTTCCTGTCACTGACTGCAGTTAGCAGTCCCCTCCCTTGTTCCTACATCACCACATCTGTCACAACTTCAGCCAGTATTTAGGTTGCGTTCCGAATCGCATACTTTCTACTATATAGTATGTAGAAAAAGATTTAGGCTGTCCCGATTCTTGTGGCCAGATTTAGGATGGTTAGGAGTACCCGGATGTCCTACTTCATGCAGCCAAGATTGTTAGTGTTGAAAATCCTATTTGGGCGATTCTGACCCACAATCCAGTGCGCACGTGAAGTGACGTAACATCGACGAAGCCTCCATATGAAAACAAACGGGGATGCGACAGATATAAAAGCAAGAGGCAAGATCAAGGCGCAATGTTATGATGAAATAAGAGAGAAAAGTATGTCCCAATAGGGTAACACTTTATAATAACTATCCGTTGTAACTCATTAATAGATCATTAGTAAACTCTTAATTAATGATGTATTAATGATTTGTTAAGTGTTTGTTAGCAGTTTGTTAAGGATTTATAACAATGCCTTACAGACAGTTAATAGACCATTAATAAACTTTTAGTTAATTGGTTATAAATGACTTGTTAAATGACAGTTAACCGTTTGTTAAGGATTTATAACTGTGCTTTATAGATAGCCGATAGATAATTTTCAAGCTAGTAGTGAATTACTTACTAATGACTTATTAAGTATCAGTTAATAGTTTATATGTGTTATCGGGACGTTATTCTAAAGTTGCACCTATTTCTCATTTATTAATTGTTTGTAAATGAGGAATAGTTGCAACTTTAGAATAACGTCCCAATAACATATATAAACTATTAACTAATACTTAAAGGCCTACTTCACCGGTGGGAATATGAAGGTGTATTGAATTCTGATATCCTATGTAGTATAAATGTGCAAAAAAAAATTGAAATTGGTTCATCCTAGCCTGAGAAAAGGCAGAAAGAGTGTTTTTTTAACCCTATATTTCTCTTTCTCGTGACATCACAGAAAGAGAAATATAGGGTTAAAAAAAACGTACTTTGTAAATATTACTGTGATGTCACAGTAAAAGACATCACAGTAATATTTACAAAGTAAGTTTTTTGGTTAAAATTGTAACTATTCCTCATTTATTAATTGTTTGTACATGAGGAATAGTTGCAACTTTAGAATAACATCCCAATAACATATATAAACTATTAACTAATACTTAAAGGCCTACTTCACCAGTTGGAATATGAAGGTGTATTGAATTCTGAGATCCTATGTAGTATAAATGTGCAATTTTTTTTTTAAATTGGTTCATCCTAGCCTGAGAAAAGGCAGAAACAGTGTTTTTTTAACCCTACATTTCTCTTTCTCGTGACTAAATCATATCTCTGTATGTAATATAAACTGGTTAAAAAAAAACGTACTTTGTAAATATTACTGTGATGTCACAGTAAAAGACATCACAGTAATATTTACAAAGTATGTTTTTTTTTAACCCTATATTTCTCTTTCTGTGATGTCACGAGAAAGAGAAATATAGGGTTAAAAAAAACACTCTTTCTGCCTTTTCTCAGGCTAGGATGAACCAATTTTTTTAAAAAATTGCACATTTATACTACATAGGATCTCAGAATTCAATACACCTTCATATTCCCACCGGTGAAGTAGGCCTTTAACTAATATATTAACTCACACTTTACAGATCAGTTGTTAATAGATTGTTAACCTTCTACTAATACCAGTGAAACTTTGTAAAACTGCACATGGGTGAAACAAGTTCAAGGTACAGAAATTTGACATGATTTTTAAAATATCAAATTTTTGTACCTCAACCTTGTTCCACCCATAGGCTGTTCTGTGTACTGTTTTTTACCAAAGAAACACCACAGATGAAATGTTGAACATTGTGTTTAATCTATAGAAACACACATACTGAGCCATCACATGGCATAACAGTAGTATACAAAAGTATAAAACAACATACAAACCCATGAGGTTTGGGAACTTTTTGTGGTAAACACTGGATAAACAGAATTTCAGAGGGGCATTTAATGTCCATACATCACGGCAATGTCATGGATTATCCGTCCTAATGGCCCTTTGCGATGCTATAAAGCACAGTTATAAATCCTTAACAAACGGTTAACTGTCATTTAACAAGTCATTTATAACCAATTAACTAAAAGTTTATTAATGGTCTATTAACTGTCTGTAAGGCATTGTTATAAATCCTTAACAAACTGCTAACAAACACTTAACAAATCATTAATAAATCATTAATTAAGAGTGTACTAATGATCTATTAACGAGTTACAATGGATAGCTATTATAAAGTGTTACCAAAGAGGGTGTATGCGATTCGGAACGCAACCATAGTTTGTTTTCATGTGTCTGTTTTCCTGGTTTCCTTTCTAACTCTCATGTCATTTCAGACCCGGCTACTCCCTCCTGCTCTGCACTCCCTGTTAATTACATTCACCTGGTCTGCCCCACACTCACCTGCTCCTCATCAGTTAATCAGCCCCAGTATATATCTCAGTTCAGTTCCCTCAGTCAGTTGCCAGATTGTCAGATGTCCTAGTGTGTTCACCCAGCTTTCCAACATTCGGATTTCATCCTGTGTTCCGATCCTGCTTGCCTGTTCGTGTTTCGACCTGTCTTTGGACTTTCCTTTTTGCCTGCCCCAACTGGACTTGTTTGCCACGCTGTCTTACTACCTGGTTTGTCATCCACTTCATTAAAATCTATTTTTGAATCTGAACTGTTTCCTGGGTTCTTGTCTGTCTTTCCCTGAAACCCTGACAACATCAATGCACTGCGGTCTTTAAGAAGTGAGTTATTTAGCATCATCTCAGATCCGTAAGTGCGATAAAACATGATTAAAAAATTATCAAAACAGACATTGGGAAGGTGTTCTACCTGCTCCGCTATTGTAGGTGCATAAACATTCACCAATCTGTCGCTCTGCACGTGCACCGGCAGTGAGACGTGCCGGTTTGTAGCGATCTCTCTTCTGATTGGATATCAGTTGTCGGATCCCAGAAAAGTTTTTTTTTGCCGATTACATGCAGAGCGGGTGACTGAGAGATCGGACTTATGAAACGTGTACACTACATAAGTGATCACTGTATGAATATAGAGCGATTTAACACATATTAACATAAATAGATTGCTTACTTCACCTTTAAGCATTAAGTAACTGTCAGTGCTTTGTTATTAATGGTTAGTTAATGATTGGTTAAGTATTAACTTTGCTTAGTTAATCATTAACTTTGCTTAGTTAACTAATGTTTAGTGAAGCATTAACCAAGCAATAAATAAAAGTAAATTAATGGACCCTTATTGTAAAGTGTTAACAGTGAGGGTGAGAATACCTGTTTGGTTAAGAGCTTGATGTGGTGGATGTTACCCCTGCAGTAGGCCTCCAGAATCAGGCCAAAACGCAAACTCACAGATGCCACGTGAATCTCTGACCTACAACAAACTCTCCAGTCAAACAGAGGGCTGCGGATGCACTTGTTATATTGTCATTTCTGCTGGACTGTGTGTCTTACCTAAGATGCCAGAACAGAAAGTGTCCTATCCTCCTGTTGGACAAAGCCCTCTCCAGCAGGAAAGTAGTGAGGTCACAGTCCAGATAGGACTCGTACTTCAGGACCTGGACCAGCTGGATTAAGTACTGCAGCAGTTCGTCATCGCTGTGAGCAGAGAAAATGTTCCATTCATGGTTAAGCTGTTGGAACTCAAAAGCAGAAAAATTGTGTGATGTCACATGGATATGAGCGAAAAACATGAACTTATATATACATGTGTTACCTGAGCTTTCTGAGGCAGCGGATAGTGAAAGAGCGGACCGCTGGGTCTGGAAAGCTGTAGTCCAAGAGCTCCAAGGCATGGATGCCGGGCAAGTCCGGCCACTTCCTCAGTAAACTCTCCATCTGAGGGAAAACAAATGACCATTTTCTACCACGATGAAAACAATTTTCTTCCCATGACACCTGAATTTCTTTTTTACTTTTAAACTGTTTCAAAGCCTTTGATGGCTACTATTGTTGAAAAGGTTCATCAGAAACAACCTTGATAATCGATGCATTGTTTAGACAATTTTTCATATCTCAAGGCACTAGTGGATTGTTTAACATGAAATATGCTTATCAGTAAAAAGCTAATATTTAACGCCAACATACCAATCATTATATGTGAAATATGTGAAATTACTGATACATATGGGGCTCAAGTCATTTAGCAGGTACAGTATTTCTGTACATTTTCCAAGTGTTGTGTGTGTGTTAAGCTCACATACAAAAAAAACACTCCAATTATACCTGCACTACGTCCTCGCGCTTACTCCACTTGGTGATGAGCAGCAACTTAGACAGGCTCTCGGGATAACGGTCACGGACTACCGCCCGAAGCTTCCACAGGAGCTCCTTCTCGTCCTCAAAAAACTCTGTGTAGTTTTTGTTGTCCATTATTTCTTTGAGTTTCATGTGCTACGGGGAGCAAAAATGTCCCGAAAAATATGTGGTCAACAAGGGGATTTTTTACAAAATTATCACAACACTGTTTTTGATGAGTTGTATAACACGAGATGCAGAACGTCTTACCTCTTCTTTAGTGGCAATAACTGCCTCACCGTTCTTCTCCATGTCACTTATCTGAAGAACACATGAGGGGATTTGTTTCGACTGGCTGTAACACTAACTGTAATTTCAGTATGTAATTAAATATAGCTTTTTTGGGGATGACTTACTTTGTCCATTGGAGGGTAATAGAGAGGATGTGGCCGGATGTTGTGGAAGCGAATAAGAAGCCCAGCAGCACTGTCCACATTGGGGTTCTTCTCAACTGTTCCCATCGGGTTCAACAGGTCGCCTTTGTCATCTGTGTGAAAGAACTCCTATATGAGCTGTGCCATTTGGTAGATGCTTTCATCCACCTACTGAGCATACTATTTCAAATGAATCCTGTATCTGGTAAACTCACTGCTCTTCCAAACCACAGAGAAAGATAAAATCGTAATACACAATCAGCCAAACACGTAGACTTAATCATTTAGGGCTAGTCATTTCCCCCATGTTAAAACGGCTCTCTTTTGCATCAGCAAAGGCGCGATGAGTGAATATTTGGGTTTTTACTTTGGGTAGTTCAGCCCTCCCTGTGTGCTGCCAGGCACTGTGGAGGAGGCTGCTAGCATGCAATATGTTTTTGTAGTGGAGGAAAGTTTAAAAAAAAAAAAAAAAAAAAAAAAGAGGCAAGGCTGAAATTACCAGGAACAGATGGCCATGTGGACAAGAGGAACTCTCCAGTCTTCAGCTGGTCCTTGTAGTCAAACACCATGGTGTTCACCCAGGCTATGGGACAATCCTTAAGAGGGGGACAAGGAGGAGGTTAGTTTTTTTTTTTTTTTAAGATATTTTTTTGGGCATTTTTTTATGCTTTATTGATAGTGCAGAGAGACAGAGGTGAAATGGGGCAGAGAGGGGAGTGACATGCAGAGAACGACCGCGGGCGGGAATCGAACCCGGGTCTGCTGCTGGGCCCGGCCCGGGAGGGGGACACCTTACCAACTGAGCTAAAGGCGCCCCCGCTGGAGGAGGTTAGGTTTGCTTTGAAGGCCATCTGTAAGCAATCAAATCATGCCAAAAGAAAGCTAAATTAATGCAGTATGCAGTTATATCTTGGGTGGAAAATTATATTTCTTTATCGATTTGAACATAACGCTGCTCTTTAGAAGCTCTTTAGGTGTCTAACAGAAAAAATATGTACTTTTTAATTATATATAAAAAAATTATATTATGTACAAAAATATATATAAGATTCTTCAAAATAAAGCAATTGCATCAATTAATCAAAAATGTATTGAATAACCAAATATATTTCATAACATGTTTCAGTTTATATCTTCATCTATATTTAAATCACACAA
Source organism: Hyperoplus immaculatus (assembly GCA_949357725.1). Taxonomy (NCBI): domain Eukaryota; kingdom Metazoa; phylum Chordata; class Actinopteri; order Uranoscopiformes; family Ammodytidae; genus Hyperoplus; species Hyperoplus immaculatus. Next base: position 24,578,421 of record OX442360.1, on the reverse strand, counting down.
AGTTAAGAAATGTAATATCTTAATGACATACAATAAAGTTTAAAGGGTTTTTGTGGAAACTTTTACTTTATAATTCTCTGTGTCAAGTAATACAAATGTGAGGCAAGGGAACTTGCATGTCCTAGTAAAAAAATGCACATGATGCTGATGTTATTATATTTACAAAGTCTCAGGTCACATGTTATGGCTATAGTTGGAATGTAAAGAATGTATTGAAATAAATTCAGCAGACAACTAACCTGAACATCCAATATATAAAAAAATAACCCAGAAACGAACACACAAGGCTGAATGCACTCACAGATAAAGAAAAGTGAGAGGGACATTACTTAGAAACAAGAGTGGCTAAAATAGTTCAATTTCTGTCAAGTATTTCTGGCTTCTGTCTGCAGGAGTTATTTTCCGGGCAGTAGAAGGGAGAAGTGGTTTAGAAAGAAGAAGTGGTCTGAATGCCCATAAACCCACCTGGGCGACATGTTTGTGTGGATCTGTTGCCCACAGCCGCTTCAATGCTTCAAAACAAATGGTGAAACCACAGCCGCACAAGAAAGGGGAATTTGTAAACTGTATTTGTCTGAGTACAGTAAATAGGTGTGTAAATGCAGTTCCTATGGTGTAGTATTAGTATTGTTCTAGTTTCGAGCATAACAGAGGAATAAAAAACTATATTTACAGTATATAGTAAGGGGATGGTAGAACTCAGTGTGGCTCTACTGGCATATTATCAAAGTATTGATGTAATTAGTCCTGCAACTTAAAATACTTTTTTTGTTATTAATAAATGTAAACATCGTTTTAGGGCTTAATCAAAGAATCAATCCACCGATTGATTTACTAATGAATTAAATGATTGTATACAGTATGCTGTTGATTGGTGCACTTTACAAACAAATGACATCACTTCCCTGATGTTTTAAGCCTCACTTGAAATACATGGGGGGGGGGGGCACAAGGACCAATGCTTGGTCCATTATAATGTACTGTTCATCAATTGTACTACTTCTACACAGACGTGCCCATTCTGTGCTGATGACATAGTACAATCTGCATAACCTGCAACTACATATTGTTCAAAAAAGTGCCTTGTATAAAGAATAAAGTATGGTTTTGGCTTGAGTCCCCAGCTTAAGAAGAATAACAGCAGCATATCATTTCTTTGCACAGTTTGCAAGTTTCTACTCTTTAGCGGACATGTTGGCCTTGAAGATGAAGAGCAAATGAAAAGTTAAAATTCTCAGAAGATTAAATTAGAATTCCTTGAAAATGTTTGCCAATTCCTTCCTTCCTTGGGGGTGATGTACAGATAAAAGAGCTGAAGCGGATGAAACGCTTACCGCAGCCTTGCCACTGAACACACTTGCACAACCAGATGCAGCAGCAAAACAAGCGTGCACACACACACACACACACACACACACACTAGCTATGCACACTACACACTAGAGGAAACAGATCTGTTTGTGCATGCTAACAAATTCACACCCACCAACCCAAACACTCGTCTGCTCAATAACAAGTTGTACACTACGGCGTGAAAAATGCCACAAGTCTCTAAAGGGACTCACCGCTTTCTTATTCTTCTTTTTGGTGCCGCGGGGTTTCTTGGCTTTCTCAATGACAGCATAGAGTGCAAAGCACAGGCGGCTCATGCGGGGCAGGTCGGCAACGTTGACGTCGAACTCCAGCTTTTGATCCCACAGAGGTTCAGAGCACACGGCCACCTCCGAACTGGTCACTACCTTACAGAGCAGCTCGCTGCCATGGAACAGACCAGCCTGCACCACAAGCTGGAGGGGAAACACACAGTGGGGATTAGATTTGGAAGCTAAAGAGTTTAGCACTTGTGTGAGGAAGATTGTTTGTGGTAGATATACAGACTTCTCAAGATGATTCAGAGTTTCCTGTGTCACTCATGCAATGTGAGTCAAAGGGTCTCCACATTCATAATGTACTTTAAGGCCCAGATGTCTTTCAATGCAATGCAAAGTCAGACAAAAAAAGGATTAACAACCACACGAGTCAAAATTCAATATTGTACGACCATTAAGCTCCTGCCTTTTGGCAAATCAAGATAGTGTGAATCTATATTTACAAAGTATATGAGTGGCAATTCTCCCCCAGGCTGTGTTTTCAAACATCTGCCTGCCAACAGCAGACATGACTGATAATTATGTGACAGGGCCGATTCGCCATCAGTTATTATGTGCTCCAAAGCAGCAGCCGGAAGTGCACTTACTCTTAATAAGCCATCTAAACAGTAACGTAGTTAGTTTTGAAACTGAATCACAAACAGGGACACACATTGACAGAGTTCCCTACATGTGTTCTCACTCATTGTCTTGTTTGTCAAATTGGTTGAAAAAAATAATAACAAACTGGCATTGCAAAAATTCAGACATGGAAAAAGTGAATATGCAGTATTACTATACAATATCACTGGATATTTCGAAGGGTCATTAAAAGGTAACATTTCCATTTTCACTAACTCTGAAACTCAATATAGGTGAAGGCCCCATCTGCAATAGTAACAGAATGTGTGCAGCGCCTTCAAAAAAAGAAGTGCATTGAAAGCGAGAGAGGCAGAGACAGCATGAAGCATGTCTTTTTTCTTAGAATCTAGGCTTCAGAATGAGACATCAAAATCAGATAGGCCCTACCCACTTCCTGTTTTCAAGTTTTAACCAACCGCCTTGATGAATTATGGGAAACGTGTGGTCTGGACCATGTGAGCCCTTGTCATTTACATGTCAAACTTGTTCTCCCTACAACTGAAATTGAGATATTGGTAAACAAGTGAATGCCACACTTCATTGAGCAGCATAGCGAGAGAAAACCCACACATAACCGCACACAAACCTTCATTCCTTCGTCTGCGTTGACTCGGCTGCCCTGCAGCAGGTGAATGTAGAAAGGCTCATTGATGGACCACAACGAGGAGGTATTCTGCTGTTGAAGTAGAGGAAATTCAATTTGTCCATCTCATTCCTCGAATTTAAACTGCATGCATAGCAGTCACTGAGGTCTAAAGTCATGAAACTGTTGCTATAATTTCCTGTTTGGCAACATGTCAAACGATAGAAACACAACAATGCACACATTCAAAAACAAGATCAAAAAGAGGAACAGGCACTGACACTGGGAGAAACTGACAGAAAGCTCTCCAGGGCTTAAACACATGTCACCTTTTGTTCGTTAACACTCATAATTCAGATTTTTCATATGATCACCACAACCTCTCATTTTGCCGGTGCAGTTCCAAAGTATATTATACAGTGCTGTATATGCTCCATGCTCAACTGCGGTTAATGCTAGCAAATGTGTCAAGGGTAAATTATCAACATTGTGTTGCACGGCATGTTTGTGTGCCAAAGGCCTGCTTTGTTAAGGGCCGTTCGCCGACCTCTTACCTTCTTCAGGGGCAGCGGTGGAGGTCTGGACAGGGAGCGACTCTTGAATACCTGGCTGCACATGCGGCCATGCTCGTCCTGATATTTGCTGATGGTGGAGTGATGCACCAGGGTGAGATATGCGTTTTGGCCATTCCTCAAACATGAGAAAATGTACTGGAATGAGAGAAAAAAAGACAGAGATTTAAAAAAATTAAGGGACAGGAGGGGATTTTTGTTTTGTTTTTGTTTGCTGGTAGAGCCAAACATTCAGTTCACCCACAGATATTTCCCAGTGTTCTGATAGCGCTGGTTAACTCCTGGAGGCTGTTCATTTGCTCTAGGTTAATGCAGCCCAAATCTTATTATCTGTGGATGGACGCAGTTCCTTTTCTGCAGGGCTGCTAGACAGATATGAGTCACCCCTGCAGGTAGCTGGAGTTTCTAAATCAACAGCAGGGTCTCCTGCCACAGCAAAACAAAAAACCTTAACCCGAAACAACTCCTGATCTGACGATCATCCCCGCCATTATGGACCACCGCCAAAAGCGCAAAACTCACATCCAAAAACAGCTCTAGAGGCTACAAAAACTGTCCAATATTTGTTGGCCTTTTCCATCTTCCATCAGGCATTTTGACACACACAAGTAGAAATACAATTTTATGTGAGTTAATTATTGATTGTATACGTATTCATCTGCTTACTACGACACATCTAAAGATTCATCAAATGACTTAAGGTTAAATACAGCTGCACCTGAAAGATTTAGTCACTTGTTGGCAGAGGTGGAAAGAGTACAAAAATATTCTACTCAAGTAAAAGTATGATTACTTGGATGAAATTTTACTTAAGTAAAAGTAAAAGTACTGGTCTAAAAATCTACTGAAGTAAAAGTGAAAAAGTAGCTGATTTAAAATGTACTTAAAGTACAAGTTACTAGTTACTTTTTAACAGTGGGAAGGTGCGGGGGTCTCTTCAGTGTAGGGCATTATATATATAGACAAGGGGATATAAATCTCAAACTAGTTTTATTTAATTAATGCAACACTTTTACAAATTAAAGTGCACAAATTAAACAAATCATGTCACCACACATGTATGGATGTATACTGTGTCATTATACTTTAGATAAGCAAATATGGAGCAAATAGGCTGTTAATGTAGCCTGGCTCCGCCCGCCCGCCTACTTCCGGCCAAATTTTATTTTCCCTTCAGTAGTCAGTCTGGGTGTACAGCCCATTTCCCAGTTTTGCCGGAGATTCGACAGCCGGTCCAATCAGCGAACAGAGCGAGTGGCTGAGAACGATGACGTCGAAGTCGCGCTCCAGTTTCAGCTGCCAGAAGCCGGCTCATGACACACATGACGACCAAACGTTATGCGATTGGTTGGCTAATCCAGAGTGGCACTGGGCAGATCCAATAGTTTTAAACTTTAACAGACACCCGCCTCCATGAATGAACGTTTGCCAATTACAGCACTGCCAGACCTTCTGTACAAATGAAATGAAGTACGATGGTCTGGTAGCACCAGGCTACTGTTAATGTGGGAATTTAACCGGTCTACAGACCTAAACAGACTGCAGTTGCAGTTTTAATAATGTAATTCTGTATAATTGATCTAAACCATGGAAATTGCAAGGTTAGGCTGCTCGATTTTGACAAAAATCATAATCATGATTATTTTGATTGACATTGTGTTGTCACAATTATTATAGACAATTATTCATTGATTTAAGAACTGCAACATGCACTTATGTAACATTTGAAACCATGACTTTGGACTTTAAACATATCCTAATTGAACTGAAAACAAGGAAAATGCAAATAAGTAAAACATATTTTTTAATATTTAAATAAAATAAGTGTCAAAATCAAAATAAACCGTTGCAAATGTTGTTGACAGGGCACATCTTTTGCTCGCAGGAATGTGAGGGCATATTTTATTTATATCTCATGGAGCTGGCTGGATAAACAAGTTGCATTGTAGGCTACAGTGTTCTTAATTGATGACTGTTGTAGTGGCAAGAGTCAAGGAGCTTTAAACTTCCTGTGTTTTTTATTCCTTTATTGCTTGGTCATAGACCACTTGGATTCGACTTAAAGTGAGTAAACTAATTGGTCGTGATGTTTTGAGGTGCAGTTGGGTCGATTATGCCTTTTTTTCTCTCTCTCTCTCACGGTCGCGCATGTCATCTGACTCGCGTGTCCGCGCGTAACATATCTTGCACATTATTTTAGTCTATTACTTTTACCTTTCTTCTCGACCAAAGGCTGACTTTCTGCCGTCTTCTGGAAGTTTTTCAAAGCTCCCGGCAACATGCACCGTCTCCATCCTACTCTGCACTGTTAAACTGAAGGCTAAACCACAGGTGAGGGAGGGGCCGATCGCACGGCTGGATGAAAGGTTTGCTGCATTGAAAAGCCTTCACGTCTTCACGTGCGGTACAATGATAGTTAAACTAGGATTATTTTGTTTTAATGATAGAGGGAAGCAATGTTTGTTGTTATCATTTAGTCACTATGTGTTCTCTCCTCCTGTCGATCATTCTGTGTTAGTTTCCGGTATTGTGCCGTAAAAATAAAAGCCCCCCGCGATATTTCTTTTCTTTTCTCTCGTTTCCCTATCTATTTTTTTACTCAGTAACGCAGGTGATATAAAATGTAGCGAAGTACAATACTTCAAAATAAACATACTCAAAGTAAAAGTAAAAGTATAGGTTTTAAAAATCACTTAAAAAATTACAAGTACACAAAAAAACTACTCAATTACAGGAACGCGAGTAAATGTAATTCGCTACTTTACACCCCTGCTTGTTGGTCAGTGTTTTTCCTATATAATAAAGACAACAACCTCAGTAAGGTCAATCACTAAATAAATAAACCTACAAACCAATACAATATAAACAAAATAATGAAATATGAAATAAAGGGCAGCTAGTAATTCCAAACGAAACAGCTCCAGACAGGGCCTGGTTGTCTTGGTCACTCACTTTGAACTGGCACAGTGGGTGTTTCCCATAGATGAATTCCCACCTCCCGTTGACCTGTAAGGTGTATTCCTCGGGCTCCTGTCGCATCAGGCGAAAGACGGTGGCCTTCTTCTTCAGGGCACTCCGTATCAGAGCCATTGGGAGGTCCTGGGGGTCCTGCTGCAGCATGAAGCTTTCCTGTGACAGTTACAGTTAACTTAATACACAAAAAGGTGCCAGCTCCAGAGAAGAAGAAACATATATAAAATCTAAAATGTTTCTCTCAAGGTCTGTGGATCTCTTTCCCTAGTGCTTTTTTGAAGGTGGTGTTAGTGGTGTGGGAGGGGGATTTCCTCACACTTAAAAAAATCCTCCTCCACAACGTTGCTACACAAAGTGGAACAAGAGTTGTTTTCCAATCAAAGCTTGTTGTTCTCTTTTTGTCGGGTTCCCTGCCGCTGCCCCATCATAGCATAACATTTGATTTGACTTTTGTCTCAACAACCTTTTCAAACATGACTCATAAGAAAACTACAACAGCAAAAATCAACTCACATCGGAAGCCTCGAACTTGACGTTAATGAAGATCTTCTTGGCGTTCTTTGACTTGGCGCCGCCACACACCGGCGGAGAGCAACACGGCTCCAGGTCACACGGGAAACTGAACTCCATCCACCGCTGCCATGGCAACTGCTGCCGCTCTTGGGCCTTCTCTTCGCAAAACGCGCGCATCTTTGTCCGGAACTCGTTCACTTCATGGTTCTTCTGGGCCTCAAACTCGTGCAGACCTTAAATCATATTTAAAGCCAAACACGAAATAAACGGTACACTGAGGGCAATATTTCTATGTTTTTATTTACTCAAACTGAAAGACTTCTAGAACTGCAGGTTTAGAAGCATAGCAACCATTTGGTTCCACCCATTCAGGTTTTAACATAACCAATGGGAGCCATTCTAATGGGTCCACCTTGAGGGCTGTTTGATCCCTGTTTAGAAAAACAACCGAGTCAAGAAGAAATGCCAAGAAGTCACTACTGATTGGTTAATGCCAAACAGAAAACATGAACACAACGTCAGACTTAATAAAGAACTAAAAAGCAAGCAATTAATTTTGAAATTGTTGAAGTATTTCCACATGTGGATCAATTATTTTGTTTGGGTCGCTGAAGGAATTAGAGATGTGGCCACAGTACAGTTGAACGATAACAGTTCTGTCTCCCTGAGAAGACCTCACCTACTATATAATGATGCCATTATACTGCTCCATATCTTATACTAGTTAACGACACAACTAAACCTTAATGCGCCATAACAATTAACAAAAAAAACTCCTCTCTATCAGAGTTGGATGCTACTGACCTTTGCCAATGAGCAGGCTGATTTGGGTGTTAGTGAGTTTCTCCACTCGGTCTCCCTCCCTGGCTATCAGCCTCAGAACACACATGAAGGGCCGTACGTCGCTGATGCGCCTGGACTCTTCCTCCAGCTCTTCCCTCTCTGCTGTCTGGTTGATGCAGGTGAAGACGTAAGCGTCGGGGTCTCCCAGTGCAGTGAACAGGGCCTCGCTTCTGGCATTCCTCCAAACCATCTGAAACGAGAGACAACAGCAAACACATTGGGTTGAGAGTGCATTGTCTATAGTGTTCTACGTGTGTTCTCTCTGTGCACTAGGAACACTTCAGGGGTTGTGTAAAAAGCCTGTTCTAACACCTCTCTGCTAGTATCAACACTGTTTTCCAAAAGTGAGACAAAACTGTGAACTGAAGCGCCGTTGCAGAATGACACATTCGCCTGAGCTTTAATGAGTTCAAATGAACAAAAATCCTTGTGAATTATCCCCCATTTCATCTCTTAATCATCCTAACAGCTTCCCAGAGTATCATTACTTATCACAGCTAAATCAGACAGCCCGAAGTGGCAGAACTGTTGGCATAGAAACTGGCACAGACAGTCACATTTAACACAGCAGATCTGTTTCAGCAGAGAGCTGGCCGTGTATAATAAGGGAAAGCTCAAAGCTGTAGCCCTTTGAACAGGTGTTCCACCAAAGCTTAAAAGATGTATCAAAAGCGCAAGCACAAGCATTGTTTTGGATTGTGTGCGTGATTTTTTCATTAGTCTAATGTCTGAGGGATACATTGAGTCGACCAATTTGCTTAAAAGCGCATTGAGTAAATAGTATTGTGAATAACAACAGCGTTTAGCATCTGTGGTCCTCGGAGGCGCAGCGCTGTGCTCCCAACAGTCAATCAATTGCAATCTTTTAACAGATACAATGCAATTTCACGATGACATTGTACGTTATGTAATATATAAAAGATTCCAAGGTTGTTGTAGAGAGTTTATAAAAAAACGTTGAGCGGACATACTTTTTTGATGCTTTTGATGGTGTCGTTTGGAGACACTGGGAACTTGAGGAAGATCCCAGTTGGCAGCAGGAAGTCCATCATGATCTGCTGGTCCCCCTCCTTCTCCCACTCCTCCTGCCTCCCATACTTCCCCGGGGGCATGGTGACGGCCTCTCATTTACCGTCAGCTCCTCTGCTGCTCACCGGAACACACACACACACACACACAGGAAACACAGACGAGTCTGGGGTTAATATGTGTCCACTATTAACATACTGTGTTACTGGGCATGGACGAGCAATGCTGTTGTAACACTCTGTTTGATGGTTCTTCTTTTCCTAAAACCCTGAATGATTTATCATGTAGGGCCCATTGCAGAGTATGTATGACTTAAGTCAAGGAAATTTTATTTATACAGCCCCAATATCAATTTTCCAAATAATTAATTTGCTTGAAGGGGCTTTGCTAAACAGTATAGCGTAGTCTATGGGTGAATGTTTGCCTAGTTTGCACCTGATGCCCTCCTTCCTCCATCTCCTCTGTGCAGTGCAGTTGAATGCAATTATAAGAATATTAATATGACATATAAAACAGTAAACCTAGAAATTGTAGTTTTATTTAGCGCTGCAGTCAGTTTAAAATATGTTTGGTACACAGACAGACTTATACTTATGCATCTGCATTCTGCACTCATACTGAATTGTATGTCAGCAATATCAGGGGGTCAAATAAGGTGAAGACACACTATAAAGAAACTAGAATGGACGGCAATTAAATATCCACACTACAAAAAATACCCATTATTTGGAGGGAGATGTGTCGTTTTTGCTTCCGGCAAATCTATTCATCTGATCTGGCTGCTGCAGACAGAACACGTTGTGCTCCTCCGAGTGTGTAATGTTCAATAGTTTGCCATAAAGTAATTCTACACTATTGATTATGGTAAGAGGAAACTTGCGCTGTGGGAGCTGCATTGTCCGTAAACATGGAGGCTGACTTACGCCTACCTATGTATAACATTTAGAATGCCAAATGTGTGGATATAGGCTGCTGTTATAGAACAATTTACAACCGAAAAACGCCTTTTAGAAAATCAGCAAAGGGAAAGAAAAACAGAGGATGCAGTTACAACAGCAGTGAAAAATAAAACAGGATTTGTTATTTCGCTGTCTGACTTAAAACTTGTGCGTATATATTATCACACAGCGAAAGCCTGAACTAACCAACCAACCTGTTAGCGCAGACACTTGCCTACAAGCCGGTCATCTCTTCATGATTTTAATCGCCGCGAAGATGGAGTAGTGTGTAGCGTCACGGCGACATGTCTGTCTCTGGCGGCGGCTGTAGTTTGGCTGTATATAGGAGCTGTCTGTGAAGTGTGCTGAGGTGTTTGTTGTAAATCCAGTTCCAACGGGCGAAGCGCTCGTGAGTCTGCGTCCGTCAAGTGCGTTGTCATTCATTCAGCAACAGCAGCAGCATCAGCAGAGACGTTGTGGCGCTGACCCACGGCTGCGCTCTGCCTCTCCAGCTCCCCACGCGCCAAGGGACCGTCCACCAGGACTTCAGTTCGCGAGAAGTGAAAGTAAAATGTTCTTTCACTCACTCTCCCGCCCTCTATCCCTCCGTTGATGTAGCACTTTTTTTCTCATGCTCAGCTTAAACAATTAGTCAGAGAATCAGTGTGTTAGTTGACAGAACATTGAATATACATATATTTTTTTTTCATTTTTGAAGCAAAAACACCTAATATTTGACATCCCAAATATGCCAAGTGTTTTTTTGTTGTTTTTTTCAAATGTTTTGGTTATTCATCTTTTCCAACCAAATAAGTTGATATCCTCTGCTTTAATAGGCTATAACAGTAGGACCAAGTGGCCTATCATTAGGTTTTAGGCAATGTTGGAGGAAGTAGATCTTGTAAAAGTAACAGCAGGCTATGGCGATGTGAAAATAGATAAATATATAAAAAGGCTCTGTTAACAACTATAATGTCCACATAATAACATTTTATAAGTAAAATGTACCTCAGGCATCACAAGTATTCAATGCAATTGCTATGTAGATGCAATGTAAATGACTGTGCAGAAAATCTATGTGAGTGTTAAACTAGATATTTTAATTCTTATTTACTGGTCCATCACTGGATTTGGACTGTTGGTCGCATCAAACCAGCAATTTGAATATGTCACTCTGGGAAATTTGAATGGGAACTGAAACTTGTTTCTGTCGACATACTTATTAATCAATCAATCAATACAAAAGAATCAGCTGATTAATCATAAATTAAAATAAGGATTTGTTGCAGCCTTAATGTCCTGTTGTGTCAGGTTTAATCTAAGGGCATCTTGTTCATCATCATCAAATTGTCATTGGCAAAGTAAAAATATCCTACAAATGATGTATTGACTGTTTTTGATATGCAAATATTCAAGTACAGTAGGAAATACCCTTGTTTCTCTTTTAAAATGGCATGTTTTACTCTAATGCAATTTGACACAAAATAGACAGAAGTGTATCCTTTTTTTAGAGATTCTTGTAACTCAGACGAAGGCTAGGTTTATTTCCAGTTACTGAAGGGGTCACCTCAGAAAGTCCAGCCCTTTGTAACCGCTATGACCGCTTCAGTTTATTAATAAAAGAAGGAACAATTTTGCAGATGAACATGTTGTGAATGTGCATTTAAGAATATGCAATCCGTCATAAAACAGCAAGACAAGTTTAGAGAAGAAAAATGACATTTTATGATTTTAGAAATGTCACAATATAAAAATATGAATAACATGTAAAAAAAAATACATATAAAAAATAATGTGTTAAAAGGGCATATAAATATATTTAAATAACTAATTGCTTTGTGATTCAAAGTTTCTGCTGAAAACTATTTTAATGTCAGCCTTTATTTATAAGAGTGAGTATTGAAAGATTTAGGTTTGGAATTGAACTGAAACCCTTCTCTGGGAAACCTGCCTTCCTATTACATATTTCCAAATGGTAACCATAAGAGCAATGAGTTTTGCAGCAATGACTGCACAATGACATTATGGAAGTGGAACATAAACCACAGTAGTACAACCGTAGAAAGGGGAAATGGAGGGGGCATTATTGACAGCACACATACATTAACTATTAACTCTCAGCTATTTAATGCACAAAGTATAGGCCTATATGTATAGACTTGACATCAATACCAGACTGTCTTAGTGACACGAGTCACATGTGAACACGAACATAAATATTTGTCTCGTCTGTTTTATTTATTTGTCATTTTGGTTTGCAGGTGTTAACACCTCACGTGCACTCCGAGTCTAAGGTGATCTTAACCTGTGAATACTCTGGTTTCCTGTCGAATGATGTCTTAGATGCTACTATGCATATGATATCAGAGCAGACTCAGTTCATGTATTTTGACAAACACAACATGTGTTTGTGAGTGCACTTCAGACCAGCTGGTGAAAACAGGAAGTGACTGTGCAGAAGAGAAACATTTGGCCAGAGCTGTAGACTGAAAGTATCAACCTGCTTCTCATCCTCTCAGCCAATGAACAGCCGCTGAACTGTTAGCCATGAATAAGCCAGTCAAGTAAACAAGGTACAAGGAGTTGAGCTTTCATTTGTTTCTGACAAAAAAACTGCAACACAACCTTGCTTATGATAGGAACTCTATACTTGAACCCCAATAATGCATAAGAACTAGAGATGTTAGATCATTTGTGCTGCAATTTAAATTGAACCACATGTATGACTTTTATAATTTAAATACTGGGACAGATTTTCACAAGCTGTGATATTTGGACACATAGCAATATAGCTATCAACAGTCACTGACTTTTTCAGTGCAGGAAAATGCCAAATATCAGACAAACTAGATTCTCCCCAACAGCCAGTAAACACTTATAAATAGGTTGGTTATGTGTTGTTCAAATGTTCACTGTTTTCGGGTTACCCGCAGTTCTGTGGGGAGGGACCGAGAAGGTGGTCTTGACTTCCTGGACGAGCATTGTTCTGGCTGGCCCCAACAGCCAAAGAGAAAAAAAAGTCTCGGTTTAAAAAAAAAAAGCTGCATATGATTCTTTCTGTAGTTCCCCTCATTTCTCTGTTGTTGGTTTGATGAAAATTCTCAACAAAAATATGTTGAGCCAAACTTCATCTGGCTTGAAAAGGTCATGTAAGAAATTAAAATGTCACAAATGGGTTATTTAACAAATTAAAAAGCAAAGCCACAAAATGAAATCTGCAATACCAAAAAAACTGTGAAGGATAAAACTCACATATTGTACTTTTGACACAGCTTTTGAAGGGATTCAACAAACAAGATGTAATTTGTTAATTAGCGAGTTTTAGAGATGCGGGTGGATTTTGTTAATGCTAAACTAACAGGTGGTAGATTTCTGCTTCAGATTAAACAGACAGATATTGATCCTCTTAACATGATGATTGCTGCAAAGCCTATTTTCCAAAATTTCAAACTTTTCATTTAAAGGAGAAGTAAAATTTGTATGTTAATATACGTGTTAAATCACTCTATATTCATACAACAATCACTTAAACAGTATGCACAGTTCATTATTCGGGTCTCCCAGTCATTCAGTTTTGCAGTAATTGCCAGATAAAATCTTTAGTATCCCGTTCGTTTTATCCAATCAGGAGACATAGCGCTATAAAGAGGCGGGTCTCTGTGCCTGTGAACGATGACTCGCTGCTCTCCATCGCGGCACTATCTGCCTAAGACGGCTGCACGTTCATGTGGTGGTGACGTAGGGATAAAAGGACCACATCACTTACTGAACCTTTAAGCTAAACACTGTCAGATCAGGACAAAAAAACTACACTTAACTGAATAAAGCAATTTTACCCAAGCAATGGTTGAGAATTTTTGTAATCAACAGATTTGCTCTGATAAGAGCTAAAGAAAAAAAAAACATCCAAATTGTTATGTCTTTTGGGTAACTCCAAAAGGTCTCTTTAAAGAAATTTGTGCAGTACTTCTGAATAATGTAGATTACTGTAGCATGGGACCTGCGATGGATCCTTGAGGACACCACAGGATTCTTGCAAAGAGGACCGGTCCAGTAGTGTTACATGTATACAAGTGAAGGTGAATGTAATGTCACTCAAAGAGAGAAGTGAGGTCTAGGAGCACAATTAGAACAAGGGCTAATATTAGCTCAACTGATTCTCTCATAAGCACAGTCACAGGTGTTCGATTCCCTAAATTTTCACTGAAATGTCAAATATATTACTGTGATTTAAATAGGGGAACAACCTCAGAGTTGGCAGACTTCCTTGGAGCTGGAACTGAAATGATTTGAAACAGTCAGATCATAAGGTGGCTTTTTAGACGTACCAGAGTTTATGAAATGTCTTTTGTTTGCATTGTCAAAACATTTGGAACACACTTTCATGTCCACCTCAAAATGAATTGTAATGACTTTGGTGATTGTGAATTTTTCACTGATCATCATCAGGTCAAAATTTGAATTTTTCAAAAATATTTCTTTATGACTAAATATACCTGAAACATGAATGACATTATCTTCAGCCCCAGCTGTGTCTTTAGTGTTAATTAGAAAATGTGAGCATGTGTGTAAGCATGTTAGCATTTAGCTTAAAGCCCCAATGTGCCTTAGTAAAAAAGCCAAACACCCGTTAACAAGCCACAGAATACTGGAGGCTACAGTTCAAAGCCTGTTCGATTGAACAAGCAAAAGAGGAAGCAGCTAAAGTAACTGACATTAGTTGGAATGAGAGCTTACAAAGTGAGCGAGTCAAAAAAAAAAGCAGCTCAGTTAAGGCAATATGGTAATTCACGAAACTGATCTGTCATGAAAGATCATTAAAAAAATGTCTGAAGTGTCCAGACTCCAGATTAATAAACTCATAATATACAAAAGGCAGAAAGATTTTGTGAGATCTATGTATGATGAGAGTAAAAAAACGTTTTCCTATTAATAATTAAACATTTTGAAATCAGTAAAATCAATGTTTTACCGTTTGATTATTTTGCCACTGTATCTCACAGAGGAATATAATTGTAGGGTAATTTAAAAGGTACTGCAGAGAAGATTCACAATTTGCAAAGAGGAGAATTAGAAAAGGTAAATGTCTTTTAGGCTAGCAGCCTAGTCATGTAACCACTTTTATAACAGGCAAGAAGGAATTACACTGTTCAGTAAAAAAAACCCATCAAACATAATCAGAGATAATCTTTTTGAATGGGTTATTTATATCTATCCAAGAGTCTTTAACGTGTCCTTGACTGCTTGGTCAGTAATGCATTTCTTATTGCTCCCGCATCCACATTGACATATTCAGCTTGTGTTGCTATGGCAAGGTTTCAGAAGTCTTTCTTCCCTTGAAAAATTATGAAAACTTTCAGTTGACCCAGCCTTCACACGGGCATGTTCTTAGTGCCAGGAGGGGTCGAATTTAGAAAACAATCAATTGATTACTAACACATCATAACATATGTTTTTGTACTGTGACAGAGAGTAGATACTTTATGCATTACACTAATGGTTAGGAAATAATACTTTATTAGAAAAAAATGTATCCAGATGAAACAAGCCAATGTTGTTCCTTACAATCACACAGACCAAACAGCTTTTTGCACACAAACATTTGCATTCCTGAACACAGTGAGATAACAACCCTTCACACCACTGGAGAAAATATTTAACAGAACATAAATTCATCAGAAATTAATCCATAGACAGACTTTTCTTTTGACATAATGGTGAAGTCCAGAAAAAAAGCACAATATGCTTTACACTTTAAATACAAATTGAAAAATAAATAAATTTCATCTTCAACTGAAAAACTATGAGGTTTGTCTCATTCAGGAAAATTGAGCATGGCTGAAACAACATTAATATTTCAACATGCACATGATATTTCCATGAATGAGCCTTCTTACATACGCTGGGTTACACTTCAAGCACCAAGTCAAAAGTCTGTTTTAACCTTTTGACATACCTTTCGACATACCTTTCGACATGTGTGTATATTGTATAAAGGTTACAATACATTTTAAAAGCTATTGTTTATTAGAAGCCTGGCTTACAATAGTTTAAAAACTATTGATAGCCAAGACCCAGTCATTTTGATGTCATTCAGTAGCAAGCTCTAGATTTCTCAAAGTAATTAACCAGAGGACAAAATTATTCCTCTCAAAAATCAAGTATGTGGTCAATTAACAATGAGAACATACACATTCATAAGCTTAACATTTTGACATGAGAAGCATAACAAGCTAAATGTAAACTATATACACACTAGGGCTGCAACTAACGATTATTTTGATAATCGATTAATCTGTCGATTATTTTCTCGATTAATCGATTATTAATCAATTAGTGTTTTGGTCCGTAAAATTTCAGAAAATGGTGAAAAATTTAGATAAATTTTCCAAAGCCCATGTTGACGTCCTCAAATGTATTGTTATGTCCAAAACACACAGATATTTCAGTTTACTGTCATAATAGGATTAAAGAAACCAGAAAATATTCACATTTGAGAAGCTGAAATCGTAGAATTTGGACATTTTTTATAAAAAAAATTACTCAAAACGATTAATCGATTATCAAAATAGTTGCTGATTATTTTAGTTATCGATTAATAATCGATTCGTCGATTAATCGTTGCAGCTCTAATACACACACACGTTTACAGCATTCTGTTCATATGTGAAACACACACACACACACACACACACACACACACACACACCTATATTTGAGGACCTCATCTCCAATAGAAGAATTTTAAATCACATAATAGAAATACAAACACAACTGAGAAAAAAATAAACAGAAAAAAACAAGTGCAAAATCATTCCCATTTACAATGTCATTAAAGTCCTGTATAAATCAGTTCACAGCTCAGTTTGGAGTAAAACCTCTTATCTGAATCCCTGTGCCTTTCTTCTTAAAAACATCACGTTACTTTGAAGATGATTTTGTAGATTGAAAGGTTACAAAAACTAGTTATCATAAAGGTTGCCTAATGATAGTTTTCTAAACCTTCCATTAGACATTTCCCAGTCATTTGTATTTCAGTAGCAAGTTTTAGTGCTCAGAAACATAATCTTTTGCATTAGTTTCATTAATAGTTACTTTTTTTAATATTGCACTTGACCTTAGGAGTTTTGCCCTATATACAAACTAGCCTGTGAACAGGATATCTATAAGGTATAATGGAAAATAAAGTGGTTTGCTGAAAGAACTATGTCTGTAGTGAATGATTGTGTTGTGTACATAACTTTGGTGTGTGATATAATAATAATATTAAAACAGTCCAATGTAAACTGTATAACAAAATACCGTAACAGGATAGAGTTTGAACCCATTTTTTCCCAGCTGAACATACATTGAAAACCATTGGCAAACCCCAATGCTGTGAAATTACGACTCAATTAGAGAAATGAATAACAATAATAAACAACACGGACATAACATGCTGCCTAATGTTTTACAATGTTTGTCTATCGTAGAGAACCAGATATGTCATTCAGCTGGGAGAAGTAATGCACTAATCACAGTTGGTACAAGTAAGACATGACCATCTGTGTTCCAGCAGCAGCGACTGAACAGTACAAGTGTATTGCAAATATTTAAAATAGCCACCAAACTTTAGTGCAACCTCAAGCCTTTTAAACCAATCACACATGCACCTGTGCTCATGTAGGAGGAGCAGTGACAGACCAAAAAGAGATAACAAGGCCAGATCACAAAAGCCTAAATATTTTCATACAGTCATGATCCAACAATTCATTCAGTTTTTAGTTTTTTGTAACTCCAAACAAATGGGAGGCAAGCTTGTTGAACATCTTTTCACCTAGTACCAGCTAACAATAAGTAGCTGCTGAATGACCAGACTCACTGTGCAGGCCACAAGAGAACAGCATCAGACCCATACACAGTTCATACCCAGTTGTGGTACATATAGAGGCCGGTGAAGCAGAGGTTAGCAGTTAGGCTCGCTAATAAAAGCCCCGGCCAGATGAGGCGCTTCACCAAACCTGGAGATGTTACGGAGAAAGAAAATACATTTTATGAAAATCTTCATCATCAGGCAATATCAATGCAACATGAATGTTTGAATGGTTTACACTTATGTTACTGACAAATCATTTTCGATCAGAACTCATACAGAGCGGTGCACTAAGAAGTGTGTTTAATGGGTCAAAGAGGTATGTGGAGTCTATAGGCAGAGTTTTCATTGTGACAAAAGGTAGCTCTCTTTTAGCATAGATCTTTACGATAACTTATACACTTAACCCATTTACAGTATATATAGTCTTAAACCCAAACTGACTTTACAGAATTTACACAGCTCTCTCTTTGTGGAACTTTGTTTTGTTTTTAAATACAGTAGTACTCCTCAAAAACTAGGTATAGTTTCCCTTTAAGAAAGGAAAATGTAGTTACTGCTTTCAGATTGAGAAAGTTTGCTCCTATTAACTAGAGATGTGGTTCCTGGGTGCCAAGCCATATGCTGGTGAATTAATTAAGGTACAATTGTTTTTCTCTTCACTTGTTGTGTATTTGATGTATTTGCATTGAATATTATTTATGTATTGTTGTTTTTCCTTTGAATTTGTTTGAACTCGACGTCATTGTAAATGAGGGTCACCCCTCAATTGGTCTCTCGAGGATAAATAAAAGTTAAATGAAAATTAAATTAAATTAGCTCTGGGAAACTATGTATTTTAGTTGAATTAAAGTCAATCATGAATTTGGTAATAGTAAACATAATTGCACTGTATGCTGTGCAATAGAATTGTGAGAATTGGGTTGATTGCAGTCAAGCTGGATTGTATTGCCAGACATTTCTGTAATCAGAATCAGAAGAGGATTAATGCCATTTGCCGTGGTCTGATGGTGGATAACATACTACGCAAGTAAACATACGATAAGGAAATTTGAATAATGTAAACTATATTGGCATAAGTAAAATGTTATTCTGACTGTATCTAGAGATCAGTATTTATGGGTTTTGGCTTTCCTTTAGATGGCTATAGACTTTAGAGAAGATTACTGAGCCTTCTGGACAATTTAGAGACTTTATTAGGTATTTCAGAGTCACCAGAAGAATCCTTTTCCATATTTTTCTCATTATATCATCTCTCCCCTCTGCAGTATGAGTATCTGCAGAGCTTTTCCATAAATTGGCAGTGTAATCGGGCCAACACACCAACTGTTATTTTGTTCTTTGCTCCAAGTATGGACAGAAAGAACAATTACATTGAAATGATGATCAATACTGCTTTCAATGCGTCAGAACTAAGATGCGGTACTAATTAGACTCCCAATAGGCAATGGAAAAGAACAGCTTACCCTTTGGAGGAGGGATGTCATCCAGCCCCTGTGTGGTAGTGCCAACCGGGCAAGTGGAGGATCCCGAGGAGCTGCCACGCTTCTCGTTCTCTCCAATCACACTTCTGTCCATTAACAGAGAACTCAAATCTGCAAAGCAATGGTACCAGGTAAATCATAAGGCCATAGTTGAACCATAAAGAGAATGAATGTGAAATCTTATCTCTCTTTAAAACCATTATGAGCAGAATTTTGGGAATGCTTCAGTTTGCCATCTGGTGGTAACATCATATATGACACTGTGGTAGATAGGGCTGGCCCGAATTATTTGAATATCCAAGTATTCGTTTGTTAAATTAGTATTCGGAGCTCAATTCAGTATTCGGAATATTAGTTTTTTTTTTTTTCTTAATTTTTTTTTCTCAAAAAACGTTTTTTTTTTGCAAAGGTAGCTCAAACTGCAGAATATTTTGTCAGCAAACAATATTTGGATACACAAGTTATAAAACAATTGTAAAATACAAATTAGATGTTCATTTAAAATATATTATCGAATTATTTGAACTTTGACCTAGTTGGCCGCTGCCCTTTGCGCAACCGGTGATGTAGTAGGCTACGTGATGTTACAAGAGTGAGGCAAACTAAAAGCGGCACCAAGCGCAGGAGGGAGAGAGAGATGGAGGAAGAATTGATTGTGTTCCTAATAACTCTATAGGCTACCACAACATTAGCGCGATTTCGGAAGGAAATTTAATGCTTATGCTTGGCGTAATGCTAACGTTAGCTTAGCTCAGCTGTTTGTTTACATCAGCCATCATCAACCGTGACTTGCTTGCATCATGGGAATAGGCAGTTAATAATGGATATAATATGGACAAAAAAAGACTATCAATATTGGATCTTTGTATGGATTTATAAATCAAGTGTATCCAAGTAGTAATCAAGCCCATTAGCGCATATATACCCCGTGGATAGGCACACACATGTGAGAGTGGAAGAAAGCGGCAGCAAAAGAAACAAGCGGGCACCGTCGTTTACCGCGGAGGAGATGGGCGTCTTAGTGGACGAGGTCTGGCAGCACCGGGCAGTTTTATTCGGGGGAACAAGGGGCAAAAAGAACATCACAGTGAAGAACCGTGTTAGGCAGGCCATAGCCGAAAAGATGTCCCCCTTCAGCCCATGTGGCCTGCGTGACTGGCGTGCTGTGAGGAAGAAGTGGCAGGAGTTCCAGAACCAAACAAAAAGGAAGAGTGCGAAGGTTTCACTAATCAATCTCCCTTCGTTGCAGGTGATGCAGACGCCCAGTAAAGACAGCGCGGAGTAACCCCCCCATATGGTTTACTACTTTGGTTTCCTTTTCAACCATGTATTGTGTGGATCATTTTGCATTGAAATGAGAGTGTCAAACCTATAGCAACAAAAAGTCCCAGGCAATTTGTAATTTAGCTAAGCGTAGGTTAATGCCATGTGCGTATAGTGCGCCCTTTCAACAGCATTCCAGTGCCAGACTTTCAGGTAAAGCACTCGGACACTGCAGCAATACTCATAGTGTGCAGGACGTTACATGTAGCCTACATCTGCTGGTTCTGTTTATTTATTTCAGCCTTCAGGCCTGAGAGTTGATATGGGTGATGTGTGGTGGTTGTGGGTTTATGGTTTAGTGATCAGTGCTTGGTGGTAAAGGGGTAGGGGCTGGGGGTTGTTGGACCTCAGAAGAGGTTGATATGTTCTTAAAAACGCAGCGCAGCCAGAAGCTGCATCTCCGGGCTGAAGGAAAAATTGCATATGTGTGGAGACACCAGAGTGATCAACCGTTGGATCTCCGCACGGCCGGGGCAGTCGGTACTTTGCCTGGACGTCCCGGTCTGAAAGCACGTCCAGTGGGGAGAAGTGCCGACGCACGTATGCATTTATGTAAACCGTCTGGCTTCGCGCACGGCGAGGCTGTTGTATTGCAGCCATGGTTTCTCACACGCGCGGACTTTGGCAACGCCTTTATAGCAGGTGGAGCCGCTCTGGATGAGGTTCAGCTGAGTTCAATTAAATCTGTTTCCTTGATATCTGTCAAATGCCACAGGGTTGTGGATATTTTTTTATGTGTAGTACTTTAAACTCACATGTGTGTGGAAAACGTAAACGTGTAATTCATTAAAACATTTTTTTCTCTACTATTAGTTTATGTTTATTGCGCCAGGTCCGCATTGAACATTGTTTTATTATTTCGAAAAGTGGAGGAAATAAATTTCCCTGACGCGGCATGATCACTGATGATTTGGTCGCTAAGAAGGTTGAAAGAGTGGGTCAGCGCCGTCGTACAGTTCCATCTTAGTGAAAGTACTACTTTCGCTAAGAACGAATCTGGGAAACGCATTCTTCTTTCACAGCGTTCTTAAGAGCGCTCCAAAGAAGTACTTAGCCCAAAGAGGCTCTTAACGAATCTGGGAAACGCGGCCAAGCTCCTGTATGGGTTACGATGGCGCAGAGGACAGCTGATTTGGAACGAAAAACAGCTGTTGCCTCCACGGGGAAAAAGTAAGGAACTCCAACTTTACTACCGTTCGAAAGTTATTAAAGCATCAACAAACTACGCAGCTTGCTGTCTCGGCTCACACACACTTGGTTTCAGTGAGTACATTGGGATTATTAATGTTAGTTTGATGGTGTGTATTTCTGGAACGAATATCCGAATAATCGCTCGGAAAAACCAACGAATACTCGAAGCCTGAAAAATGGCATTCAGGCCAGTCCTAGTGGTAGAAGACAATATGCATTGTTGATGCAACCAACCTAGAACAAACCCTTTCAAATAAGTTTCACCTCGGATGTACTGACCATTTTGGCTTTGGAAGGGTGATATGTCATGGGAAAAACAGCCGCTGTAAACGGAAGGAGTCCGCTCTACAAGGAGATGTGACGGAGACACGGGCGGGGACATTGTTCTTGGTTCTGGCTCTGTGGAAAAAAGCCGGAGTTTGCGGCCGCTGATGTTGAGGCGGGCCGGGCTGATGAGGGGGCGCCGGAATATGGCAGAACCTGAACTGGACACAACTGATCCCGCCACTGAAGGAGTTGGAGAGGGTCCCGGGGAGGATGGGCGGCTCCCAGACTTCAGTGAAAAGTAGTCTGTGCCAAACAGTGAAAAACTGTCAATCAAGTGCTATAAAATAGTTAGGAATCGGTTCAAATAAAAGGGTAGAGTAGAGTTCAGAAAATGAGAAGTTTCAATACCTGAGGATGGGGAGTCTTTGTACTGAGAGGATGGTTTGCTTCCGCTGAACAGGTAACCAGAATCTGAAAAGGAGATAATATTTAAATCCCGTCTTTCACAACAACCACAAACCAGGTGTAGGGACCAGTTGAACTGGTTTGTTCATTGTGTGGCTTTTATTTTGAAACTGACAGAGACAAGATCTTTGAAAACAAGTTTTTTGCAGTTTATGTAAGTTTCATTTACTTGGATGTATTTTTTTAACTGCAAGTCTACATTTTCAGCATTTTTGACTATGTAACAGCAGCAGTAAAACTGTATGACAATATGATGGTTTACTCTGAAAAGGCATACTAAGGGATTTAATCTAGAACACTTTGTCAAGATCAGCTAATATCTACTCACCATCCGTTACCTATTAACGTTTTATATACTATCTATGCTATTAACGCAGTTAGTAAAAACATAAACGTTTGCCAAGCGTTCGCTGGAGATAACCTAGTATGCCTTTAATCTGCATTTCACAAGCCATAAATGGGTATTGCTGTGCAAATGATAGAGCTATTAATAATCCAATAAGGCAACTGGCCCTTTAATGACTGTGAAATGTTGTTTAAGTCAAAGAAAGAAGATACTCAGCATATACAGTGCAATTACAACTAAATATTACAGAACTAAACCCAGTCAAAAAAAATTATCAATTATTTTCGATTGTGTCATGTGTGCGCTCAAACTGAGAGAAATCCTTTCAGGGTTACCTGTCCTGGTGAGGGAGGGGATGGTGCCGAGGCGGAGGGCTCTGTTGAGGCGGCCAGGCAGCGAGGTGGGGGAAGCCTTGCGCTCTCGAGGACTCTGTTGGCAGTTGATGAGCGTGGAGAGGTTTGGGGGCGGGGTCGGGATGAAGGATTCTGCCAGGTCAGGTGACAGCAAAGGAGGCTGGCCGCTGTATGGGGGCACTGCTGAGCTGCCTGCAAGGTATCTGCAACACAAGAGCAACGGAACGGTCTACTACCTGAAATCCATTTTATATAAAACTCAAAAGGTTGAAATGCTACAGAAAAAGCAACAAACACTTGTGCTCATAATCATGTACTGTGAGAGAAGATAAATAAAGAACACTGAATTTAAATGTGTGATATGTGCAAAGAAAATAGTCTTAAATCTTATTACTGTCTCACACCAATGTCAATATATATCAATCTACATTCAAATATAAACTTTGAATGACAGTTATTGAATCATTGCACATACTGTGAATCAAAATTGAACAAAGCGGTGTGTTTGTGTTGAAAACAAACAGAGAATACAAATCCTTTCACCAGTTGTTTATTAAATTTCATGTACAGCAAGCATTCCTACAAATTCTTCAAATGTGGAGCCTGGCATTAAAAGCAAACACATCCACACTCAACATTTAAACACCCAGAACACAATAGGCTTCATTGGGTATGTTGCAGGAAAACTTTTAGCATGGACGGAGCTCCATTTCTGAGAAAAATAAAGTGGCAAGATTTGGAATTTAATTGAGTATTTTAGTGTTTCTGCAACACACGCACACACACACACACACACACATTGCAAAAGACACATATACAGCTGTGTTCAAAAAAGCAGTGTGTTTAAAAAAATGTAGTAAAGATCAAAATCCTAATAATAGCTTTTATTTCCAAACACGCAAATGCATTGGGGACATTGCACATTAAATTCCAAATCCAAATATGAAGAAACATTTGTCAAATGTTTCTATATCTTTACAGAAAGTTAAGAAAAAGGAATATTAGACTGTTCAAAAAAATAGCAGTGTCTGCATTTTTCTTTACAACTCAAACCTTTACTGTATCAACTGAAAAATGCATGAAGATTTAGCTTTCCTATGAATCACTGAACTAATATTTAGTTGTATAACCTCTGTTTCTGAGAACTGCTTCACATCTGTGTTGCAGGGAGCCGACCAACCTATGGCACCTGTGAACAGGTGTTTCAGCCCAGGACGATTGGACTACATTCCACAATTCCTCTGCATTTCTTGGTATTTGAATGTATCCAAACTGATCCATGGTATGCGATAAATAGACCCGACACCATAGTATGAGAAGCATCCCCATAACATGATGTCTGCGCCACCATGCTTCACTGTCTTCAAAGTGTACTGTGGCTTGAATAGGGGCCGCAGACAGTTTGTCAGACGACCCCCAAACACTGAATTCAAGCCACAGTACACTTTGAAGACAGTGAAGCATGGTGGCGCAGACATCATGTTATGGGGATGTTTCTCATACTATGGTGTCGGGTCTATTCATCGCATACCATGGATCATGGATCAGTTTGGTTACATTTAAATACTTGAAGAGGTCATGTTGCCTTATGCTGAAGAGGAAATGCCCTTGAAATGGGTGTTCCAAGTCAATGACCCCAAACACACCAGTAAGCGAACAAGATCTTGGTTCCAGACCAACAAGATAAACGTTATGGAGTGACCAGCCCAATCCCTGGACCTTAATCCAATAGAAAACCTATATGTGGTGAGTCTGGTGACATCAAAAATGCTGTTTTTGAGGCAAAACCAAGAAATGCAGAGGAATTGTAGAATGTAGTCCAATCGTCCTGGGCTGAAACACCTGTTCACAGGTGCCATAAGTTGGTCGACTCCATGCAACACAGATGTGAAGCAGTTCTCAGAAACAGAGGTTATACAACTAAATATTAGTTCAGTGATTCATAGGAAAGCTAAATCTTCATGCATTTTTCAGTTGATACAGTAAATGTTTGAGTTGTAAAGAAAAATGCAGACACTGCTATTTTCAGTCTAATATTCCTTTTTCTTCACTTTCTGTAAAGATGAAGAAACATTTGACAAATATTTGGATTTGGAATAGAATGTGCAATGTCCCCAATGCATTTGCGTGTTTGGAAATAAAAGCTGTGATAAGGATTTTGATCATGGCTCAATTTTTTAAACACACTGCTATTATTTTGAACACAACTGTAGATGTGAGACCATCATATAGTTAGCTACATACTAGATATCTATAGTAACAGTGTGGTAAACACATTAACAGTCATGGCTGCATGAGAAAAAAGGTAGTTCTATAACTAGTACGGTTAAAAACACCACACAATATGCTTGGAGCAATAATGCTTAAAAGTTATTAGTAACAGACCAGTTTAAATGTAGTGATTCTAGAGATACATGTAAAACAGCCACACAGCTTATCAGGTAGATACAGGAATACAAAAAGCACACAGACACACAAACAGATGGATGTACACTAGGCTAGATACTATGGATATATAATAACATAACATGCTGCATACTGGATCTTTATAGCAAACACAATTTTTAAAGAGGACCTATGATGCTTTTTGACTTTTATGACCTATAAACGTTGTTATGATGATTCATAGTCATGCTTAACCATACTAAATTATCAAATAATGACTTACATGCATTTCGACATATTCCCTGCTGACCGTCTGGGGTGTCTGTGCAGAGCACTAAACACTATTCTAGCCAGTCGAGAAGTCACGTGTTCAAAGCGGTCTACCCTTTCATAATTTGTGCCGTCGCATAAAACTTTGTGATGTCTCCACGCGGATGTTTCCATGTATGGTAATGCTGTCACTTCCCTGTTCGCGTCTGCCTCGCATCTGCCTCGCGCCCTTATAGGTCCATGCTCGCGCTTCCCGCCACTGAAAGTGTTCCGGAAGGAAGGTAACCAATCACAACGGAGTGGGGTTTGCAGGAGGGGGGGGAGGGGAGCGGAGATGGCCGAAGCACAGGCGGAGGGAGCCGAAGCACACACACTCAAGTGTTGACAGGATGTGCTGGATCGCCAAAATAAGAGAAAGAGCTTCCCGAAAATCTACATAGTTTTTTGTGATGTGATTCGTGTCAGGTTGCTCTATAGCAGTGTAAAACAAGAAATTAAGACCAGAAAAGTAGCATAATAGGTCCTCTTTAAGGACAGCATGTAAAACTTTGGCAAAGAGTGCATTTCAATATGTACCTGTAACTTACATACACAAACATACTATTATTGAAATGCATTTTCTCCTTATAACATTGAGAATGCAAACACCCATACACACACAATGAGGTTTAGACTAGTGTGAGCCTTAATGCAAATATATCATATTTATAACACTTAACAAAACTCTTCTCCTGTACACCATGCTTTGTTCAAATATTTTTGCTTATCTTGCCTTCATCAGGGTAGATGAAGGTGAGTCAATGCCTTATAAATAACCTACAACTGCATCCCAGGTCTTATATTTGGCAACACTTCAGTTGAAAAAAATGCCGAAAATAAAGCTCAACACTACAGCAGCATAGGCGCTGGTTTGTTTCAACAACATTTCTCGAAATACGGGACGCACAACATGGAATTTAAACCCCACAGTTACAGCACTCTACCAAATACAATCTGTAAAACACTCTAAAAAGGTAGTAGGTTTATTACTTTTTGAATTACATTCAAATAAATACCTGCCTTCACTCAATACATTCAAACAAAGTAAAACAAAGAACAGGTTTACAAAAAGATGGTGAGAAGAATAATGTTAGCGCATGCAACTAGTAGGTCCATCCGTGTTTAATACATCAATGTGTTAGACTGTTGGTAAAACACAGTGCATTCTTAAAGTGATCAATGGAAGCAAAAGCTAAGTGCTAATGCACTTTAATATTTTCAGTTGCAAATGGAAATGCAGCGCATCCAATAAAAAAGGTTAATATCTGAAAACATCAAAGATTAAGGTCTATCTTTTCAGGTGGGACTTGCCATCATCATCATCATCATCATCTTCAACCGCTTATCCCTGGGACTTGCCATTAACCGATAATATGTATTGTGCAAGTCTGGTATCTCTGACAATACTGAGTTGAGTTGCTTATCTTGGACGAGTGCAACATGTGAGGTAAAAACAAACTTAAAAATAAAAAAAACCTACTTATAACTTAGCAGGGCAATTGCTTACAGTTTGAAATTACACTAGAAATGTTTCCCCTCTAATATATTCAGTTGCAGTTAGCATGTTTAAGCCCTGACACAATAACGCCGCCATAACTACTACATCACTTCTACAAAATACCAAGACAAGCCAAACACCTGACTGGCAGGCACCATTTCGGCGCAGCAAAAAAAGGTTTTGCTGGGATTATCGGTTTACAGTGAAGTTCACTCATCATTTCAAGGCAGAGGGGAAAAAACTATGCATGATCGAAAAGGAAAAAACAGGGTAACAAGATGACGTCATTGTGGACTGAAGATTGGACTTAGAACAAATATAGAAATTGGGGAAAAACTTTTATGAACTAGTGTTTGTTTAGATTTTCATATCGTAAGAAGCAGACGAACCAGTCCTCACGGTAGTATATTTCAACATTCCTATTTAAAAAAAATAAACAAAAAAAATCAGTTCTAGTCTACCATTAGTCTCCTCATAGAGTCTACTGTTACTACTTTTGATCAATGTATACAAGTTTTGTTCGCGAATCATCCTTCACTACAAACATAATCACATTATCATGCATGGAAAAACACTTTCCAGCTCTAGACCTACATCTTCCTAAGAGATACATTACAGACCTCTAATCAATGGCTTCAGGAAAAAAACATGATGAACAATATTTTGAAATATCCAAGGCAAACTCTTTGTTCAGAGTTGAAATGAAGTGTTTACATGAGGGATGTGATTGTTCAGAATCCACATCTGGAGCTTGGCCTGCAGTGTCTCCACAAATTAGTGTTTCAAGCAATGAGTTGTAGTTAGTAAAAAAATAAAAATAATTCCACCCACAACTACACACCAAAATGTTAATAAATTAATGAGAATCAAAATAATTCTTAATATCCCAGTACAGTGAGAAAATAGAGTTTATACTACAGTAGTTGGGTAATATAATGTTAAACTCCCACTATGTTGGTTTTAATTGTGTTAGTTAAAAAAGAATTAGCAAGTAGTTGATCATAGATTCAAAAATGGAGAATTGACTAATTGTGGCACAATTTTCAAAAAAATTATCTGTATAACGTTCTTGTGAAGTCTTTGAGTTTGTAATTTATATTAGAACAGTGGTTGTTTCTTATAATTCATGTGTGGTTACAAGATTCAGGAAATAACCCATTTTAAAATGGACCAAGAAATCCGAAATCTATCATTGAGTTAATAACGGTTCTGTTACGAACCAGAGGGATTAGGAAATGAGCCGTTCATGGCAAACCATCCTATTTTTGTGTAATAATAGTAATACCCTCAACGTCAAAATTATTTGAACCTCCAAATACATCTGAACACAGCAAATGTACCTCTGTATGTGCATGAGCTCAAAAGAGAGATGGGCCACACTCACACTCCTATGCTTTAAGTTTACCATTCACAGGTCATCACATCACAGTCATTCTCACAAAGTAATTAAAAGGGAGGTTATAAGTAATTAATAGACAATGAATTAAAAACATGTTCTTTGATCTGTTGAAGAAGAAAAAAGTATAACACTGAATGTGTTCTGATTGGGTTCTAGTGACACAGACCTCTAATGGAAAGAGGAGGAGTCATTACAAATACCCATGTTTCAAACACACTTTGCACATTATTGTTCAGACTCTGACCTTCTATATCTGGTTCTTCTTGGACCCAGTGGTTTGCGAGTAGCCACAGCAGCGGCAAAGCTGACTAGGCAACAGAGGGAGATGGTAGTGAGTTTGGCTGTTTCCACCCAGGACAGGTCAGCAGCGGCAGTCAAGTAGCTCTCAGCCAGGTAGAGGCACAGGATGAGGAACCACAGGACAGAGGCTACAGCATCGATTCTCCTCAATCTGCAAATGTAAGAACACATGAGCTTGCAAAGTTTGCTTCTGATCATATTCAACTAGACTACAAGGACCTTAAAATGGGTAGCGACTGCTTACCTTACAGGTCCAGCTAAGAAGACAGCAGTGAGACAAGTCAACAGGCCAACAGAGACGACAGCCAGCTGGTTGTCCCTGCCATGTTGCCACAGCAGCGTGGCATTCCCTATGGCATTGTCAGGGAGCAGCTCCAGCAGACCCTGCCATACAGGCACAGCTCCACTGCTTTCATTGTGAGGGGTCGATTCATTGGAGGGTGTAGGCTTTGGAGGAACCACCCCACCGCTTAGTGTCGGTGGGCCACTAGATGTAGTCGGCTGGACTGGCACTTCAAAGAAATATGTGGCAAGTAGGAAAGCGCATATCAGGAAGGTGAGTGCCCGCAACAGTACGACCCCCACTGGAGAAGACACAGAGTAGGAGCTCTGTAGGAAGAGAGAACATGTTTTCATTGTCAATAAACAATTTTAAAAACATATGGAAATGAATAAGCCATTTTAAAAATGAATGTTGAAATATTCTAATATAATTTTTTTTTTGTAGTGGCATGAAGTAATATTCATTCAGATTAAATCATTACAGATCCATACAAAACAATAGTAAGAACAGTATAAATTGTGGAAATATCCTTTTTATATTGATTATAAAGTAAAAGCAACAGGTTATAATTAGCTGTGGACTGGACATTTCTTTTAAGTGCAGGAACATGTGAATATCTGGTTCCGAAGCTAGAGTGGAAACTTCAGAAACAAAACGCTTTAAATGGAAATAAATGCATGACTAGGTCCCTCTGCTGGTACAGCGTGGATAATTTACTAGCAGTAACAATATTAACCAATGTTTTAATGAAATGTGAGTGGTCCTGCGTTTTTTTTGTTGCTTAAATAAATCATCAATTCTGGGTAAAGAAACATTTTGTATTCCACATGTTCCACTGAACAACAGTGAGATAAACTGACCGACTGAAATTCAGTGCACTTTACATGTCGTTCCTTCTCTGGTACCGTCAACAATCAATTTCACTGCAGAAGAGTGACTTTGCCTCAAGCTGTTCTAACATCTGAGGTACCATCATCATTTGAGTCAGTCTTTGGCAGAAATATAAAACACTCTGCACGTCACAGCATACAGTTACCTATCAAGTCTTATTGTATTTTATATCAATTCAATAATTTTGGCTTTTTTGGGCCTTTCACTGACCTTTACAAAGCCCTTGTCTGTTTCTCGGCTGCATCGAGGCTGGTGGTTTAGGAGTACTGTTCGAAGTTGGCGGTTTTGATACTTGATGTAGTACTCCACTGCTGCCTGACACGGCCTGCATAACTTATAGGTCTGCTCCAAGTGGTGCTTGTAGGCTTCAATTTCCTCATCGTAGTTCTCCTACAAAGAAAAAACAATAACAGATATAGTGTTTACAGCTGTTGGTCATGGTACACAAGAAAACAGTGTTTTTATTAACAGAAAAGAGCACAGTACATACATCATCCCTTGGGATAAATGAGGCCAACTGCTTGATCTTTACAGACTGGTTGTTATTGCACTTTCTGCAAAGCAGCATCTGACAGTTGACCCACTGCAGTGTCTTGGGTGTCCCAGGTGAGGGGAGGCTACCAGTTATTCCATGGTTCAGATTCTCCATGTACTGAGCTGGTATGGGTTTGTTGTAATCCCCATTCTGAAAACAAATTATTAACATAAACAATTTTGTTAAATAAAAACTGAAAAATCACAGTTTACAGCACTGGAAATACGAAAAACTAATTCACTGCAGTTTACTGACATGCCAAAAGAGTCCATCAGGTGTAATGTCACTTTAGGCTTACCTGTTGGAAGCCATTGTACTGGTCACAGTTGGGACAGTCCCAGCAGTTTCGGTTCCCATAGGGCACCACGTTGTTCTGATTACAGAACCAGCAGTTCACATGTGCATGGTCCGGCTTTTTTCTGTAAATAAGAAGTGGATTTCTTACATGGTGCACCTCGACACTGCTTATCAAAAAACCGCTCATGCGATTCTGGAGGTACACACACGAGGTACACACCAGACATCACAAAGTTATTTGACCATGGCTCTGTTCTTGTTCTATTGACCAAGTAGCTAGTCTACCGAGAATCTGCTAGTGTTTTATTAACGACACGCTCATTTATTCATATGTTTAGTGAGTGGAACGCACAGGCTAGGATCGACCATGTCAATCTGTTTGGAGGTCTTGGCGTGCAAAAGTTTAAGACGCACCGAGCTAGATAATGCAACCCAAAACGGTCACAAAAGTCAATATTGTATACAAGTAAGAACGCTATTGTTTACAAACTACAAAACCTACATACAATGTACAGTACACTCGTGGAAATCACCGTTTTTATTTACGTTAGTCACAAAACAAGCTAGCATGAAGTTAGTTAGCAACACGGCTAGCAAAGTTAGCGCTCAGGCTAACGTAGATAAATACACCACTCTTACGAAATAGGAAATACATTTAGACATTTTCAATTGCACAATTATCTCCCAAATGTCACTATTACGAAGCACCAATGCAAACTGTAAACACTTTTATTTAAACTTGTAGTAACGTTAACGGATAGAGCTAAAAACAAAACGCCGCGGTACAGATCAGTGAAGTTACCTTGTGGCAATTTTGTAAATCAGCGATCCTCCGGCGACAAACGCTGTAGCTCCGACTCCACCGTACATTAATTCAGGGTACTCCAACAGAAGCTGATTAAACGCTTCCATCTTCACTGAAAATAGCAGGAAGTAAGCTAACAAAACAAGAAAAATGTAGCGTTGTAACAATACCGCTAAACACGGCGCGGGAGCGCACGCGGTAAGCGATCGGCTTTTGTTCACGCCCATGCAACGGAAACGGACGTGCGTAACAGCCTGGCCTGCTAGCTTTTTTGTCATGCTCTCTTTTCGACATTATCGTCCACTGAATCCACCTTTGATTAAACTACAAAGTAAACAGAAAACGCTTAACCATAATTTGAGTGTGTTGTGTGTAAGTGTGAAAACATTTAAACATCTCAATCAATCACACTTTGCTTTGACTCTCAGCGCAGGCTATATGTGGCAGGAGAGTAGGGTATAGTGTTGGAATGTGGCAGAGGGCAATTTTTTATTCCTTTGCCATCGCATAGTTTTAACCCCTGATAGCCCACTACTGTAGTGGTGCTCAAATAAATACAATCATATGCTGATATAGCCGCATCTTATCCTCCACTGTGATAGATAATATCAAATGTCATGGCAAAAAGAGAGGCTGAAATATCTGTCATAGGCTACTTGTGTTTTGATATAGGCTACAGTAGATATTTTTAACGCAATTCAACAATAATTTCAATCTTGACCGAAAAATTATGTTGAAGTGCTATGCTAAGACATAGGTAAGCTTTTGCTCATTACTAGGCCTACTATATGCTAATACATCGATATAATATATTAATATGAATAGAAATTAATCAAACAAACAGGCGAGAATTGAAACAGCAGCCTTAGGCCTAATTAAGCTAATAGTAGGGATAAAGTCAACAAATGATAGTATTTGATGCAAAAATACAATTTTATTTGAACAAACATGATGTATTTTACATCAAGTAAACATTCATATCATCGAAGTAGGAAAAAAACTGAAGTGCTTTAGTGTCAGCAACTTTTGCATGGCAACTTGGAGAATGGGATAAAACCAGAACAAATAAATAAATAAAATAGTAACAAATGTTAAGTTCCATTAAAAAATAATAGACAATTATAAAATCACAAAAGTGTTACAATAAAATAAAAACACCCAAAGAATTAAAAAAAATATATTTTGTCCATGTAAAAATAGGTCAAAACTCAGGCTCAGACATAGGCTAAGTCAGCTGTCTTCACACACTTGATCTGTGCCCTTTCACAGGCAAAACGATTAGGTTACTGACAGTAATTACTTGGCATTTGAAAATGTAGCCTATCCCACAGCTCTTAGGCCTATAAAAAGTTAATTAGGCCTATTAATCAATTGCCTAAATGTAGCAACTTATCAAACCATCGAACAATTAGGCAACTTTACCTGACAAACGAATGACAGCCCAACTGAAATGGTGAAACATTAACTTTGAGTCCGTGAACTAGCTTGTCAATGGTCAGAATAACTCACTGGTCAAATGAATAAGCGAGCGGAGCCTCCGCTTGCCTCGCATATGAGGTGAACGGCTGCTGGTGGTGGTGGTGGTAGTTGCATGCAACAACGGCGCTTCCATCTGGACTCAGCGACTGGCTCATCCCGCCATAGGTGGACACGTTGTGGGGCACCAGCACCGGCGGGTGACGGTGGTACGCGCCGTAGGGATGGCTGGACATACGGGGGTGCCCGGCGAAGAGCTGATGGGGTGCTGCCGTTGGGTAATCGTTCGGGTGCAGTGACGGGCTGGGCTGTAGGATACCCCAGGAGCCGCTCACACAAGGCGGCAGGTAGAGCGGCTCAGCATAGTCCACGGAGGTCCCCGTCAGGTAACCGGGCACGCTCGGGGGGTTGTAGGGTCTCCTCACCCTCCTCCGCCGCCGGTAGTTCCCCTTCTCAAACATGTCCTGAAACGCGGGGTCCAGCATCCAATAGTTGCCCTTCCTGTCCCCGCTGCTCTCCCTGGGCACCTTGACGAAGCACTCGTTGAGGGACAAATTGTGCCTGATGCTGTTTTGCCAGCCTTTCTTGTTCTTCTCGTAGTAGGGGAACTTGGAGATTATGTAGTCGTATATTCCGCCAAGGGTTTGTCTGTTGTCGTGGCCGTCCTTGATGGCCATGGCGATGAGAGCCACGTAAGAATACGGTGGTTTCTCCAGCGGGACGCTCTCCTCCTTCCCCTTTGGATCTTTGGGCTCCACGGGGGGCGAGTTGAAGCTAAGGTCCAGGAGCTGCACTCCCCGGTCGGTGTGGGAATTATTCTCCTCCGCATCCATGGCTCAGGTAGCCTATCCTATCCGCTGGCTGGTCCGTCCAGCTGGGGAGCAAGAAGATGCAGAAAGGCAGAAAGGTTGTGACTTTGTCCACAGGTGTACAGTACACGCAGAGTCCTCCCACAGGTGCAGCGCGCGGCACATATTGCTCTCTGATGTCGCCGAGTTTCTCACACTGTTTGTGCTACTGTATCGAACTACTGTGCAGCGTGTTTATTGAACCAGGGGTCAGGGGTTCAGTATTCAAAATATCCCCACACTGGAGCGATATGATCAAAGACTTAAGAGCCCCATGTGTTTACACACGGTGCGTTTGATGTTCTGTGTAGTCCAAGATTTTTACAACAGCTGGTCATATCACAGTCTCTGACCACTGTGACCCTAAATTAAGCATTTATTTAACAGTGATACAAGGCAGGCTAGGCTATGTTCAGTTTACAGTGTCATAAAACAGATATTTTCACTTTTACATTTACAAGAAAAAAATAACCAAACACTTAAAATCCCATCAAAATGTCTAGGCTATATTAATATTAAAGTAAAGTCTATTTCATCCTAAATTTTAAAAAAGCTCAGAAAGTTTTTGTGGGACCAGTTATTTTGTACAAGCCCAAAAAGTTATGCTCTTCATTCTGCTCTTGTATTCATTGTTATGCAGCTGAAGCATTTATTTTAAGGTACTGAAGCACTTGTCCCATAAGCTTGTAGGTAGGGGAAACATCTAACTTACATGAACAAATGTGAAATCAACAAACCTTGTCTTATTTTTATTAGGCCTCCTGCTTATGTAAGGATATTGTTTAAGATATTTTATGAGGTGTTTGTTACCTAAAGTGAACTTTAAAATAACCTATGTACTGACACACACACACACACACACACACACACACACACACACACACACACACACACACACACACACACACACACTTGGGTATTTCCAGCATAGGCAGAGAAGTACTGATGCTTGCAGGTATCAGAGCCCAGCATACCACCCACATACAGTGAGGCATGAACAGCAGGCCCGTCTGTCCGCTGAGGATGGAAGATAATGATCGCTTGCTCTCACCAGACAGTCTGTCTCCCTTGAACTGATAGGGAACACACAGATCTCCAAGAAGGAGCAACCAGTGGGGAAGCAAACATGTCTTTGGCAGGAATAGGGGGCATTTTGGGTTGGCCATTGTTATCACTGCACTACACTATGAATTGGAGTAACTCTGAATACTTATTTTTTAATACTGTAGTAAATAGGTGGTGGATTGTTTTTCCAAATGTATTTATAATACACAAGATTGCACTTAATAGACTATACAATTGATACTTTGAAGTGCTATAACAAGCATTTATACGTAAGACTGTCAAACAGGGTGGAAATAGATGTAGTCTACACCCATGTTTTATATGAAAAGTAAAGATTCGTTATGCATGGTCATCAAGGGTCACATAATAGTATCGTTTGAACATAATCAATAGGAAACTCTGGGCAAAGAAAGTTTTAGGCCACCCTGCACTGTAAACTGTAAAATGTATTTGACTGTGCAGACCTCTGGTGCATGTAACCAAAGTAGAAATTATGATAATCTTCTGGAAATTCAGTACATGTTCTTGGGTATAGGAGATACTTTTCCTGAATCTGGAGAACTTAAGCTCACACTCTGGTCGAGCAAAGATCCTGATAGACTCATATTTCTCATCTGACTTCCGTCTCTGATTTCTAATTATATATATATAAAAATGCGAAACAGAAGCTGGACATCCCACTGTCCTTTTTCTCACAGAGAAAGCTAGATTTACCTCCTGATGTGATATGAGTTAAGCGAGGCGAGACTTTTTTAAATTTATATTTGAAGGGATTTAAAGCTGGGATGAAGGATTTGAGGAGAAAATGGCAGTTGGGATAGAGATTCGAATCCAAATACCTCAAGAGCCTCGCTCTGATTGATCAAAGTGTACACAGCTCATGTTAACTTTGACCAATCAGAAATCACATACCCCAGCTTTAATTCTGTTGATTATACTGTAATTGCGATTTTTTTAAAGGTCACTTCTTCTATTTTCAATACAGTGAAACATTTTTTGTCAATCCTACTATAGCGTTCCCTCTTTCTCTGTTCCAACGACAATTAAGGGCCTCAGAGCACACACAAGATCAAAGAATGATTAGAGTTTTGAGGAGAAGTTTGTCCTTGATGTTCTCCGGTTATTTCTTGCTAAATCAGACTTGTATCAAACATGCCACACTGTTGCTCTTGCCTGGGAGGATGAAACGCTATCAAAGAAGAAATATAAGTTGATGATGTGAACTCCTGTTCAACTACAGAAAAAAAGTTGAGACATGTAGTGTGTATATATAGCATACAGTATATATTGATAAAGTGTTGCTCCACCTGAAGCGACACTAAGGGGACTTTAAATTTGTAATAAGTATTTCTTAAAGCAATAAAACAAAGGTACAAAGGGCTATTTTGGCAAGTTACCAGCAACCAGGATGAGCACATGAAAAATAAACATTGGCTTTCGAATTGCTTCAATCAGGGACTTCCCTGCAGTCATACCACAAATACCTTTTTAAGCACAGATAGAAACGACACAGCTGCACTATAGTCCAGACTCCAGAACAACTCCTCTTAACAGATCAGGTGGCTCAACTCCTTTACCTTTCTTCTCCCTGCATGTTGACTTGGGTTGAAAAGGCTGAAGGGTTTGTGTGCTACGAGGCTGCAAAAAGGCTCCCAACATTTTGAGGTTGAGGCGACAGGATACCTTGATGCTTGGAAATGAAATGAGGGATGTCCAACTACAAACATTTTCTTCCCAGCTACTTCATTTAAAATAATTTATCCTCCGGCCAGTATCTCACTAGACAGATCAAGGGATGGATTACCGTCCACCAGAAAAGTAAACAGTGATAATGTTACACCAGTTACTATGGCCGGGCTGTAACATGTTACTAAACAATCAATGTCATGTGAAAATGAATGGATTATAATTCAACCTGATTTTTTTTTTAAACATTTTATTCATTATATAGTCAAGTGGATTTTGAAATGTATCGTCAAGAACTGGTTACACATGCACAGAAAATAAGTATGTATAGTTTGACTGCAGCACGGCGAGCATGTATGATGTTTGACTGGCCATGGCACCTGTGCCAGTAATGAAAGGATATGTGTTGTGTGGTCTGTCTCAACACAAGCGCATGTGGCAGACTCCTCAGTTTACAGTAGTCATTTTAGGCACCACTCCCAGACCTCCTTAATCCATGGATTACAAGAAACCTCACTTCCTCTATTAGCGACAGACCAAACAGCACACTCGTTTGAGCTTGATCTAAAGTGACAGTCACACAGACAGACAAAAAGTCGGCTTCGGAGTCAAGAGTTCTGAGGCACAAATGTTGTCTGCCACATTTTACATTACACATGCACTACCCTCGCTATCGCCACCCCCATCCTGAACACATGGCTCTATGTGTGTATGGACAGTTCCCAGGTGGTGATCATTTCTTTCACTCCTCTTACACTGCGCGTTGGCTGAATTCTCATGCTAGGTGTAATGAAATACTTGAGTTCCCTGTTAAGTTCACGATGCCATTGATCCGTGCCTCCTGCTGTTATGCATCCCTTTGTAAGGTTCTACATGATGGCCTGTCAGCCAGTCTTGCTCTAGCCCGCATCTCCACTTAACCACTCCCAAATCCAACCTCCACTTCTCTTTTTCTCTTTTGTGTATGCCTAAACTGAGCGTATCACATCAACAGAGTCCCAGCTCATAGAAGATGGACCACTGTTAGTGTATGTAAAAAACGTCAGATCTTTGTTCTTTGCTATTTGACATACATCCTCCTCAAATGTTATCTAATGAATAACTCCAAATATAGCCACTGTCTTATATCTTGGTTTGGTTTGTAAGATTTCCTCGGAATAGTTTTCCTTAAATAGTGGTTATCTATCATGGCCTGACACTTCACGGTTGAGACAAAATGTGTCATTCTAAGGTTTGAGGTAAATACAACACTGTTTTGTGTCATAATAAGATCTCTGCCAAGATAAAGTCAACAAGGATTCCTCAGTGACAGATTGCATGCTGACAGCTTCTTTGTTACATGAATGATCATCATCCACGCAGAGGTTTAAAAAAAACTCTGTGTATCATTTAATAGCTTCCAGTTTTTCTATAGGCTAAGCAACCTTACCAATTTGAAGCCCCTTACAAAATCGCAGCGCTTGGGCAATGTTCCATTTTAAAGGGACTTCTCAGCCTCTATATTAAAAAAGTTACAAAATAAAACTTGAGAGCATCCTGTCTGACTTGTTTTCTCCATCCTGGTCAACCTGTTGCCACATGTGCATGCCCCTAGTTTGAAGCAGATTTTGTTTCTATTGTACGCTCTTCCACAGAACAGCTGGGGTGTTGAGAGGCTGATCTCTGATAGCAGTGAGTTTTGTGACATGTCACTGACAAATGAATTCTATCAAAGTCAACTGAGCCTCTCCCAGTTGGCATGAGTTTCGTGACTCAGGTCAGATCACATTTATATGATAAGGACACTGACAAATACCACCCTTGCCTGAGTAATCACTACACAGGTTCCCACATGAAATCCATTTTTTTTTTTACCTTTGCTTTTCAGCTCTCTTGCACACTTTGTAACTTTCATTGCAGCATTACAACTAGATTGCTGATTGCTTTTATTAAAATACATTAGGCTAACCTTACTTGGTTAAATTCTCCACATGGTAAAACTTCTAGTATTCAGTTTGTCCGCTCACAAAATTAGTCAGTTTTCCAACTTTTAATTGTTGTCATGTTCTCAGCAGGCAAACATCCATGTGAACAAAAGCAGGCGTTATACATGAAAAATGACAGCTCCACCTACAACTTGGAGACCACATCGTACATGGTGATGCCCATTATCCAGCAAACCCCTTCGACACCACACTCTATGTCCTGAAGAAAGGACCGAAGCCAAGACAGGCCATGTGATTTCTTACACCGGTTTTACAATTTATTTTTAATTTTCATGCATGCAAAAAGGTCAAAACGATCAACAGTCGTTTCTGTAGCATGCTAGCACACATTCCATCTTCTTTGCTTTGAAACCTTTTCATGTTTTAACATCATGCAGTCGTTCAGTAATTGTTTATTTGTTACTCTCCCCTGCCATCTTGTGGACGTGAATGGAAAGCACATCTTTAATTCAGCCGAGGCAGATCCCTGAAGCATGGATGAAATGATGGGATGGAGGGCCAGAAAAGACACAGTTTTAACACCTTACAACTCCAATCATCTTGATACTAAATTTGATGAGTGATGTGTGAGAAAAAAAGATTTAGGTTTTTATTGATCCCCACAAGGGAAATAATAGTCAAGTAAAATAATGAAGCAGAAAAATTTGAACTGTATTATAGAAATCAAATGCAAAAAAATAAAACACGTTAGTTGTTGTTCCAACTTCTGTCAGCAGAGGGCAGCAGACTGACACTCTTGAGGCAAAGCAAAGGCATGAACCTGCTTTTTGTAGAACCTGCCGACATTGAATGTAGCGATGGTTTGACACTATCCTGTGTTCTATATATTTTAAAATATAGTGTTTAAATAAAAAAAAGTTGTATTCCTTTCCAAGCAAACACAATATTCTACCCCAAAATCAAGAAAGATTATCATCAACAACAAAATAAAATCTAACAATACATCTCATCATGACACATTTTATATTATAGGTTTGGTGTATCCCATGGAATCTTAAAAGTCAATTCAACACAACACAACAGACACATCCTGTATAAGGCTGGTATACATGTTTTTCGACCTACTTTTAGAAAATGCAGCAGATTCGTTTGGCTTTAACCCTTTGCCAGGACACCAGACTTAAAAAACAAGGACTAGGGATGTAGGCTGGAGGATCCTTTATGTGTTAATACACTGTGGGGTGTAACCCATTAATTAAAAAATCATCAAAACAAAAGGGGGGCAACTTCTAACCCAAGCACAAGTATAAAGAATGTTTTGCCTATTTCATGGATTCTACTTGAATGCTTGAAAATGTGTTGTGCTTTGCCCCATGGTGGCTTCATAGTTTTAATGCTCTCTGATTGGGTGAGAAGGTTGGTAAACAACATCCAGTGTTGGACCTGGTGACCCCATCAAGTTTTCATCATTCCGACACGTCCCATTCCAGATTACTTTGAAGTAAAAGACAAAAAGAGGAAAATGTATCCCCGGGGCCTTTGGAATTCACGCGAGGAGCCACAAAAACAACACTTCATCAGGGGCACCATACCGAATGGTGATCAGCAATATATGGGGGAATTCAAATGAGAAGCATTGTGTGAGGGAAAAAGCCAAAGAGATTTGTCTCGTCCGTGGCCCCTTCCTCCTTTTCACCGTCCTCTCATGACTGACTTTGATGTGGGCAAGATGATTGAAAAACAATGCGGCCCAGCTCGACTTAATTCTAGTGGAGAATAGGTTAGTAGGATGAGTGGGTGGGAAGGGGAGAATGCAGTTTCATAAGAGAAAATCACATTTCTGCCGGTGTATCAATCTGCCAAGGAGAGGAAGGGAGGGTGGAGGAGAGAGGGAGGAGGGCGAGGAGGAGATACAGGGCAGGGTAAAGTAAGTGGGGTGTGAGAATAGGGGCTCCAGTTGATCGCTCTTTAGAAATGGCCCCCTTCTCTCCTGCTGGGTCCTGCTCAGCTCTTGTCCTCCTGGTACAATGCTGGTGGAGCGGCTGTACCCCCACCCCCTCCACCACCACCCCACAACCCCCCCCCCCCCCAGTGTGCCCCCCAACTGCCCTCCGTGTGCTGGTGCTATGCTGACAGCCTGGACCCCAGACCCCGGCATATGGAGGCCAGACCAAGAAGCCTGTGTCCCCAATGTGCTCCACAGCTGGGGCCCTGCTTGAGTGGGCAGTGGAGCTTCATGCAACCACATGCTCTCATCTGACTCCCTTAACCCTCGCTGGTAAACTACTTTCATTTGTGAAGACAAGCAGAAAATTGACAGGCTTATAGGGTCAGTTCCTGCAAATTATGAAAAGAAAAATGCTTAAAAAAAAAATCTAATGCCAGCAGGCCAAGCAGATACAGTTGGTTTCAGATATCTGCCTTTGAGATTTCTGCCACCTCCTCAATACAAACATGTTTTTTACAGCACAAATGATAACCTATCATAGGACAATGCTGGTTGCTCATTGCTTTTTAGTTACTTTTACATTTCGGGAACACTTGTACAACTGGCGTTCAACATTTTGACTTGTCATACAATAGCACCTTAAGCTTTGAAGCTTAAGGTGTTGGCTTGAAATGTGTTCCCCTCACTTTTTCTATCTTATTGTAATAAAGAAGAAATTAATCATCAAAGACACCCTTATACATTGTGACAACCGACCCCATCAAGGGTTGTCACACACTATGGGGTTGTTTGTCACAATGTTATCTTAATGGGAATAATCTTACTTATACTGCTTTCAAAGCTGTATGAATAATGTATTTAATTTGGCTGATCGCAGTTACCTCAATGTATAGGCCATATGATCAAACGTGCAACCCTTGTGGCTTTGCAAGACCTGCATCAGGTCAGGACTTTGCCAGGTCATAACTTGTGACGTGAATGTTTTTGCTTGTGACATGAATGTTTTTGCATGTCTCAAATTCTTTTTTCCTTTTCTAATAAATCCAATCTCAAATCAGGGACTCTTTTCACAATAACAATAAATGATGACAGCATCGCTTTTGACAAGTTTTCTTGCAAACTGCGCAGATACACATTTGAGTGCTACATGGCTCACACTCAAATTTGTCGTTTGATATTTTAGCGCAGCGGCCATAAATAACTAGCGCTTTAACCTTTAATATTTTGCTCAATACAACTTTGATGTCACTTCAACTAGGCACTTCATCAAGCAGAGGCAGAAGAATACATTATGGTATGAGACGTGTGAAAAAGTGCGATGTCATGTCAATTCAAGTAAAATATCAGTAATATTTGTTTTCAAGAAGTGTATTATGAAAAGATACGGAAATGGGCTGTATCTGTAAAAAAAACAACCATTTCCTTTTACCGTCCATTGCAGGCCATTGGACCGCCATGTAAACTGAGCTCCAGCAGCTGGGCTATTTATACTTTACACACTTTGTACAAATCATGATCTTGACCCCATGAATCAAACTATGAAGCAAGTACACTCGTTGGTTGCAGCGAGAGCTTTGGTTTGTGGCCTGTCCTCAACCTCTCGATTCTGACACAAACTAATGTTGACTCATGGAAGGAATATGTGGCCATTCTGATGCAAATGGCAGCTTTAACCACCTACTTAACCACATAGCCCTCGCTCTCTATACAGCTCCACTCATCCTGATCCCAATGTGTGTGTGTATGTGTGTGTGTGTGTGTGTGTGTGTGTGTGTGTGTGTGTGTGTGTGTGTGCGCGTGTGTGTGTGTGTGTGTGTGTGTGTGTGTGTGTGTGTACGTGTGTGTGTGTGAGTGAGTGAGTGTGTATGTGTGTGTGTGTGTGTGTGTGTGTGTGTGTGTGTGTGAGAGAGAGCGACTAAAGAGCATAGACAGAAAAAGGGAAAAGTGGTCCACAAGATGAGGATGCTGGGAGGAAGCAATTGATAACTTTTATTGAATAAAGTTAAGTTTTCTCATTATTCTGCATTTTAAAGGTGGAGTCGATGAGTCTCGAGAACGCTTGTTGTCAAATCACTTTTTTGTCAAAATCAGTAAATGTCTCCTCACGATCTGCCACCTGTACATACTGTTTGTGCACTGAAAACAGGTCTTGTGTTAATACACAGCAAAGGCTCTGTAAACTGGTATGTAAACAAAGGGAATGTTAACAAAGGGGGACCACCAGATAGCGGATTATGAGGAGATATTCACTGATTTTGACAAAAAGTGATTTGAACAACAAGTATTCTCCAGAATCACAGACTGCACCTTTAAAGATGTGTTTTTGGATTTTTGTTAGCTTTCAGGGTGATTGTGCTCGTTACCTGTCTCGGTGGCCTTAGCTGTCAGGCTTGTGTTGATGGAGGCAAGGGTCACCAGTTAGGAATATGACCCTTTAATACCAGTGGGATGCTTGCTGCTTGGCCTGGCATGGCACAATACAGTGCCGGAGCAAGGACAGGTGGTCATTAAAACTGCTGTAATCCCCTTCATGAATAGCACATGGGCAAGAAGACAGAGAGAGAAAGCGAAGGATGGAGAGATAGGGGGAGAAAGACAAAAGATAAACGGACAGACAGGGCAACAGGGAGAGAGAGAGAGAGGTGAGGATGGGGGGCGTTTGATGCCTGGACCATGGGGCTCTTTAGCAGAGTCTGCGGGCCGTGCTTCAGAGCGGATGTGTTAACAGTTTTGGGTTCAATGGAGGGAGAAATCCCCACAAAGGGAGGTGTACAAATATTGTGGGAAATCCGTCCGCTCTTTAATATTTCATGAAGGCCCACAATCTATTCATGGGACTCCATTCCTTTGGAGGGGCCCACATTCAGGCTCACTCCGCAGGCTCAATGGGCAGCCCTTAATTGAGTGCCCGCTCATTCTTCATCTCCCTGGCAGATTGTTCCCCATGAAAGCCCCTGCCTCTTCATCCTCCTCTTCTTTTCCCTGAGTGGCCAAAGAAAAGGGGGCATGCCTTGCTGGTGGTGCATGTGGGAGGGTGAATAAGTGAGGGAGGGGGGCTAGTTGTGGATCAACAATGATAATAGGGGATGGTAGCGTGCAGTGAGGTGGGGGTAGGGGGCTAATCCTTTGGGTGGGTGACGGAGAGAGGGATGGGTTGCATTCCCCTAGATGGCAGGAGTGTGTGTGGTAGCCTAGTCTATGTGTCTTTTTTGTCTATTTAGATTGTGCATGTAGAGGCCAACATAGATGAACAAAGATTGTTGACCAATCCAAATATTAAAGATAAGGAGGGTGAACACTATCACATTTTTATCAGGCATTTCATTTTATTAGATCAACAGCAGCAGCTCATACAAGGCTGTTTGGGGTTCTAGCTCCTCTGTGCGAGAGATGTGTTTAATGAAACACTCTGAATTTACACATCCATTTACTCGTCTAGAACAGCTCAGCCTATGAAAACAGTTTTTTTAATGTATTCTGTGGCCTTGGACATTTAGAAAATGAGTTTTAAACAAGTGGACATTTCAATTCAGGGTAGTTCATAAGCAAGATGCTATCGAGTTGTATTTTAGAAAATGTAGGATCCATTGTTTTTTGGAGCTTCACCCATAATAGAGACTAAAAGTAAGGACATCTGTGAATCCATATCCGTTTGGAAATCAAAACACGAAAAACGAAAAAAACTGTTTGATTTCATTTTTTAATTATTTGTTTCATTTAAAAAAAATAAAAAACGGACTGTTTTATTCAAAATATGCCTGTTGAACATGAATTGATTGCCATTTCTTATTGTTTATTTTCCATGTCGCCCTTTACATACGATAATGGGAAAGGAGACAAACAGAAAATGTAAAAAATGTGCATTTTCATTTTTGAAGTTCCAAATAATAATTTATATTAATCAGCGGGTTAAACTGTCCCGCTGCCACAATGCCACGAGCTATGCGCGGCCAGAGCCATGATGGCTCGGACCCATAGACTGTTTTCTGACCGTGGCTATCTCCGTCTTTTAAGTAGGCTAAAGCCTCTTGTCGGTAGTGGAAACGCATGGCAGATCTAGTAGGATAACCCATGCCGAACCGTGCCGAACCGAATTGTGCTGCTCAGAGGAAACGAGGCATGATCTAAACAGCGACATACATACAGCTATTGATCCAGATCAAAACGGGACAAACCACCAAATGTTTAATCTTTATTGAGAGGGGAAACATATTTTGGCTGGCTGCCAAAGGCTGCTATGTCATTGTCTCATAGGCTACCATCAAGAGCCTTATTTTACAAAAAGCT
The DNA here is from genome assembly GCA_949357725.1 of Hyperoplus immaculatus. NCBI lineage: Eukaryota > Metazoa > Chordata > Actinopteri > Uranoscopiformes > Ammodytidae > Hyperoplus > Hyperoplus immaculatus. Next base: position 24,533,482 of record OX442360.1, on the reverse strand, counting down.
CAATTCAGATAGCCTATAGCCTAAACTTGTACAAAATATAGCCTCGACAAGTTTCTTCTTTCCTCGACACACACACACACACACACACACACACACACACACACACACACACACACACACACACACACACACACACACACACACACACACACACACACACACACACACACACACTTTGACTCGGCAAGTGAAGTGAAGACAGGGAAAAAAGAGAGACAGAGACGACGATCGTCTCAGACGCAATTTTCTCTCGTGGACCTAACCAATAAAAATGCTTTCATATGCAGCTGTCTGCACTGGGGCTCATGCCTCAGCTGATCACGAGTATCAATAACATTATCAATAATGTAGGGTGTGTCCCTCAGTTCCCAGTGCGATGCTGACGTCCGCACGTAATCGGTGATTAGGCCTAATGAATGAAGAGTAAAACAAACATTTATTAGATGATTAGGCTATGAGACAATTACCTACCTTTGCGCAATGGTTAAGTTCGCCTCTGAGCGCTTCTTTCACTAAATTGAAACATGTATTTTTCAAAATCAACATTTAGGCCATTATTCTCATATTTGATATCCTGGTCATGAAATGTGATTAAAAATTGATAAAAACGTGTTTTAGTAAAATACATAATGTAGATGAGAGGATGATTATTAAAAAAACAGGTCACTTTTCGTTTTTCCTGTTTTGATTTCCAAACGGATATGGATTGAACGGAAGGTACACGGATTATCTGTGCCTCTGCTGCTTCAATTTCATTATTATATCTGTCATTGCTGAGTCCCTCAACTGGACAGTGTTATACTAGATCTCTGGAGTTCTACTTTAAGTGCACTGTTGTTCTTAATTTTATAGAGAAAAATGTTAGAACAAAATGTACGAGTGCACACTCCAAGTATTTGTGAATTCAGTGCTGATTCATCCGGACAATAGCGAAGCTTTCCACATCTCATTTTCCTTGGTTTTAACATCTCATCACTCCAATGTGGCCAAACGTCTTGGCAATGCCTTCAGTCATGATAAAAAAATAAAAGCAAGTTCACCCAAGAACATTTGGATTTATTGCTTTTGATCTTCTTCTTGTGATAGACCACGTGTAAGTTGAGTATGCAGAGTGGTCCAATAAAACCCTCTTGTGAAACAGGGCGGTTTTGCTGTAGCTCGCAGAATCAGATCTCTGGCAGAGCAACTCTTGTGTTATTCAGACTGTGTGGATGAAGATCTTGAAGATGAATGTTAAGACCTGCTCATAAATGTACACCTCATGCCTGCACTGAGTGCTTCATCCGGCCTAAGGCTACCTCGGTGTCCTGGCTCGAGGTGGATGGCCAGCTGAGAGTGTGACCTGGGGGCTCCGGCAAAATCAGTGCTCCTGTGTGCGTCCAGCTGCAGCCCAGGCTCCTGAGCCCTGATTAAAGGTCATCCTTCTCCTTCTAAGGGCCTGTTAGACCCTGGGAGCCTGGCTCAGCCCCAGTAACTCCCCTTCACCACTCCGATGTGTGTCCAACAGGCTTATGCTGGCTCATGAGGGACGGAGAGGACCTGCGGAGAGGAGTCCCAGAAGAAGTAAAATCCTCTATACACACACACACACACACACACACCACACACACACAGAAAACAATAGCAAGGACATACACACACCAACACTGGATGCATAATTTATCCCTGTGGTACCATGCCTTGTATCCAGCCCCCCCCCCCCCCCCTGGTGCAGTGTGGCAGAGCCATGCTAAATGGATTCTGCAGAGGAAGAGATTTAAAGCTTTCATGGCGCTCAGTGTGTTCCTGGCGGCCGCATCTCCCGGCTTTGATGGATTGTTCTCAGGTTCATTTCTGGATTTTCAGAGAGTTTTTGCACCGGTGATCTGGGTATGACTCAGTGCTGCCAGGGTTTAGTGGGGTTCGTATGAACACAGGATTCAATTTGGTTTTAGAAGATCATTTCTAAGGGGTCCAGCCACCCTTATAGTTGTGAAGTTAAGACCCTTAAAGACGGCTCTCCTCTCTTCTTGCACATTGCACGAGGAGTACTGTTGGGCCTCGCACTCCTACTCAATGGTAAAATGATTGCAAAGTTAACTGATATCGCCTGTTAAACATATACACAGCATCTTTAATCATGATTGAGGAGTTCAGCTGTTATTTGAAACCTGCCGCAAACCAACCCATCATATGGAAAGAAACACTACGTTTTTGTCTGAATGAATCTAGGACAAAGTCTGGACCGAGCAGCTGTGCAAGATGCTGGGACTGGAAAGGACTTTGGCTGAAACTTGTAATTTTAATGTATTTTGCTTGTTAACCTAACAAGTGCAGATGATTAAACTCAGTGACATAATCCCTGGCGGCCCATGGGCTCAGGAGGAAGGGGTTCAGGAACAGTCTAATCCAGCCATCTCCGGATATGGGACACACTCACCATGCCGCTCCACTGGGCCTTTGTATCCGCAGGTATTAACGCCACAAGTGCCGACCGAGACGGGAGATGGGCACATGATTAGGTAATGGCTGAAATGTCTGGGAATAGGGGGAGTTCACCGTGCATACATTTGCAAAACTTCTGTTTTCCATTTACTGAAGAGAAAATGTATTTGATCAAAGCATTGCAATTGAATTATTTTTAAACTACATATCCTAATTCCCCATTTTATTCATTTTACTTTCGAAAGACCATGGATGCTCAGTATTTTCATTAATTGCCCCAGCTTCTAAGTGTTGTGTTAAAAAGCTTGACCTGCCGCAGCCCTGGTCTATAAATTAATTCTCCTAAGTGGCAGCACACAAAACCCCCGAATTATTTATACTTTTACTATTGGTCAGGGTGTCACTTAGATAAACACAGTGGAGGTTCATCTCATCCGATCCACAAAAAGCCAGAGTGTGCCACTACCAATGGCTCCGCTGAACTTTGACCCCGGTGGGTCACAGAGAGCATTTGTTCCTCGGTAATTGGACAGAAGGGCCCTTTCGCTCTTCATTTAACCTTTGGGGTCCAAATCTTTTTTCCCCGACTGCCATAGAGCCCCTGGTCCTGACCCAGTGTTTTCAGGCCTATCTCTCCACCCCCATCACAGGCCTTTGAAAACCGCAGAAAAGCTGGAGTGTGCTTGCCCCGTCAGAGACAATGGCAGAGTTAGTGACCCCTGACCTAGCAGACTGAGGCTTTTCTTCCTGGATCAGGCACTGCCTTTCGCTACGGTAGGTTATTGCTCCACAGCTTGGCAACAGAAAGAGGGTAAACACTTGTTAAGATTCTTCTACTCTAGGCTCACCCCCAACTTCTTTTCTCCTTCAGTCGCTCTGCTTGTATTTTTTTCCTTCCTTTTAAGGGGGGGGGGGGTCTGTTTAAGGATGGACAGGAGTTAAGGCAGGTCCCTTGTTTGAAATTCAGGCAGCAGTTTCATAATCCATCATTCGGACAGCTCTTTGTCACAGGTCCAAAGGGGACAGGATTCACAGTTGTTCAGAGCATGGAGGAAAATACACTGGCTTAAGTAATGTAAATTGTTTGGACATGCATCTGCTTGTGTTTAGCAGCATTTGGACATTTCTTGAAAAAATATGCTTTTTGGACAAAGGCTTTTGTAAAAGTATGTGCTTGGTAGATCATTTTGATATTGTAAAAATGTGTAAAAAAAATGTGCAAGGGTTCAACAATATGAAAGATTCTGGAATGGTCTAATTTGCTTTTAGTTAGTTATCTTTATTGTTCAGAATCTAGAAAATTGTCTTTGTCGTTATATATTTCAATGTTAACATATTTAAAAGTGAATAGCAACAATTTCCTCTGCACTATATGATAAAAACTTAATTGGATGTATTAGTGAGCTTCTTTTGTATAAACCAAGCTTGTTATCTGCATGGGGCTAATTCTGTTTCTCATTGCACCCAGTTTTTCAGACCTGCTGGGGGTTTGCTCAGTGATTTGTGTGACTCTAAATCCAACAAAATTGGGATTTCACTCCAACCCGAAGTACTTCCTTTCCTTAATCTCTTGAGTGCTGCCCTGAATCCTTGAGTATCACTGCTGTGTTACCAGGGAGACCCTGTGTCCCTCCCTTACACTGCAGTGGTCACTGCGGAGAGACGGTGGACCACTTGTGTCCAGATGCTGAGCATGCGGCCACAGCCAGAGGAGCATCCTGTAAGGTGCACACAACCATATGGGCTGAAAAGAGGGACTCCTCTGGAGCTGCTGGCCTTCTCCTCGGGGACAGAAGCCCATTGTCCCGGCCCTGCCCTCCATGCCACTTATTGGTGGAGAACAGCACTGTACAGGATTGTAAACTGCTCTCTGCTCCTTTAGCCCTGTCGGGGCCCTCAATAGCAGGGCCCTCTCCCTCTTTCCCTCTCACTCAGTGGGTGTTTTAGTGCCCTCTTCTTTCATCCCTTTCTTCAGCTGCCTCCTCCCTTTTCTACTTTTGCTGGGTTGCTCAATGTTCGCTTGAGTGATGGTCTAATTGTCAGGGAACAATTAAGCCATCTGATTTCTCCCCTCTCCTCTTGTCATGTCCTCTTTGTTTTAGAATGGGCCGCCTGAGTACAGGAAAGGGCTGGAGGTCGCTCCAATATCTGTCTGGAATTTATTGTAAAGCGGCCACCATGTGGCCCTCAATGCAGAACTTCCTTGAAAGAGGTCCATCTGAAATATGAAACCTGCCCCTTAATTTTTTTTGTGATTAACAATTTGCTTGTGAATCTGCTGCATTTGGGATGAGCCTACAGCTTGTATTCATATCTCTTCTGACCAATCAACAAGCTTGTAGAGAGTCAGACCTCCCACATCAAGAGGAAAGTGATTTATTGTCCCTTGTCTAATGATCAGTCTAATTTGAGGCCTCTCCCTTGTCTGCCCAATAAATCTGTCTCTCATTCTGTAGACACCAAGAAATATGTTCCCTTTTAATGGACAGGTGAACCATACAGCTGGGATACAGCTTTGCCCAAGTAAGGATGTCACACTTTTACCCCCGCCACTCCTATTGTTAGTGTAATGTCACATCTGTGACCCTGTCTGCTCCCTTCTCCCATTTTGTCTTTTATCCTATTCTTTGCTCATACTTTCCGCTCCATTTCATACTGTCTGCGTTCCTCCCTACACATGCATGGAGGATAGGCTCTGCTCCGTAGTGCTCCAATAAGACCCTCATGTCTAAGCCAGTTTTAATTTGACCCTCCTCCACAGACGTACAACTATCAAATAGCTTACTAAAACACTTCATGGTGCTGGACTGTTGTTTTCCTGTATAACGTCACCCATCTGTCAGTCATTTAACACATTGCTTTTGATTTGTTTCAAATTTGATTTTAATCTAAAGGTACTGCATTGCATTACTGTAATCTGAAGACTTTTATCAGCTTGTATGCATGCTGTGAGTAATATTAAAATAATGACAGCAATATGCTCTTGGGAATTTTTGTTAAGTTGTTAAGAAAAGAAAGAAATGTATTTGTAAATAGAACAGAATCTATTTACAGTGTCACATGAAATACTGGAAAAGTCAGGTTTTGTGGATAAAGTGATGGGATTATGGGTAATTTCATGGCTGCTTCACTGCAGCAGGATGCATTTATAAATGTAGGCTTTTGTTTTAAATGATAAGTGTATGTGTCTTTGGAACCTTGAGGTTTAGATCATTCATATCAAGTGGATGCAATATTCCTTTCGATCCTAGTCCTATTTTTTTCGGCGATATCCCAACGCATATCTTCTGTATTTGGCTCCTATAGTGCAGCATTTCAGAACCAGGCCTGATCACAGTAAAAACTACTTAGGTAAACAACAAAATGTTTTAAATCTTGAGGCTGATGTATTTCACATCCCAGCCAGTGGTTAATGATCTGCCTGTGAGAGCTCGCTGTGTGACAGCAGTGCAGGGCACTGTGGTGCTAATGAGAGACGGGGACGGCCAGGCCTCCCCTACCATACATTTAGCCTTTTGTCTCTCCCACTGCCCCCCATCATTAGCTTAATGTGGCCCTCTCCCTCGACAAAAAAACCGCTGCCAGTTTGGCAATGGGTTCACAGATGCAAGTCCTGCCCAGTGCTAATGGAGGTAAATGAAAATTAATTGATTCTCATTCAAAGGTCTTTTTAGTTGCCTGTTCTCCCTCCGTGTTTACTTAATTTGCAGACCTTTGCTCTTCAACAATACACGCTAGGACCTCCACCTCGACAATTCAAACATATTACAATGTCCTTGCCATTGCTATGCAAAGTGGATTACACAAAAGCGAGCAAGGGGGCACATCGTCCTCACACCTTGCTATGTACCATTGCTCTTTGACCCTAGATGCGGCCTACTCGTTAAACAGTAAAAGTCAGAAATCAAACTTAGGTTTTACACTTACCTGGGAGAGTACCAATGGGTAATAAAGAACTACGTAATGCATTTCAATTAAATGGCTATAGTAGATGTGTTCATTTCAAACTTGCTTTCACTGGGTGAAGTTTGAAATTCTTTGAAATAGTTTGATTGAGGCTTTTTAAATTGCATCTTCTACAGAAGGGAATTGGGCAGGTGGCTAATTTATCCACCAAATATAACTTTTACTCACAATGGCAAATGCTATCTTCAGACTCTAGTCATATGATCGACTTGTAACAGCAAGATTTAATTCAGACTGTCGTGAGCAGGTTGAACAACTGCAAGGCGAGTGCAAGGCAAGGATCATCTAATGCAAGATGCTATCCTGTGGTATCATATAATCCATACAAGAGACAAAAGATCAGGATAATATTGAACTGCTCGGAATGATTTTTATATCTGTCTCTTGTGAGTACTGTTATACTACAGCCACCGCAAGCCCGGTATTCGGAATGCCGCTACTACAACACAACGAAAAGAACAAAAATGTAAAATGCAAACTAAGAGCTGATGAGACAGAGGCCAAGTGTAGCTATGCTCACCGAGTCCGCTGGTTTGAAGGGCCCCGTCTCCAGCTCCCATTAGCCGCCAGTCCAGTCGTACGATATTACATTCAGTAGTGTGATAGGAAAGAGAGATCATTCCGTGTAGTTGTGAAAGCTAAAAAACAAAGAACTGTTCACCGACTCGAGCTATGCTTGCCAAGGGCCGATCCTCCTCATTTCTTCTGCAGGTGTGTGTGTCAAACCATTCCCCCGAGCTGCCCGGCTGCTGCTCATTATCCGACAGTCCGTGTGCACCTGTGTGACGTCACATCCTGGCGCTAAGGTGCGAGGAAGTGTAGTTACTAACATAACACTCACGAGCACAGCTACAGCAAGTCAACAATCAGCTCTAGTAAACAAATGATATACAAACAGGAAAGGACCCCAAACTTCCCCGTAACAGTACCCTCACTATATGGAAGGGCAGTGGCGAAAAAATAAAAAGGGCACATTTTGGACAACATGGGGCCCCACCAGCGCACACAGCGGCTTTTCAAACTTAGCAAGCGCTGCTGTGAAGACCCCGTTCGGGGCACTTGTTACATCTCCATGTAGCACTTACTTGTGGCATTTTGTAGTTTGGTTTATTTGCAGCTATAGTGCTCACGTGATTCTTGTTGTTCTGAGTTTGTACCGTCAATGTTGAATGCACTTAATGGAAGTCGCTTTGGATAAAAGCATCAACTAAATAAAATGTAATGTAGCGAAACACCAAGCATTTATTTATTTATTTATTTATTATTATTCTTTCGGACAATTCCACACAATACGCAATTATCTCTTTCACATCATACATCATCAGGGCTGTATGCTTATTTTTTTAGGTGGTAGCACTGGTGCTAGCAAGCAAAAAGAATCAGTAGCACAAAAATAAATTCAGTAGCACACAAAGTATGATCGAAAACTTGCATAACCTTAACCCATGCATTTCGCTCTAATTACCTTTTAGCCTGTCATCTTGGTCTCATTTGACATTCTCAATTAATGTCATATCCTAGTTTGTGCAGTAATAATTGTAGAAAAATGAATAGGGGTGCACTGATTGTAATTTAGACAAAATAATCTAACCTGCCAATTGCAATTTTTTGCTGATTCAGAATTATTTCTCCCCACAAAATTAATATCTATATATGTTTTGTATATACATGTCATTATTATATTCATAATAATAAACATTTTTGGTAAATGTCCTTCTGTTAATTAAAACCTAACTTTAAAACATATAGCCTATTAAATAAATAAGTATACATATTGGTACAATTTAGGATTAGTTAAATAGGTTGTTGTGAATGTGTTGGGAATAGTTATTCAGTGGCTTATCAGTTATTTCAAACTTTGTTTACATAGACTACTGTTGTTGACTGCTCTCTGCAGCTGAAGCAGTTGATTTTCAAGCTAGCGCACTGCAGGGCTGTAAAGCGCGAACTTCCTGTTCTTACCGGCTTCAAAAAAGTCAACTCACGTTTGGCTGGTAACAGGCTTTTAATGTGAAGGCGCACAGGAAATGTTCTGTTTGCACACGTGCTAACTTAACTGCGTGCCGTCTCCTTCCGGTTATTACCGTTGGTGAAGTGTATTAGACGCTAGAATCGCCGCACAAGCACAGGTCCCGAGCACACATCTTTCACCAGCCAAAGTGGAGGGTGGACTCAATAACTTACTCGCCTAAGACTATATTTACCCGAATTTGGAGAGTGTTAATGTAGAACCCTCCAAGCAGTGTTGTGCATCGCTCCTCTGTGTCTCAAACAGACAGCATCTGCTCATTAGCACTCGTGCGAGTGGACTAGTATTCATCATCGCACGTGATCAATTTCAGTAGCAAATGCGATCAAAACTGTGGCACTGTAAAGCCCTGCATCATACTTTGTGTTGTCCGAAGGGTGACGGAAGAAGCCAAAGGCTTATCAGGTCCCGCCCCCATTTTCATCAGATTCAGATTCAGATACACAGATACACATTTACTGTTACTGTTAAAAAAAATAAAAAAAAACACAATTTTTTTTTTTTTTTTTTATGATTTTGCTCATTTTTTTGTTAAGCAGCTGCAGTCCAATACACAGTAAATTTTCATTCTCATTATTCATTAACCTTGCACAACTGACATGCTTTCCATTTTCCCAATGAATTTTAATTACTCATCGTTATCCTCTCTTTCCACTGTCGCCATTTTTACGATGTCTCATTTGATATCAGCGATGTCTCCTTTGATATCAACGATTCCAGCGATTTCTCCTTTGATAGCTGTGATGTTGACATTGTGTTTGTAGATGAACGGTTGGGCCCCCCCAGAAAAAAAAATTATCTTCAAAGACACTATTTCTCGCATTCTGGTGACTTTATAAAAACCAAAATGAGTTGTTCACATCATTGTGCACTTTCACATTTTAGCCAAAGAAGGGAGGATGCCTTGCTGCTTTCATCTTTACTAACATTTAAGTAAAAATTAGACTGGAGAAAATTCTGTGTGGCGCTACAATACAGTCTTTGACCCCTAGGGGTGCCCGAGAGGGGGGGAGGATGAGCACCCCAATCTGACGGATACAACGTCAATAGACCAAGGAAATGGACAAACGATTACGAGTAAGCAGTGTGCATGTGGCAAGATCTGCAAGAACGAACGAGGCTTAAAGATCCACCAAGCGAGGATGAAGTGTTTGGTGGAGTCAGGACCAACACAACGCACAGGTTTCCAACCTGGTGAGACGGAAGAGGAGCTAGGCCCGGAGTCACCCCATAGCGCCCGGAGCCTCCAAGTGTTGCAAAGGACTCCCACCAGCATCATATCTGAGAGGAACCAGTTCGACAACGATGTAGACCAAATACTGGAGGCAACTGCGAGGGGAGACGTCAAGAGGAAACTGCACACCATGACAATGATCATCGTCAGCATTGCATCGGAACGGTTCGGAGAAGAGGAGAAGAAAGTTGCAAAAGGACCCTGCTCAAAGAACCAAAGGGAGGTTCGGATACATAACATCAGGCAGGAGATGAAGACCCTAAAGAGTCGGTACAAGCAGGCAGGAGATGAGGAGCGCTTTGGCTTGGCACAGCTGATGTGCATCCTAAGGAAAAAGATCAGGGTGCTTCATTGAGCAGAGTGGCACCGGAGGTGCCGCCGCAAAAGAGCAAGAAAGCGCTCTGCATTCATTGCCAACCCCTTCAAATTCACCAAGGAGCTGCTAGGTCAGAAGCGAAGCGGCAAGCTGGCGTGCTCACAGGAGGAGATAGACCACCATCTTCAGCACACTTAGGGGCACTTTACACTGTGAAAACGTGACAGTTTTCCAGTTTTTGGTTTAAAAAAAACCCCGTTCAGACAAAATTTATCTGACATCTTCACCCGTACACATGTTTTCAGAGGAAACGGGCCGAAATCGCTGTAGTAGCAGTGTAGCAGCCATGCCAAGCCAATAGTCAGCGGTGACACAGCCTAGTAGATAGCTCTTCCGGTACAATTTGATGCATAAAACCTTACTGTAACCGAAAATTAATGCCACTAACGTTCATAAAGCGGTTGGTGTAAGGTTGGGGTTACAAATATTGTAAAAGACAAGCTTTCTGTCCTCTTATTTCACCGCATTGAACTCGTAAAAACAGAAGACTTGCTGATAGTGAAGGGGCTTCGTGAGCGGATACCTTCCTGTTAGGCGTATTTCAAAATAAAAGTCAACTCACGTGTGTCCAGTGAAATGCTATTAATGTTTAGCCAGTGAAATGCTTTTACTGTGAAGCCGTAGCCTTAATGCTCCTTTTGTTGAACAGTAACTTAACCGCTGCACGCTGAACTATGGATAGTGTTTTTTAATGTAGAGAGAGCCGTGTCCCTGCCCTGGCATAGAAGCTACACACGTTTATTTGGCTAGAAAAACCGGCAGAGCACAAATCTTTCCCCAGACAAAGTGGCCGGTGGTCTCAATAACTTACTAATCGCTTAGACTAAATTGGCGAGTGTTAGGCTATATTTTAGCCCTGCACGTCACTCTCCGCTGATTACAGTGATGGTGCCGTGGAGACACCGTTCATGTTGTCTTCTAACTTTATAACTCGCTTGTGTTGTGGGTATTTTGACAGCAAATGTTATAGACTATGCATGTGTGAGGGTGGAGCCGTGACGTCAGAGTTATTAGGGGAAATGGTTTCGGTGTTTACAGGAAACCAAAACAGTTAAGTTTTCCAAAAAATCCTCCCTGGGAGGTGATCTCAAAAACCTGCGGTTTCATGCCTGCGTTTGCTGTTTTCCTGTAAATGATATAGTTCAACCGGGAATTTTTCCGCGTTTGCACCGTTTCGTGTTGTCGTGTAAAGTGCCCCTTACAGCGACCCAGCAAGAGAGGAGGAGTTGGGAGAGTGCCGCACCCTGATAAATCGGAGCCGAGTATGGAGTTCGATATGTCAGAGCTGCAACTGAAGGACGTGCAGGAGGTCGTCAGGAAAGTGCGTGGAAGCTCTGCTCCAGGACCAAGCGGCCTGTTGAAGATCCTGCGAGTCATTTGGAGGAGGGGCAGGAATCCAGCACAGTGGAGAGTTGCCGAGGGGGTTTGGATTCCGAAGGAGGAGAACTCCAGGCAGATAGATCAGTTCCGCATCATCTCCCTGTTGTATGTCGAAGCCAAGATCTTTTTCAGCGCTGTTTCCAACCAGCTGTGCACCGTCCTTGGAAAGAACAGCTTCATTGACACATCGGTCTAGAAGGGTGGAATCGCAGGAATGCCAGGATGTCTGGAGCACACTGGTGTGGTAACACAGCTAATTAGAGAGGCAAGAGAGAACAAGGGCAATCTGTCAGTCTTGTGGCTCGTCCTGGCAAATGCTTATGGCTCAATACCACACAAACTGGTGCAGCTCACGTTGACAAAACATCATGTCCCCAGCAGGATCAGCGACCTCATCGCTGACTACTACAGCAACTTCAGGATGAGGGCCTCTTCAGGAGCAGTGACATCAAGCTGGCACAAGATCGAGATCGGGATTATCACTGGGTGCACTATCTCAGTGATACTTTTCTCTCTGGCCATGAATATGCTCACAAAGTCTGCTGAATCAGAGTGCAGAGGGCCTAAGATGAAATCAGCTCAACGCCAGCCATCAATCAGGGCGTTTATGGATGACCTCACAGTCACTACAGAGTCAGTCCCAGGCTGCCGATGGATTCTGCAGGGACTCGAAAAGCTGATGGCGTGGGCGTGGATGCGTTTCAAGCCTGCCAAGTCCAGATCAATGGTGCTGAGGAGAGGAAAGGTGGATGACAAGTTCCGATTCAGCGTTGCAGGTGCAACCATCCCAACCATTACTGAGAAGCCTGTTATGAGCTTGGGCAAGGTGTTTGACAGCACCTTGAGGGATGCGGCGTCCATTCAATCAACATGCACTGAGTTGGATGGCTGGCTGAAATCAGTGGACCGGTCTGGCCTGCCAGGCAAATTCAAAGCGTGACTGTACCAGCATGGTATTCTACCAAGGATCCTGTGGCCACTTCTCGTCTACGAAGTGCCGATTTCGACAGTTGAGACCTTGGAGAGGAAGGTCAGCAGCCATCTAAGGAGATGGTTTGGTCTACCAAGGAGCCTAAGTAACATCGCACTGTATGGACACCGCAACAAACTTCAACTGCCATTTAAGTCCTTGGAAGAGGAGTTCAAGTTGTCGAGAGCCAGAGAAGTTCTGCAGTACAAGGACTCAAGTGATCCAATGGTGGCCAAAGCAGGGATTGAAGTGAGGACGGGTAGGAAGTGGAAAGCAGAGGAGGCTGTTCGACAAGCAGAGTCAAGGCTGCATCACAAAAAGCTGGTGGGAGTGGTGACCAGAGGCAGAGCTGGACTGGGGTCCTTTGCAACTCCCTATGTTGGCACCATGAAAGGGAAGGAAAAGCGTCGCCTAGTCCAGGAGGAGGTGAGAGCAGCAGTTGAGGAGGAGAGATCTTGCAGGACAGTAGGAATGAGGCAACAAGGTGCTTTTTTTTTTTTTTTTTTTTTTTTTTTTTTTTCTTGTCTGGCTCTGAAGGAAGGCGGTCGCATTTTCTCTTCCCTCCCGACCCTTATCTATCCTGCTCTGCTCTCTGTCTCGTGTTGTCTCTGTCGATCCTGAGCCTCTCTGTACATCCACATCCGAAAACCTAAATTATGGATCTGATTTACTGGGGTCTCTCTGCAATTGACCAAATTTTCTCAACGAGAAAAGGTGGCAAAGGAGATGCCGCTTGTCCTGATGGAACCTTTAGTGTTGGATACACCTGGGACGGGTGGAGTGGCTGGAACCAGATGTGTCTAGCAATACTTTCCATTGAGGACGCCGAAGATATCTACACTATTGGGCTTCTGGTATCAGGGTTCCTGCTGATTGGAGTTGGCGGATTCCTGATTTACCGCAACGGTAATAAGGCGTTGGCAGCAAATCGGGCCATAGCACAGCTGCCCGTATTTGAGGGTTTGTGCCGGGCCGTTAAAGCACAGACTCAAGTGATAAGCGAGGTGAATCGCAAGCTGGAAGTGATTCCTGGACTTATTCGGAAAGTTGATTCGATCAGGGATGCCATTAACGGGCACTGATTTAGGCCACTGGATTTAGGCCACTGGATTTCGGCGGATAATACGGTACCAGTGACTCTCAACACAGGCTTCATTACAGCACCTAGTCTCAACCAAAACAAATCACAATCTCTCAATTCGGCTCCCTGCACCGACCTTGGCGGAGGTGCTATCTCCTCTCTCTCCGGGATGTTTATGTAAAGAGACGCTCTACCCCCACAGTCCCTCACCTACTCTCCTGTGAACTCTGTGACCGGGCCACGAGGTCGTCTCCAAGGCTGCAGACTGCCACTACGTCTGGACAGAGATAGCTTCATGGAACACACACACACACACACACACATAAACACATAGCACACACTTCCCGACCTCTCTAGCCTTCCTGAATCCTCCCCCTCTCCCTCCCGTCGCAGCGCGGACAGCTGCGGGCGGGGCGCCTGCCGGCTGCGTACGCCCCCTAGCGCCTGAGTTGTGACACCTACCGTCCCATGAACCCTTAACCCATTCCTCTGTGCTTATCGACGTGTCTATTTGTTGTGGCGTTATCTTGTTGTTGCTTACTATGCCAAGGTGGTTTTTGTACTAATCACACACTTGCACCTACTAAGGAGCTAGTGTGAGAGAAGCATTTTTTTTAACCTGTCTTTCCCTGATGTTCTCTTTATCCTTCCTACTTTAAGGGGCGCAGCGCACGCTGCCGACTCTTCAGTGTATCCCCCCCGTCTCCCATGTTTGTTTATTGTCACTCAATGTCTCTTGGTGGGGTATAACTGTAAACAGATTATCGTTGTTTTGGTACAATGACAAAATAAACCATCTTGAATCTTGAATCTTGAATCTTGACAAGATGGGACAACGCGATCGAGAGGAGGGTGACTTGGGCTTATCTGTGGAAAGCCGAACCACAGCGGATCAAGTTCGTCATACAGGCAGTGTATGATGTGCTTCCCAGCCCATCTAACCTGCATGTGCAGGGTATTGCAGAAACACCAGCATGCCCGCTGTGCTCAAAGCGTGGAACCCTGGAGCACATTCTGAGCAGCTGTTCCAAGGCACTTGGAGAGGGACGGTACTGATGGAGACATGACCAGGTGCTGAAGGTCATTGCTGAAGCCATCGGGGCAGGTGTCGAGTGGGCCAAGCGCTCCCGCCTCCCCAAGCAAGCCATAGTCTTCATCAGAGTCGGGGAACAGCCAAGCACCGCTGCAAAAACATCTGCAGGTGTCCTGGCCTCTGCAAGGGACTGGCAGCTATTGGTTGACCTGGAGAAGCAACTGAAGTTAATTTTGTTGCTGTCAACTTAATCGATTGCTGTGCCAAAGCAAATTGATTCAGGTAGAAAAACTTCTATCATACACGTTGATGAACTACCAACATATGAAACCATGTGATGATGATAACTGAAGATTAGCCTGAATTGCTGAGAGAGGTAGTTTTTTCTCAAATTGTGGCAGTGGGTTAAAGTGAGACAAATGCTGTGGGGTAAAGTGAGACAGTGTATTTGAGGTAGCAAGGAGACTAGTTTGAATAAGACAAAAGACAATGTGGGCTGGAGGTGGGGGTTGATCGTTGAAGGTGTGTCAGCAAGGGCATGTAATATGTCTTTATTCAATTAATGATCCCAATAAAACAAATGCAGAAAAATATTAATCAAAGACTGAAAAGATGGAAAAAGACAGCTGGGTCTAGTCCTGTGTTCTGAGTCCCAGGCTGTTCTAGCTGGTTCTGATTGTTCTTTGCTCTGACCCCCAGACACTAGCTGACTCTAAGGGTCCTGTGTTCCGACCCCCAGACAGTGTTTTAATCTTACTGGTTCTATCTGTCATTTGAATGTTAATTATTGAACATGAATTATATGTTGTATTTGATCAGAGTTACTTTCAAGTGTTTAGAATTTTTTTTGCTTAATTGACCAAACCCCATGATTCTGTTACTAGTCCGACATTAGTTTTGGAATATTTGGTTTTCAAGCTAGCTGTCAGGATTATAACTGTTACAACATGTGTTGTTATGTTAGTTTCAGAGTGGAAAAAGTAAGTGGATCAGTTTACCCCCTTGATTTCTCTGGTCTGTCTCAGTTTACCCCACAGCTGGGGTAAAGTGAGACACAAGACAACTTTTTTTAAACAATCATCTTTTCACTGCCCTTTGTCTTGAATAAATTCTGCTAATGCCCATTTCTAGGAAACACCCTGAATTAATGGGAAATGTGTAAATTTGATTGATAAATCATTTTAGCTCGCTTAGAGGGGAACAAATGTAAAAAGTGTCTCACATTACCCCGTTCTCCCCTATATACATTTTAAACGGATTATTCAAACTGAAAATATTAAATTTTTCTAACTTGACATCTCATTGCGCTTTTCCACTATGGGTACGGACATACTCTTAATCCACTTTTTGCTTCGTTATCCAGTGGAAATTTAAGTACTCGATGTAACTCTTTGTCATAGCGACGCCACATGAAAGCAATTTCGCATTCGTCGGAACCAAAGAGAGGAACGTCTGCACCTCATTAGCTAACCACAACATGTTTTTTCGGTTTGCCATATTCTTGCTCCAGAGGGCACATCATCATCATTTAGGCCTTTTGTATGGAGGGGCAACTTAGGGCACTCAATAATTTTTGTTGACGTGTAAAGGGCAGCCAATAAGGCACTTTCTCTCGTTTTCACCACCATAGAGGGCACTTTAGCAAAAAAAAAAAATAAACAATGGGGGCACCAGACGGGCAGAAGGGCACTAGAAGGGCACTCATTAAGGCACGTCATCGAATTTTCTTGTTCTAGAGGGCACAGCATAATTTATTGTATGAAGGGGCACCCTAGAGGGCACCCGATCATGTTTTGCACGTGAAAAGGGCAGTCAATAAGGCATTTCCTCTCGTTTTCACCACTCTTGAGGGCACTTTAGCGCGCTTTTTCAACCATTGAGGCACAAGGTTGAAAAAATAAAGTGAGTCCGCCACTGTGGAAGGGCATTGTTTTATCACTTTAGGACCCCTGTAAACCAATTCAAACTAAAAAAAAACATATTTTATCTCAAAAAGTCAGCGTTTCATGAGTTCTGGAAAACAGCAATGTTTTCAGCAACATGCAATGCATTTTCCTTCTTATATTTTGTTTAAGAAGTAGGGGAATTTTCTCAGCCTATAAATGGACGCTCAATCTGTCAAAATCAAATCAAAATTTAAATCACCATATTTGGAATTTGGTATGTCTGTAAAGTACAAGTATCTCAAATTTGTACTTCAATACAGTGCATGGGTAAAGTGCTATATTACACCACTGGTTCTCTGTGAGGGGGACAGTTACACTGGGAGTCCATGAATGTTCAATATCCGATATTGATGGAACACTGAAACAGAAAGCACCACAGAAAACACTAACACACTCCCCCATTTCAACGGATACCATGTATTCTGCACTCCACGGTTCAGACAGGCACCCTTGTTTGGTAACATCCTGAGATTTGATAGCGTCAACTCATCAGTCCCGTCATCACTTCTTGATACAGCTATGATAATGAGGGATGACGGATGGAGATGTCACAAGTTGAAGATAAGGGGCTCTCACCCCCCTGGGTCCCTTCTGCTCTGCCACTGCCTGACCAGCCTGTTTGTTTACCAATCAATCGATCACCCCTCGTTTTTCTCTTTTGTGATTAACCAAGCCTCCTCTGCTCCTTTACCTTCTCCCCCTCTTTTGCAGGCAAAGGAGGAAAACAGAGGACTAGTGAAACATTATCCAGACGGATGAGAAGTGACAGTGATGAAATGAGTCTGGAGGGACGATGCCGTTGTTATCTAGCAATGGGACGATTGTTCCTAGGCCTGTAAACTGCCTCCAGGGGTCAGCTGAGGGGTCACAGTGGACTTGCAGCCAGGCTTTATCTTCTGGATGAGACAGGGCTTATTAGGCTGATATACGAGACCATATGAGACGAATAAAACTAATTTCAAACTAAAAAGACAAAAAGTAAATGTGTGGGATGTTGCTTGCCTAGGTGAAGTCTTTGGGAGGATCCGAGTGGACGAGAAAGGATATATAGCCGTTGTAACTGTGAAAAAGTCTCATGGGTGGATTTAAGGAAAGCTGGGAAAATTTGCACACATGGTGTTTATCTCACCGAGAGAAAAACATCCCGACCTCCCAGAAAGTGCTATTCATATAAAACTGAATCACATTCACGGGCTTTGGCCGGTGACAGATAGCTTTACATCATTCCACAGACCATACCGTGAGACCACAGCGGCCATCAATTTAACAAGCAAAAATGTACCTCTAAACACCACCAACACACACATACCCACCCACCCACCCATCCTACTCCAAAGTTCACACATACAAAATCACACAAAAACCAACACGTTTCAGAATCTCAAACCAATCAAACCCAATAAAACCAACAAAGCTGGGCAAGTTTTTTGAGTAGGGTATGAAAGAAAACGAGAGATGGCCCTACAATGAAAGCTGGTGAAAGGAGGGCCATTTGCTAAGCTATCATTCATGAGGTATGGGTCCCATGCCTGTACAAGCTTGCTCCCAGCTCTACACACTTGTTGCCATTGTGACACACTGGCAGAGAGAAGCCTCTGTAGTCCCGGGGATCAATTCAAACCCTGACAACACCACACTAAACCAGGGTGCCATTTGTTCAGAGCAAACCCCCCAAAACTCCTCTCCCCATCTGTCAGTGGGCCTCTGAGGCACTTTGTGTCCATGTGTATGTGTGAATGTGAGTGGGTGGGAAAGGGGGAGTGCAAGAGGAGGTTAATCAAGATTGGGATGCTGAGGGGAGTGGGAGGAGGGCCAGCATGGAGGAGTGTGTGTGTGTGTGTGTGTGTGTGTGCTTGAGAGAGAGATTGAATGTGTGGTAGGGGGGCACGGTCATTATGCTGATTTCTCCTTCTTCTTCAGAAGAATACTTTCTTTTACGTTCCCTTTTTCCTTCAGTCTTATGCCACCTATGCTGCCCACTTTTAAGCTGCGGCAAGGGTGGTCAGAGGGACATAAATCTGGGAATCAGGTCAATTATGGATGGTGGCTTGCTGATAAGTGTGAAAGAAAACGAGCAAGAGCAAGAGGGCATAACAGGGAGAGCGAGCAAGACTGCTGTTTTTTTTAAATAATAAGTTGAATACTGCTGGGTCACTGTGCCAAGCCTGGCGTGTCCTGGCTGTCTGTTTTGTTAGATCTGTTGTGAAGTTCCTAACTAGATCCGTTCTGACACATGCCTCCTCCTTGAGTACCACATAAACTAGTTTTCTTTTTCTTTCTTTTTTTCCTACATGGTGGTACTTCCTTCAGCTTCATACGCATCCTTGCACACCTGCAGATTCTCAAACCACAGCTTTGTTTTCTATTTTTGTCTAGGCCATTGATTAAGCAGAAAAGACGCGACAAAGCAGGACAACTATTTGTTCTTTACTTTTAAGGAACCCAAAGAGTCCCTTTCAAATGCTTCCGTGCAGCAAAGCCGCTTGAAAGCAAAACTCCTGTTCAGTTCACACATCCATGGCCCTAAAAACCAACTGGGCACTGTTTCCCGCTGACCGCAGTGTTTGATTGGGGTTCATGTTGGTTCTAGATCACAATGGGACAAGTGCTGACCTCTGGCCTTGGGACTGACCCCCTCTCTTCCAGGGGTTAGGTGCTGAGACAGATGTGGGTAAACTTCCCTGTGTGAACAAGAGGAATGGGGCCCACTATAAAGCTCTGTTTTCCCCCTCGTCTTGAAGTAAGTAAACCTGAAAAGTGGAAGGTGGGTCTAATTGGTGAAGGTCTGGATATGGGGTTCACATAGCAGTGGATCAGCTGAACAGCACAATGGCTATCAGTGAGGAAATGGGGGACTCATGAAAAGATTTTGGTACGCCCAGACTCCTAATTGGCAGTAGGAAAGTGTAATGAGCATAAAAGAGGCGTTTACAAATAGATGGTACTAATTACACATCTTTCTTATCGCAAAAAAGGAGCATCCGGAACTGAAATTCCCTAAATGTAAAATTATATTCCTTGAATCCTATAGCAAATATTTTACATCTATATTACTACAAAATCAACAATCTAGAATAGTATATATTTTCCAAAATCTAAGGGAAAAAAACTAAACACAAAATAAACCTAGATTGTTTTGTTTTTGGTATTTCTAAAGTGTATTTGAAATCCTGACAAGACAAGTCGCAGCTTCCCCTGTTAAATAATGTGATACCAGTAGGTGGCACCCCAGGTCTAAAGGCTATAAGGGGACATGAGTGAGTTTGTCTCAAGGCACAGCTGCAGTCTCTATGAGCCCAGAAAAATTATCACTGAAAGCAAATTATGACATTTATATAGTTCCAGGACTCCCTCGAAAAGAGGTTTTTAATCTTAATTGGATTTTCCTGGATAAATAAAGGTTAAATAAAAAATAAAAAAATAATCTAAAAAAGTTGTCTCCAGTTTTTGGTTTCTTTGTTTTGTTAAGCTTTTTTTTGTTTCTAATGATTTAGCTGCTATTGTGAAGCGTCTTTGAGCACTGGGAAAAGCACTCATTATTATTATTATTATTATTATTATTATTATTATTATTATTATTATTATTATTATTATTATTATTATTATTATTATTATTATTATTATTAATACCATATATTTTCTTTCTTGTGTGCAAATGCCATAATTATTATGTTGTGATTTAATTTAACTACATAAGGATTGGAATGAGAATCATTCAGTAAGGGAATGAATGTGATGGGCTGTTGGAGTTTAAATGAGGTGACAATAAACATTCAAATATTAAATGTGTTTTTTTAAGTGACATGGCATTACTAAATACTGTACAGTAGACTGTTAATACCTTAATTATTACGTCAAGTTATCAATCACACAAACACACATTGATAATTCTTTACTAATTGCTAAATATTTAGTATTGATGTCCATTTAAATGGTTTTAAATGCAATACTTTGGTTAAAAATTGTTCATTGCTTAATGCCTTAAGGATTGAGTTCCATATTTGCGTTATCGCTGACTCTTTCACGATTTCAAAATAGAATTTAATGCATATCAGTGGAAATAATCCCAAGAGAACAAAAACATACTTATCAATGAGATCTTTATGTTTGCTTTTCTTTTCTTTTCTTTTCTTTTGTTTGCGTATATTTGCTTGTTTCCTTGTTGTCCTACTGCGAATTGTGATCTCCATTTATTTATAGGAAGTGAATGTTATCATGTGAATTTGATTTAGTTGTTGGTGTCTTATAATCCCGAAGGGGATGGGTCCTTGTTTGGACATGACACAATAATAAAAATTCATTCATTCATTCATTCATTCATTCATTCATTCATTCATTCATTCATTCATTCATTCATTCATTCCCACTTAGGTACTGATGGGTTATTATATCTTTCCTCTCTACTCGCTACATTTCAGTGCAGTTTTATTGTTAATTAATACTGATTGCTAAAATCATCAAGTAGTTCATACACATATCATGTGCATACATTTGAGATGTTGATACATGAGAGTCTGAATTTGTCACTTCCGTAACCTGGATTATCACTAGTAATGTTTATATGGCAGTGAAATACCAAGCTAGGAGAAACTAATATTTCAAAGAATCATTACTGGGATACCAGTAGAGAGACACTGGCTGAGAAAAGCAATAACAGGCCATTTAAATCACCTCAAATGGGACAGCCTGGTTGGATTCACAGAGAGACCTTTTCCTCAGCCTTTCAGACAAGGCCCAAAAATGTGAGCAGTGTCTGCCGAGAGCAGCATCTCTCGCAGGGTGTCAGTGGGAGTACGAGAGCCAGGAGTGTCCTGAGTGTGAACCTTAATTTTTATTCAGTGGCCGAAGAGTCATAAATGTCTTGTTCCTATTGTGTGGGAACTCATCTTGGACATCGTCCCCGTGGCTCTGCCCACCAGTAGCCAATAAGTGAAACATGGTCTCCTATCGAGCAGTAGTCTAGCATTCCTGGCATTTCCAGTCGGCTGTCTGGCATAAGGAAGAGACACTGTCAAGCCGAGAAACCTTGTTTTGGTACCTTTTCCTGGTGAGAAGGCTATGGTTGTCTCAAGACTGGAATGTTATTGTCTTCAACATGTTTTTCAGTGCAGAACCAAAACATATACTCCTTTTGACCCAATGACACAACCAAGACCTGAAGCACTACAGTTTGCTATTGATACGCCCACAAAGATTAATCTTTGCATAACCTACTGCTTGCATTTGTGACACCTTATATTGTCACAATGCATTGTATTAATGTTTATACAAATATCTTTAAAAGGTACACTTTCAGCCTTGACTGTACCAGTATCTCTGTTGTTGACCATCACATTACAGGGGTAGTATTCCAAAGGAGCAATTTGGGGTTCAGTGTCTTGCCCATGGGACACTTCGGCTTATGGCAGGAAATGACGATCAAACTGCCACGCGATCAGTTAGCGACCGATCTACCTACTGACCGGTCATCCTCTAATATAACTTCCAGTGCCTCAGAAGGTAGAACAGTATAAGGCTTGAGTGTTCTGTATTTATTGGGAAAATTACTTTACAAATCTAGCAGAAGCAGCTTTGATAATTAAATATATACAATATAGCACAATTACACTAATTTAAAAAAGTTTCATTTTGGTATGTAAGCTAATAGATTGTTAGCTTGGCTTAGCATAGCATAAGGTCTGGGTGTCTAGGCAGCTAGCTTTGCTCGGCCCAAAGTTAAAAAATGCAGGACTTATTACAGGTCAGTTCACTACCAATGAAGCAACCTAAAAAGACCAAGAAAGCTCTTGACTGATTTCTACCCAGCCTAAGTTGAGTGTTTAGGGTGGATTTCCTATTTGAGAATGCCCCTAACAGTTTCATATATTCTAATGCTGGGGGTTCATTCCTATATGTTGATTTAGTTCCAAATTAAATGGGTAGAGTGAGCATTCCAGACTGTGTCGGGGTCAACCATGAATTACATGTAAATGAATAAATTGAGTTCCTGGAGGGCAGGAGACGGGCCTGCCGCTCGGTCCTGTAGTCCAGGGAAGGCATCTGACTAATCAACTCTCCAGTGGGAGTCCTAACTTCATTATGAACTCAACAGTGATTCCCAAGAAAAGTAACCAGGGGCTTTCTTGTCCTTAGGTCAGTACTTTGGGAATTGATAACTTTTACTATGGTGCCATGTTGCCTTGTTGCTTTTAGTGAAACATGCTCACAAAGAGAAGATGTTTATTTTGTATTTTACAGTTCTGTGCGTCATCAGATCTATCTAAATACATCAAATAATATTATATTTAATATATAAAATATGCATATAAACATAGGCCTACTGTATATTCTATGTTAGAATGAGTTTTTTCTGGATCATGGAATAAGAAATTAGTGTTGAGTTTGACCGATTTAAAAGTATTGTATTGGACAATGTAGTTTATCTAATCTGATTGTCATGATGTTCGAGGACTATGTTTACACAGGAGTACTGAACAATCAAACTTAATTTTGGGCCATTTCAATTTGACCTTTATGTGTTTTTTTTAACTTGTGTACAAACTTTTGTGTTAGAAATGGTGTTTAGGAAAATGCATACTACATTCATATCCCAGACCCCTACATAAATGTATATGAGCTCATTGAGAGCACAAATAGTTGTAAATGTTTTTATTTTCGGTCCATGACCACAAGACACAACACAAACAAGGTAAACAACTTTCCTTAAAAGCATCAATGGCCGAAAAAGGGTATAGGACGAAGCCGAGGCTTATTATGCCTACCCTCTTTACATACTGCTATAAAATATACAATGTATCACAAAAACAAAGTATAACATAACATAACACAATACAATACAACATAACATAACACAAACATAATACAATCAATACAATATAATATAATTCAACACAATATACTATACTATAATATAATATAACATAATACAATACAATGCAATATAATATATTACTATAATATAATACAACACAATATTTGAAAAAAAGCAAAAAAAACAAAAAAAAACAAAGCAATAGCCTAAAAATATAAAACAATGCAACTTATAGTTTAGTTGTAGTTAGGTTATTATAATGAATTACACAGTTATAGTTTGATTATACTTATACATTACAAAATACTTTCCATACATTCTATTCCATATTACATAGTACACAGTGTTACCATATAAATATATATCAACATTTTACTGGGGACTCCCTCTATATGCAAGTGCAATACATTTCCTTGTATTGATTTCCACAGTTATTTTGATTATAGTTAGTTAGTATTATTACGTTTAGAGTTATTGATAAAAAAGAAGAAGAAGAAGAAGAAGAAGAAGAAGAAGAAGAAGAAGAAGAAGAAGAAGAAGAAGAAGAAGAAGAAGAAGAAGAAGAAGAAGAAGAAGAAGAAGAAGAAAAAACAAAAACAAAAGGAAGCAAAAAAAAATAAAAAATACTGACACACCTGGACATCCCCACGGCAACCTGTTGGCATTTCTCCCAAACTCAACATTGTTTCAATAATACTTTTCTAGCAGCAAACGACCAAACAATATACTGGACAGTTCTTTTCATCTATCTATCTATCTATCTATCTATCTATCTATCTATCTATCTATCTATCTGTCTATCTGTCTATCTGTCTATCTGTCTATCTGTCTGTCTGTCTGTCTGTCTGTCTGTCTATGACACAGAGGTGGTTTGAGCTAAATGCTAATGTCAACATGCTAACATGCTCAGAGTGTTATGCAGCATGGTTAACATAACATTCACCATGTTCACCATTTAGTTTAGTGTGTTAGCATGTTACTGTAATGTCACTAGTTTTGTACATTTTGTGTTGGACAAATTACCCGGAACATCTTATAGTTGTCATATTATTTCACAAAAAACTGTCCAACCATGCTGCTACAGTGGCTAATTACTCAGTGGCTAGTGACACCACTTTTTTGGTTAAACTTTGACTTACTTTGGTAAATACTTAGACAATAAGTTTTAGATAATTTAGATAATCTTGCTGAGCTTTATCTGGTTGTCTAACCACTTGATTCTAATTTGAAAAAAGAAGAAGTTTTAAACGAAAGCAATGCCTGGCGGATTATGATTGTGGTCTTGGTTTTTGTAGTGATGTCCCAAAGTCACTGAACTTACTCTAGTGAGCAGTATCTTTCATGTCTACTATTAGCCTATATTATATTGAAAATTAAAGCTGAAACTAGCCGCCTAGGTTAGACTCAAAGTGGAATAAATTGGATAGGTTCTTTACAGTTTTTCTCAGTTGCTTTGGTGCTTTTCTCAGATCAGAATGAAAATTCTCATAACTATTAGTTCAACCTCCGCAACATTTAGTCATTTGAGCACATCATAGTAGCAATTTCTCCTTCCTCTGAACAAATTGCAAATGCTTTTGGACATGTATCAGTTACTTTCATACAATTCTCTGCTGTTTTATAACATTGTCATTTGCTTATGTCATGTCAGTCAAAATGAACTATACTTATGGATGCTGAATTGTCGTTCCAAATAAAACTAATAGTCTTCATTTCATTGCTTGAGTTATTACATACAAAATTGTTGAACTAGTTATCAAATTCTGTCAAGCAAATGTTATACCCTTTCTTTATCATAGATACTTTCCTCGCTGCATTGCAAGGGATAATATCCGTTGTGATGTAGATGAAAATATGTGGCCAGACAGACAGGAACGTCTGGATGTGCCAGAAGGATTTACCTATATATGTTCAGTTACAATATGTCCTGTTATATTGTTCACATTTGTGCACAGCTCTACCAAAAGGGTGTTTTTTTATGTTTGTTCTAAATAAGTTACTCTTACGTTGTAATTCAGATATTAACTTTTTAGCGAAGCATCACAAAACCATGTTACCATAATTGATTCAATTAAAATGTAAGGGGATTTCTATTCACGATCAAAAAATCTTCCTCTTCGCTCATAGATGAGGGGAAAGTTGATTAAGAGCATTTACTCTTACTTGATGTCATAAAATAAAGTGTTAAAGTTAAAACAGCATGCACTGTGTGTAAGTGAACCCTGAGGCCCAATGTTTTACCGCTCTGGATTTAAAGTCTCGTTACTGGGAGATTATTAGACTTAATCTAGTAAAGAGGAGCGCGAAGTTCTGATCACCCTGAAGGCCTCTGAGAGTCTTTTGAAACAGTAGGGGAATTCTTCCGGGTCGGCCATATGTTGCCTCCCTCGTGCCTCCTCTCTAGGGGGGTGGAGAGGTGTGCCTAATTCTCAAGTGAGGCCCATTCAAACATCACCTGAGGCGCTTAGCTGGCAGGTAGCGCCTCAGCTAGCGATCAGAGCAGTTCCATGTGTTTTGAATAGGCTGGGGTGTTTGTGATGGAGCACTGGGTCACCCGCGGTGTGGAGGAGGGTGAGCTTTGCCCCAGGGCAGGTGGTGGCTGGATAGCAGTGGAGCAGTGAGATGCAGAGGGTGACCATCATGGGAGCCCTTTGAACCGCAGGCTGCAGGTGGAATGTGCTTAGTCAGCAGGTCACTTTTTCATCCCGCTTAAGGGGTGAGCCTGGAGAGTCAAGCTAATGCTAATTATCCTTGATGTGGTGCTCTGTGACTGAGATTTACCAGTCATCATGACCAATCCATGGTCCATATTCACCCATGGAACCCAGACTCTTCCTCTTTGATCTGATAAAACAAATGCCCACTATAACACAGGAGGATTTTTTTAAGGTCTGCATTCATCACAACATTGATTGCATTAAAGATTAAACAGATCAAACTCTGCATTTCAGGATGTACTGACTCTGCATATCTATGCCAAAATTCTGAAGCTCTGAAGATCTGAAGGAGGAGAGAGCCTGAGGGGCTACAGCTGCTGTTTTTTAACTATATAGCTGAATTAAACCAAGATGTCCTCCCTACTGTTTCACTCAACACAGTGTTCTGTGCAATTTATCCCTAATAGAAAATACATTTTGCTAAGGCAAATCAATGATAAATTAGTCGCCGTAACTACCTTGTTTTCAGGCGTATACAATATAATATGAATGAAAAAATCATTGATCCTAGAAATTGAGGAAGTACTAAAGATATCCTAAAAAACAACAACTAGTGTCTCTGTGCTGTCTGTGATCCTGAATTTATTTCTCTTCTGCTACTTGAATAATATGCCCAAAGACTCCTATTTAGTTTTGGCCGTCTAAAAAGTAATGTTGAAAGGACTTTTTTATGAGGTGATTCTTGTTTGGGGAGAATTTATATATAGATGAGTGATTTATAAACCTTATATGACTTTAATCTAATAAAAATGTACCTTTCACATTCTTTGGTTGGATTGGTTTTAGAGGTTAATTCACACTATTGTCTCTTCAGTTAATTGAAACTCTGAATCATATTGTTCAAAAAGGGCAGATGTATTAAATAATCCAGGATAGGTCGTCTTCGGAAGGGCAGCAAAGTATGCTTTCTCAAGAGCATTATTTGAAACCATATAATGTGAAACATAGCTTGATACCATTTAGGAATCCTGTGGTTAAGATGCTGTAACGTCAAATGGCGACAGTCATTCCTGGATGCATTCTGCATGACTGGAGCCAAGTGACTCGGGAGGCTAGCTATTCCCCTCTTGGAATCCCTTTGTGTCTCACCAGACCCAGGGCATCTGACCACAGGGGCTCCTGACCATCGGAGTATTACACACAGACACACCAGCATACCTCAACCTCACCCTCATACCAACAACTCATTGAGTAAATACCGATTCACAGCAACGTCTCCCCCCAAACAAGGGTGTGATGTGTTAGTCAGAATGATGGAGGGAGATGTGGCACTCAGCGGCTGAAGAGATATTCAATTTGCATAAGGTGGCTAGACTTCAAAGAAAGCATGCACAAAAGGTGCTCACCTCCATAATTGTTTTAGAGACTGTTCCTACAGCAGCGATACCATCAACACAAACAGTTATAAACTCTGCCTGACTTTTAATGAAGGAGACTCTGTGAAAAGGGGGCTCATGGTGGGTTAACAGAGAGAGGTGTGCCTTCGCTTAGGGAACAATTAAACAGATTAAGCACGATCGTCTCAGGGCTGTTGGACCATATACTGTATATCTGATGGTCCTCCGTGCTTTATACGCACTATGCTGCAGCAGTTATGTCTCCGCTGTGTGTCACACTGCTGCTCACAGCCAACACATCAAGGCCTTGGCCCCCGTGGTCCCCTGTTAGCCCCAGCCAGCCTCCAGGTGGGCGCTGCTAATGAGCCCCAAGTCGCAGCTCCGGCGTGGGCCTCTTCTTCCCAGGGTTGGAGGGGGCCACTGAGGGGGCAGAGGGGGTCTGCTGGCTGGGTCAGCACCAGGCAGGGGGCTGGGGATGGGACAAGGAAGAGAAACACAAGAGAGTGAGAGAGAGCTGAAAATCACACTTTTCAGACCTTATTAATGGTGAGTTTGTATATGAGTGTGGGAAGATCACGTGTGAGGGCCTCGTAAGGAAAAAGGTTGTGCCACATGGCACATTAGGAAAACAGAAGTCCATTTTGTGATGTGTGTATTGTAATTGACCACACAATAGTCCGCTTGTTTCTGCGCTAGGTTGAATGGGCCAGGCGGTATGGTTCTCTTTGCCTTTACAGTGTGAGATATTCCAGAGTAAACAACCCCCCTCCCCCTCGTACGTGTATTTGTGATACACGTGAAAGAGAGCGCAGTGACTAATGGGAGTGTTTGTCTGATGCTGCCAGCCTCCGCTTTTGTTTACTGGGCTTTTGATGTGATTGATACATGGTGTTTTGTAAGACACACATCGTCTCCTCCGCAATGTTTGGCCCAAAATAAAAGTTAAAGGGAGGGTACGTGCTGTGAAGTGTGTGAATCTCCACATCAGAGGGAGAGGAAGGGCGGTGGTGTTTTGGGATTTAGAGGGAACTTTGGTGATGGGATGATAACCACAAACATGGAAGCGCTGTGAACCTAAGGCCCTTTGTTCAACCGTTGTGCATGCTGGTCACTGATACATTCAGTTGATTTTAGGAATAACCAGCATATACAATAGTTTTCTTTGCCAACATAGAATGGTCCCAGCAGCTTGTCTTGCTAGTCTGTGTCCTTTATCTTACCTCTAGCCTTGTGCTGAGCTCAGCTTCAGCAATAACAATGGTGATACAAACAGTCAAGACACAAAAAAAGTGGTGGAAAGTGATGCGTATGTAGTTGGTGAGCATCTTTTCATGGTAAAATCTGTTCTTATGTTGATAACGAAAACTTTATTGGTAAACTTGTCTTGAAGACAAGGTTTCTATCCAACTGATGCTAATTGGAGAGCTGTTTCAGATCTCAGCAGCCATCACAGACAAAGCTCCATCACGCTTTGCTTTCTGGAGCAGTGAGAGGCCTCTGAGATAACTGGTTTTAGAAGTTGAAGAATTAAGTCTTTCTTTGTCTAATACAAATTACAGCCATGGTAGTCTTTGGTTAAAATGAAATGCATTGGCTTTAAGTTTGCTCAACAGAACAAATTATTTAGAAGTTATTACAAAAGAAACAACGAGGGAAATGTATGAAAGTGAATTAAATAGTGAAACTAGTTCAGTTAATATTCTTTATATGATGTAAATAATATCATATTTTAGTGAAAAAGAGATTTGAAAAATACTTTGTTTGTGTTTGACTGCAGATTTGGCACAATGTAAAACTACTACTCCACCGCTTTAGCATTGCACATTTGTCTGACTTTTGTCAAATCAAAATCAATCCAGCAGAACCAGTGATATTGTCTATTTCTTCTTCCTTGTCAAAACCTGGTGCCCAAATTACCCACGGTACCCACTGGACCAGCGAAAGTTCGGTTGGAGATTTATTCTATTATGCTTTCCACATTTGCCGTTCTCCCCCAGTATCTGTAAACATACTGGATGTGAAAAATGTCTGAAATTCCCATTTTATGCATTACAATAAATCAAGAAAAAGGACAAGAAAATAAATTTATGATTATTTTATTTTTTATCTTCAGATCACGAAATAAATCAATTCTGAAAAGTTTATGATGAATCTGTCTGCCACACAAACTGCAGCGAGTCCTTCTCCGCCTGTCACCTTGTCCCCCAGAACGTGATCTCAAGAATGGGCATGGATTAAAGCTTTTTTTCTGGTTCTCTAACCTCCTTTATGGGTGTAAAAGAAGTTGGTTTTACTGGGTCACCATTTTTGCACATGTTGGATCTCCTGTGGTGCTGGTCAGTCAGAGTTGGAATACTCTGCATCATGGGTTCACACTGACGCCATAAAGGGCTCTTTGTCATCCATGAGTGGGGTCATCTCCTGGCCAATAAACGTTCGCATTCTCCACATTTCTTATGATTTTGTTTAGCTCATGGCCCCAAACAAAAGTGCAAAGACTTGAATTATTCACAGGAGAAATGGATAAAGGATTGATTTGCATTGATTTTGCTCCTCAACAAAAGGGGTCATTTTTTCCAGAAGAACTAGAGAGCAAAGTGTTTCTTCAAGCAACAAAAACTGAACAAAAAGATCAATGGCATCTTTCAATATGGCTATCGTGGAGGGAAATCTCAAAATTGACGCTTTGTGTTTTATTAGTTTGAGGGATTTTCCACTTGGTCCGGAGGAGGCACAAATTGACTGTGACTTTTATGTGGAATTCACGCTTTTGGTCCCAAATTGAGAATACATCAGTCTTAATTTGAATAATTTTGCCTGCAAAGGTTTAGAGAGGTCCTTTATAAATCAAAACTGATTGGGGAATCGGCAAGTAATGTAGCGACTAATGTGCCTTTTTCTGCTCTGTGTTCGGCTGTTTGGCTTATTCAGCAGCATTCACCACAGCCAGTGAAAAGTCTTGTTCTCCTTCAACACATGTTTGGTTTGGCTAGAATGGATTAGACACAAGCTCGGTTTAAACCAAAAGAGAAAAGAAGTTGATTTTCTGCCTGATTTTTTCCGTGTCTATGTTAGTTATTTGTAATCACATTGACATTGGTGTAAAGTAAATCACGAAACCTTCCGTTTTTTTACAGGAAATGTTGACAATTACGAGCAAAGAAACAGAGAAGATTTCATCAAATTACAAAAGAAACCATGAAAGATGGACACAACATAGATGGTATATTAGCAGATATCTAAATTACAATTAAATCATTTGCTTTCCCTGCATGCAGGTAGCTTGCATTTTTCTTCAAAAATAAAATTGGCTCCACTTTACAAAATAAAATGCTCGCTTTATAATAAACTGTAAAACGTGCTGTATGTCATGTGTAAAGCAAGCCAGTGTGTAATTTATTTGACACTAAGTCGATTTTTAGATTTTCTTTGCCCTCCACGTTTGATCCTTTGTCTTTGCAGTGCCCACCCTCTGTTTTAAATCCAAGAGCTTGTATACGGAGGGATGAGGGGGTTGCCCGTCCCATGGAGCGCAACCTTGTTCAAGAGTGCCCAAGAGGGCCATATCTGTCATAGCACATTCCACTGTGCAGCTATGATATGAATGAAGTGCTGTGGTGTGCCCAAGCTGCAAGTGTGGAGCTCAAAGGGCTGCTGAAATGCTGTAATGTAATTATGTGGACAGTCTCTCAGATCCATTAGGTGGAAATGGCTCCACAGCCCCCATTCAGTCAGTGGGCTGCCATGTCTTTTCTCAGGGGGGTGGCTCTGAAGTCATCTGAAAAGACCTCCTCTGTACTCATTGTGCTCATTGTCTTTGTAAGCCTGTTATTAGTGGGGGAATCAAGTTACGGCACACCACTGATGAGAACTTCAGAGATTTTACAGTTACAGGTGGGGGGGGGGGGGGGGGTTATGCTTAACTTGGCATCTGCAAGTCCTTTTAAGAAGCACAGAGTTATAATGAATCGTGTTATTATACATTTGTGTCACTACTGTTACTATATTGTTGATAATCTAAATGATTTTATTCTTCATGACTTTTCGGTTTAAGGAAAGGAAATGGATGAGAACATTTTATTTTATCCACTGGTGTAGCAATCCCATCTTGTGAAATCTAAGCTATAAAATTGTAATTATTTCACTTAAAAACTATTTAACAAGTTGGCCGTGAAAACACTACTCTCCTCCAAACGTCTAGATAAAAGTGGATATTGCATTAGCCTTGTAGTTTACCAAACATCACTCAAATATTCACCCAGGAATCAAATTAAAGGTTCCAGCAATTTCCAAAATTTGATTTAGAGCTTTGTGTTTACCTAATCTCTGGCATTCATACAGACACCAGTGGAAATGTCCAAATGCGTCACTGCACAACTTTAAAGGCCTTTCCCATGTATTGCAGTCTAGTGACCCATTCTAAATAACCTATATCATTGGGGAACTGCGGTTTATAAAGGAGTCCATTGGGACCTTGGCTGAAAAGGTTTTTTTGGGTGAAAGCCTGGATGAAAAGTGCAAAGAGGAGGATAAAGGAAAAGTATAGGAGATGTCAGGACGCCTTTGGAAGGAAAACAAACTGCAGAGACCAATGTGAGTTGACTTAATCTGATTAGACTAACCTCATCAACAGCCCACTTAAAAGGGAGAAGAAAGCCCTGAATTGGGGCGAGGAGCAAGAGAAAAGGGTCTCTCTCTGTTCAGAAAGCCAAAGAGGCTCCGTGAATACACCACATTGTAGTGGACATGCTGGTCTGCAGATGGCAAAATGACAACAAGGCGCTTGAAAAAGGAGGCAAATATAATTGATCTCAGGGTTTTTGCTGCAGGTATGAAAACAGCCAAGGGAGTAATGAGATTAAGGAAGAATAAAGTGGGAGTCCATGGAAAATACCACTCTCCCTCACATTTATGGTGCAAACATGCAGCTTTGAAGCCTTTGACCAAATGCACCCAGCCCTGTAATGCCATGAGAAATATTTCCAAATTCATATTAATGTATTTAAATTCTGACCTCTTATAAAGCACCCCTGCAGTCTTGGTAATACATCACGGTAAAAAAGCTGTTTTAATACCAGCACAATTGAAGGGTGTAAAGAAAAAAAGAAATGTTAATACAACTGGCCACTCCCAAAGTTAAGAAGTCCCTAGCAACAATGCCTTTGAAATATCTCATCCTGGCAGGAAAAAAAAGTCCCCTCAGATCTTTTGCCAATGGCTGCGAGGAACATTTTTACTCAAATATTTGTTAAACCTAATTCTTCAATATTTTGTTTGATTTAATTTCATAATGAATCAACCAACCCTGTGTTTTTGGGGTACTGGGCAAATCCCTCTACTTAAAGTGGGAGGTGAATGCAGCAGCAACAGGTGTCCTTTCACTCAGAAGCTTAGAGCGGCTGCTGTAGGGATTCTGGCTTTACTTGTTTTAGAAACATCACAGCACATACTAGAACCAGCAGCACCTTTGAAGTTCTCGTGTCATCCTTGATTTGGAAACAGAGCTTCAAATGTGTGTCCTGATCGTCATCATGTATGGATTTGTGTCGTCAGTGGTAGAGGAAGTATTCAGACCCTTTTCTTAAGTAATACCCCTATTTGAAAATACTCTTTTACAAGTAAAAGTCCTGCATTGAAATGTTATCAAAAGTATCATTGCCTAACAATGTACTCCGCCATGAGACATTGTGGTCACATTATCTGTATGTCAAGCAACCTTTTAGGCTATTAAAAAAAGCTACACATGACAGGTATCTTAAAGGCTGATTCCGGTAGACTCATCATTGGATTTGAATTTTTTTGGATCAATGAGTAAATAAAATAAAATAATCAACCTGATTTTTAGGCTTGTAAATATAATTTAAACGTACGTGTTGGGGGAAATTAAATCAAACAAAGTATTGAACACAAAGAAAGTCGTAAATTGGATTGACCGATAAAATGATACAAAATCCAAATAATTAAAAACAATTACAGATGGGGGTGTGTTTGGGGTCTTGGAGTGATGACCTCAGCATTTCTCAAATCCATGGCTATACATACCTGACTATAATGATA
Organism: Hyperoplus immaculatus; assembly: GCA_949357725.1. NCBI lineage: Eukaryota > Metazoa > Chordata > Actinopteri > Uranoscopiformes > Ammodytidae > Hyperoplus > Hyperoplus immaculatus. Next base: position 24,500,121 of record OX442360.1, on the reverse strand, counting down.
TTATTGGGATATTATATTTCTAATGATGTATTAATACGTTAGCAACATTTAACTGCTGTAGTTGATCGAGGTTGAGCTCATTTGTTTTGTAGCAAACTCACTAACTTGAGTAATGACTGACTAAAGCAAATAATGCAGTATAGTAAATAGTTAAATAGTTTCATAGTGGAGAAGAAGCATAAAGTAGCACAAAAATAGAAAATCTTTAATTAAGTTCATTTACCAAAATAAAATGTAATTAAAAACACTTTTGGACACCCAGATTTGACAATTTTTTAAGGAGATTCATAAACCAAAGTGAAGTTTCCGCAGGTTTCCTGTTATGTGCTTTGTCTATCAAAAAAGGCTACAGTGTCTGAAACAAAGCAAAAGCCACCCAAACAGGCATTGTGGGAGCTCAGTGTTGGTGATTCATTGTGGTAAACACATCTACCAGCACTTGATTGGGGGAGTGTGTAAGAAGGGATTGTCTAGCCAACACCAGCTAATACAGATATAATTGACTCTCTTTCTGCATTCTGCACATGGATTTGGAAAAGTGCACGGGCTCATTGTACGACAACAAATTAAGCAGGCGGCAGTCAAAAGGAGCTGTGGAGCATTCCCCGGATCTGGACGACAGACTATACTGAACTCTGCTAAATCTGCAAACACAGCTTCTCCCTCCTTTTCGGGCCCTTTCATCTCCCCCGAGACCTCCTCCTGCAGACCTCTCCCTCATAACGCTAAGTCAAAAAGCAAGTACTTCTGGCTCCTGGCTGGTGAATGTTGATTGTCTCTTACAATTAGCAGTGATTTCTGTTCCCTACATTCCTTAGGCTGGCATCAGCTTTAATGATGCTCTAATGGCGGAGTCACTCAAAAACTTTCTTTCAGTTGAAGGGGAATTCCTGTTCTCTTTGTTGTCTGAGCCCAATATCTTTGAAATGCAGGAGTGAAGAGGGGGAATTATGGATGGATAGCGTTTGAAATATCAAGAGTTGTCAGACTTGGTCTGACTTCCGATCAGGCTGAACAGGTGTTGCTTCAACTATACAGAGTTATTAAACCGAAATCTTGTTAACTCCACTGCTGCAGGGAGCAGTTGTGTAATCTGTGCCGAGCCCTGTAGAATTAGATCTGCATCATTTGGGCCGATCCGAAAGCAAATAAAGGCAATGTGAGCCCAAGCACACACAGCTGGCCCTTAAGACGTAGGATCCTGGGTAAACAAGTGTCCAGCATGCCTCAGCACAGCTCACCCATGGGGGGAAATGAGCCACTGAACAATGACTGATACTCCACTAGAGACTGGACTGAAGCAGGGCTTAGCAAAGTTTTATTACATTTGGCCTGTTTCAATAGACTGCTGACCAAAAGAGGATCAGAGACTTTGTCATCAGTTTTAAGATTACTATGACATATATGCCTCCTTGGATTTTGTAATGCTCCCATTGTTGTGGTACCCCCGCTTATTTAACATGGAGAGCTGCTGGTCACTAACATAAAGTTTTCATTTATGAATAGTGACTCGCAACTGTTGTATTGTCTGTGTTTGCAGTAATCAGACACTTTGAATGTAACTTTTAATGATTTTGACAAAATAACCATATTAGTGTTTCCAATGCTAACTGCCTATGCAACAGACTTCACATTTTTATTTTTATATTATCCATGCTCTGGAGGAGTTTCATTGCTTTTAGTTTCTGCCTTTTAGTTTAAAAACTGTCTTTAGTTGTAAGCAATGCAGACGTAAATGATCATACTCTTTATGTTTGGAATTATGTTGTCTATACTTACTTAAGAAACACATATTATTAGTGAGCTATGTTGCAGAGTTTTCATGTATGTTTGTAGGATACCTTTTCATATACTTTCATGAGGTACACGTACATACAGTCATATCAATTGTACATGTAGCACATGGAGATACTTGTGTGTATGGTCAGGTTGTATGTGTATAAATGCACACATTTGCAATAATTGCATGATAAATATAAGTAAAATGTATTTACATAATATGGCCTATGAACAGCAGTCTTCTTTTTGTTATAAATATGAACATTGTATATGTAACTATTTTTTTCTGAGATTTTTTTCACAGCTTTTCTTCTTATCACATTCCTCATTTTCACCTGTTCACATTGATACTTTTCATTCTGTTCTTTTCCCCCCTTTTTTTCTTTTCTTATATCAACTTTGACTGTTGGGGTAATTTAAGATATGTGACAGATCTTTGTGTTGAACTTAATAACAATTAGCTATATGAAGGTATAGAAAAAATAAGTTCACCTCAGTATGATAACATTTTTTTTTTTTGGCATTTTTATGCTTTATTGATAGTGTAGAGACAGAGTTGAAATGGGGCAGAGTGACATGCAGAGAACGACCGCGGGCTGGAATCGAACCCGGGTCCGCTGCTGTCCGAGGCCCATGGGAGGGACGAGTATGATAACATTCTTATTAGATGCAACAAAAAAACATAACAAAAAATTGCCTTTTTCATCTTGCTTGTGTTTAATGTTTATTACTTGTTTTCTTCATTCTTTTGGACACAGATGTGCCACCTTGTGGTCATCTCCATAGCCTACACCAAGTATGAACAAATACTTTACTGTTTTTTCTAAATAAGCTCACTCTCTTTTTCTATGCCTTGTCTATGTGTTACCAAACACAACTAATAAAATAAATAAATACATATATAAATGTTTTACATTGAAAGTCACATGAATATTTAAAACGTGTAAGATCTCTTCTAGAATTAGGAAATTATTTGCAAAACATCCATAAACACTAATTCAATTAGAACTGATGTGGACCATGCATTAAGCACATATATGATTTGGTTAAATGGCTTAAGAAAAGCAAAGGCATTGAAAGCACGTGTTGATTTACTTTGTTTAAAGCCCAGAGCTCCGTCATTTTAAATTAGTTAACCTTTACAAATGAGTCGCTAGATGTCGCTCTTCTACTATATCCAACACACATTGAATCAAACACAAATCTGCGCAGAAGGACGTGTCCACGGCATAGGCTGTTTAGTCTACAGTCGGATAAAAGGGTAGAAGTATTTGTTTTGATTTGATGATAACACCTACATCAAAAAGCTTACTCTTTTTTAAGACCTATAAACACATCCTGTAACCCAAATGCTTTTTCATTACGGAGTATTAAATATTGACATTTTTAATATATTATTATTTTGTTTGGAATATTCGTGGAGCCTAAATGCTTTCCAACGTAGTGATTTATATGTGCCTATTCTATTCTATTCTATTCTATTCTATTCTATTCTATTCTATTCTAATATAACGTTTTCATATTCCCAGGGTTGACATTAAATGCGTCTTGGTCTCCAGGCTGTAATCTGCTGGTTTTGGCACGTGCTCCGTCGTAGACCGGAGAAGACTTTGTGCGAATGGCACGCGGACAGATGTGCCCCCCCCCCCCTCTGCCTCCTCCTCTTCCCCTTTGAGCGGCTCCCGCGCCGGGATGATTGACACAGAGCTGTTCGCACGGCCAATCCGAGCGCACCCTGCTTTATTTGCATAAAGCGGCCGCATGCCATTGGCCTGGTGCGTGCTACTGCAAACCGCCTCGCGTGCCATTACAGATGTCTTGTCGTTGAAAGTGCAAGGGGAGTCATAAAAAATGGATTAAGAGTGTTTTTGTTTTCATGTAAGGCCAATAAAATGTTCATTTTTTAAATTAATCAAATTTGGCGTTATCAGTCGCACCACGATCTTCAGCTTATTAACTCTTATCGGAAGTATTTAAACCATTTGCAGCCAGATACAATTGAGTAGTTCATATTAATTTGATTAAAAGCACATATTTCTATAAGCTATAGTTCTTCATCTAAACAACACACTGTCAAGAGTAGGCCTACAGGCTGCACTGTGAAAGACTTTGTCAGTACAGAGTCTGCATTCTTCTTCCCGTAGTCACACACACACCAAGCAGTAAAACCATTTTTGACGTGCACGGCGCAAAGTTGGAGGCAAACATCCAGCGCATTCCCCTCCCTTATCACTTCACAGCCTTGCCCGGCCGCTGCTGCTCGCTCCGCTTTGTTGTTTGTCCCTGCAGGGCTGATTGAGCAGCGCGTGACTGACGGCCCGCGGGGGTGTTGACCAATCAGCGGTCTGCCCCGCGCCCAATGGGTGAGTCCTCGCTGCCATTGGCTGAGGCGAGTGTGGGAAAGAATGCAGAGAGGGTTTCACACGAACTGGGAGCACGCGAGCCGTCTATAAGTACCGCCACGGAGTGTGTCGGCTGCAGAAGTTGCAACACACACGCTCTTTACTCAGATGACAGCTCAGTGATAACAGGCGACATAACGCAGACCGATCGCAGGGACTGTCAAGACGATTCTTATATGGTTTTCAGCGGCTCAACGTGATTTTCTATATACATCTCTTCATATTTCATTCTTTCGGCGCTTCGGAAGAGGATTTATTTCTTTGCTTTTTTTCACCTGGCTTGGTCCAAAAATGCCAGCTGACATTATGGAAAAGCAGACGGCATCCCCTATCGCCGGTGCCCCTGCGAACGGGACACACACACCGGACAAACCAAAAAATGCCAGCGAGCATAGAAAGGTAGGCTACTAATGCATTCTATTCTTTACACCTGCAAATAGTTTTTTTGTGGATTAGAGTTTGTTATCATTTGAACAAGTTTGTAACAATGATTTACCATGACATGCAGTGTGCAAGTAAACATATGTGATTGGTGAACAAGACATTTATGTGGATTTTTTTTAATTATTTGCAGTCATCTAAACCCATCATGGAGAAACGCCGCAGAGCAAGAATTAACGAGAGCCTCGGGCAGCTCAAGACTCTCATCCTGGACGCACTTAAAAAAGATGTAAGTTGAAATCATTTTTACGCTTTGACTACTCTCATGTCCGTTTAAATGTTCGTTTTAAATTGTGCCTTGAATATAGACTCAACTTGTCATGTTATGTCTCACAGAGCTCCAGACACTCCAAGTTGGAAAAAGCAGACATCCTGGAGATGACAGTGAAGCACTTGAGGAACCTGCAGCGCGTACAGATGAGCGGTAAGTTCATACAGTCAATATCAGAGGGGGTAAAAAAACATTACCAAATCTTGAGAAAATAGCTGAGGAAGGTGTCACAATTTCGTCACTAATCTTCGTCCCATTTCTTTCCACCAGCAGCGCTCTCAGCAGACGTCACCGTCCTGAGCAAATACAGAGCAGGATTCAACGAGTGCATGAACGAAGTCACCCGCTTCCTGTCCACCTCAGAGGGTGTGAACACGGAGGTGAGGTCAAGGCTCCTCGGCCACCTGTCCAGCTGCATGGGCCAGATGATGTCCATGAACTATCAGCAACAGGCCGCGTCGCAGCAGGCGCACCTGGCTCAGCCCCTCCACGTGCAGCTCCCATCCACTCTGCCAATTAACGGCGCTGCCATGGGCTCCAAACTCAGTCCGGCCGAAGCCCTCTCCCCCAAGGTCTTTGGTGGGTTTCAGCTGGTGCCAGCCAGCGATGGACAGTTCGCCTTCTTGATTCCTAACCCGGCCTTTACCTCCGCCACATCCCCCATCATCCCCCTCTACGCAAACGCAGGAGTGCCTGTTGCACTCAACGCCAGCCCGGTGCATGGTGGCTCGGCCCCCACTGCAGTCTCTCCAGTCCACGGCATGACGTCCTTCTCCGGGCAGTCTCAAGCGGTCAGCCCGGTCGGGGTCAGCACCGGCTCGGAGAGCAGCGATCCAGTGTGGCGGCCTTGGTAGCGCAAGGGACCAGAGACTCACGTGAAAGTAGTTTGCATTACTTTTCTAGACCTTTAACTGACTGCACACACAGTTATGGCAGGGGGTCAAACCTGGAACTTTTTCGCTATGGGATGGTAACTTTAACCACTTAATACCCCCTAGTAGTTCTCATTGTTTCGTTTTATGGAACAGGGGTGGCCTTAAATGGTACATGTTTTGTTTTTTATACATATAATTTATTGCCTGGTTCCAACATTTGGATGTAGGTGATAAATGCTGTACATGCGGATGGAAGATTTATAGGATTTTTGTTTGTTATGAAGTACTTTTCATGAAAAGATTTAGTTTTGTACAGAGTTGTTATTGATTGTTATACCAAAGCTGTGTTTTTACATTGTTGTTTTGTGTTGAAAAGACAGAAAGTGGGTGATGGCCCCATTGTTTTAATAAACAGATTTCAGAAATGAAGTTTCTTGTCTAAAGCCTGTTTCTATCATGTCCACATTGCTTTGTCATACTCTTTTTAAGAATACAAATTGATATTCTGCAGCTTTTGAAGCCGTGCGTAAAAGTTCAATTTCATGCATAAAAGTCGAACTAGTGAATTGATAAGTCAGGGTATTTAACTTTTACACAGACCCACAGCGGTGACAGCTGAGGCCTAAAATGAGCTGCAACCTATCGATTATTTGGCCAATAGAAACTCCCCTATATCAATTAATTTACTAAGTTTCAAGTGGCCACCTTGTCACCAGTTTGGTGGGAGCTCTTTACATCTGGCCCGCTGCATGGAGAATGGTCCAGGGGACAATGGGGGTGTATTTTTCTATTGCTATAAAGGTAATTAAAAGTTTGAAAAGAGTCTCATCCTGTATGCAGCGGGGGCTTTAAGAAGTCTTAAACCCTATTCATGAGCCTGGGAAATGCTCTCAGGGGTTAATGTCACTAACAGATTGCCTCAGTGAAAGAAGAATATGGAAGGATCCTCGCTTCCTTTTGTGCATCGATTGTTCAGTCCCACTCCCAGTGGGCACGCACCTCAATAAAGGAGAAAACGAGGGAACTTGGGTTAGACATTTGTTTGATGGCGGGGAAACCTGACGCAAGTTGGGGGAGATAAGCAAACCTAGTGCAGGTTATAGAAACGTATGAAACTTGGTTATGGTCTACGCTAAAATCTCTCTCACGCACACTGAATGGCAATATCAGGTGTCATTTCCTCACGGCTTAACACACTTTTCTGTATATTTAAAGTTTCCATCTCGATCTCCAACCCTCCACTCTGTTTATCCTTGGTTGTAAACTTATCTCCCTCTGGTGAGCGGGTCCAGAGCTGAGGGTCGTGTCTCTGTGTTGGTTGGCGTGGCCCTTGCCGTGTGTCAGCCACTTGCAGTCAGTGGGCCCCTTTACGCGGATTAGGTTTCAGCCATGGTCAAAAAACCCCCAAACATGTAATACTCCACCAGTGCGCCGTGGGTGCGCATGGCTGGCACAGGCCACTCGGATTTAACGTGTTTCCTACAGCCCTGACCACCGGCAAGTATAGAGAAAAAACATTCTTGCTTTTTTCAATTCATAATATTTAGGGTGCAAACTCTAAGCTATGCACATCTGGCGCCTAAATGTATCCTCTGCCCAAACTATACCCACGGTTGAAAGTCGTATATTTAATCTAAAAACCTAATTTACACTGAATCTGCTTACTCTAACAGTCATAGCTCTTTTGCACACCTTAATGCGAGGAAATTGTTATTTCCCCCATGCTCTGATATATACATCACATGAATAGAGCAGGATAGAAACAAGTTTATTTGATAATTATGGAAATTCGGATAACATGAAAAAGGCCTACATCCCTTTTAACACATATAAAATGTAAAGCTGTTGTTTTGTTGTAATGTGGCCTTCGTTGCTTGTGATCGCTGTCTTTGCAATGATAACCTGTGCAAAGGCTGATTTTCCTATTCCTCTGAGCTTGGTAAAACGCATAGGTGGTTGCGCTCTTCTGCGCGCCAGTGCCCTGTAGATGACACCGGCAGTAACTGGCATTCTGAAACCCGCTGCCAGTGATGTTTAAGCAGCTTCCTTCTGCGAGGAGGCATAGCGAAACACCAGTTGGCAGTGTGTGTGGTTGCCGCGGTTGTTCCTACTGCCTTCGTGTCTGAGTTAATAGTTCAGATATGCCTTTGTGGAGCTGAGGTCGTGAGAACCGAGCGAACTAGTCTGCCTGCGGTCGGGCACAGCGCCAGTCAGTAAATCCCCGCTGGCTGGCCGGGTCGTGCAGCCGCTCTGCGAAGGTGAGCAGCCGAACACACACGCGTGGACTGGCCGCCAAGAGGCGAGCCTGCCTGGTTCGGTGTAAACACGAGAGATCGCGAGCGTGTACTCGGATCCAGCAGTAGGATACACTCCCGAGAGAAGTTCACTTGGCAACATGTTGCAGGCTGTAAGCAAACCATGGTTAAAGCTGCTGCGCCTGCACTGTGGTCATGATCATATTGGCAAATGTAAAGGAACATTAAGAAACACAATATTCATAGTAGCCTATATAGTAGTCTTTCATGAAATACATTCAATGATCTCTCGAAAGAAACTGGTGTAGCGAAGAAAGAGCAGTGTAACAACTCATACAAATGGAAATGAAGGGAACACATAAAAAGATATCAGAAAATAACTAGAGATATCTCTCATTTTGCAGGCCTATATCCAGATGTGGTCTGGTTGAATCCTGGATCCTGCATTATAAGCTATTCCACTCACTGAGAGTCTGATTATTAACCGTAAATAAAACGAAACAGGCGGGAATCTCCCGTTTTGGGATGAAAGGGATTCCTATAGAGGTCTGAATGTCCCTCGGGGATCTGCACCATCACGTCCCTTGGGAGAAGTCGCTATTTAGGGGGGTAGGGGTCATCAGAGGAGCCACAAATTATCATTCTCATTAGCGACTGAATGGAGGAACGCGCGCGCAACGATACCGCCAAATCTTTAACTTTACATCTCCCTCCAAATTCACAATTGGCTTTGTTACGTATAGGCCTTGTTTAGCCAGCACTAAATGCTTTTTGTTTTGCAGTTTCTAGCTACAGTGAGTGTTTAGCATCATTCTTTCATCTGAACAAAAAAAAGTTCATATTTGTAATATATTGCTGCCAGATCTAAACCATTTATTATGACAATTTAAAAAGTATTTCACTCAGTAAATTAATGTAATCATTAAAAAAAACATCGAATTCCAAGGTGATCAGTTTGACAGAATAATGTGTTTTCTTGCTCAGTTGGTGTCCTGAATGTATCCTAAGTTGATAAGCTTTATTAATTACTAAACTCTAGGTATGAAACCACGTGCCATGAAGGTTTTCTTTGCCACCACAGACCAGCCACATACATGATCAGTTGGTTTTCCTGGTAGTTCCTCCTTAGTAAAAGCCTTTAAAACCGTCCACCCTGTTTGACACATTACTTTTTCTTTTAGGAGATATGTTGTGATACATTCATATACTTTACATTTATCCAGCAAAAGATCACTTCAAGCACAAACCACCCGTTTCCTTGGAGTGCTCACAGCAGTCCTCTATTCAGAGCACTTCCATAGGAAATAGGCCACCCTTTCACCAGGACGACAGGCTATATTTGCTCCTGTCTGAAGACGCTGCAGCTATGAAGACAGAAGGAAATATTCTGCATGCTTTGGCCACAGGTTCCAGTAAGGGAAAGGCGGGGCTGGGGCAAGCCTCAAGTGTTTATATGTGTCAGTCGGTGTGTGTGTGCGCGCGTGTGTGTGTGTGTGTGTTTGTGTACTTGACACTTCTCCTTGCACCTGTTTTCTTGGGGATCAGGGAGGGTGATAGGGAGAGGCGGACAAGGATGAGGACAAGACAGACTGGGGTATATGGGGCTGATAAAAAGAAGGTGTTGAAACTCAAGAAAGTACAAAATGCTTCCGTCTTGTGTGTGAGATTGAACCTTGATATGTGCGGGTGTTTGCTTTGAAGGGCAAATAATGATGTAAGCAGCAACACTGGAGATTAGGTTGGCAGATGATGAACTCATTTTTTTCAGTGTCACCTCACATTTGACTCCCTGACACCTTATTAACAGGTGTTCACTTTTTATGTTTCAGCAGTACTCGCCTTCCTCCTCCAACCACCCGCTCTCTCTCTTTTTTGGCTCCCTCCAAGCTTCCATCCGGTGTGTGGGTATTTATAGCCAGGGACCACTTATCCCTAAGACTGGGTGTGAGGTGTTGGGTGGGTGCAGACTAAGGGGAGGTGAGGCCGAGGCGCAATGGGACGCGTCAAGACCTGATCAAATATCACAGGGTCCGTGGGCGCCGCGTAGGGCTCCGTTGATCCTCACCGCTTGTCTACACGACGTATTTCTGAGGCCAGGTTTGGCTTTTCAGCAGCTTCTCTAGTTTCAATGGCATGGGGCCTGTGGCTTATGGCCTTTGCAACCGGTGCAGATTCCACAAGAGAAAGTAAAGGGTCTTCTTGGAAGGGGGCTAGGGGTCATCCAGAGACAGCAGCCCTGCCATTAAATGTAGACACTTTATATTTATGTATTTATCCAGCTTTGGCAGCTGCTGCTTTATTTTATTTTAGCAGCATTAGTCTTAGGAGTGAATCATTAACTAATGGTGTCATAAAGTTGGAGATGGGAAAATGAATCAGCTTTAAACATGCAATGTTGTGCCCCCAAAGTCCAGAGAGGATAATGAAATTTCCCTCGAAAAGCAGTGATTAAACTGTTCTTAGACCTTAGGCTAAGTGACACAGATATTGACTTTTCTCTTACAGAAAAAAAACGTGATTTTCGATGTGCAAAAACAAATGTGCACGTAAATATAACATGTTCAAATCTGTGAAAAAAGGTGGTATTCAATTCAAACTAAATCATTTCATGGTGTAATGTGTGAAGCCCATGCCAATTTTCATGTGAATCCCATTTTCCACATGAGTTACATATGTTGCAACATATGGTGACATGTTCCCCACATGTTCCCACATGTCTCATATGTGGAAATGGTTGTGATATGGTTGTGATTGTTAAAATTGTTAGAGATGATTAATTAGGCCGGTACCATATCTTAAACCTATAAATATCAATGTTTTTCTTTAAAAAAAACATACAGGTTAGGACATGTATTTATTAAATAGATTTTTTTCTGGATCAAACCCAATTAGTTTTAAACACAACACAAAGTGGAATGTTATTATGTCATGAATGTAGAAATATTCTGATGCAGTCCAGTTGTGACATTGCTAGGTATAAGTATTTGACATGATACATGATCGGAATTTCACAGACAGAGCATGCATTGTTGTGACCAATATGTGACCAATTTTCCATAAAACTTCATCATCATCATCTTCAACCGCTTATCCGAAATCGGGTCGCGGGGGCAGCAGCTTGAGCAGGGAACCCCAAACTTCTCTTTCCCGGGCCACTTCAACCAGCTCTGACTGGGGGATCCCGAGGCGTTCCCAGGCCAGCGTGGAAATATAATCTCTCCACCTAGTCCTGGGTCTTCCCCGAGGCCTCCTCCCAGCTGGACGCTCCTGGAACACCTCCCTAGGGAGGCGCCCTGGGGGCATCCTTACCAGATGCCCGAACCACCTCAACTGACTCCTTTCAACGCAAAGGAGTAGCGGCTCTGCCCCGAGTTCCTCACGAATGACTGAGCTTCTCACCCTATCTCTAAGGGAGATGCCAGCCACCCTCCTGAGAAAGCCCATTTCGGCCGCTTGTACCCGCGACCTCGTTCTTTCGGTCATTACCCAGCCTTCATGACCATAGGTGAGGGTAGGAACAAAGATCGCCCGGTAGATCGAAAGCTTTGCCTTACGACTCAGCTCTCTTTTCGTCACAACAGTGCGGTAAAGCGAGTGCAAAACCGCCCCTGCTGCTCCGATTCTACGGCCAATCTCACGCTCCATTGTTCCCTCACTCGCAAACAAGACCCCGAGGTACTTGAACTCCTTCACTTGGGGTAAGGACTCATTCCCTACCTGTAGTAGACAATCCATCGGTTTCCTGCTGAGCACCATGGCCTCCGATTTAGAGGTGCTGATCCTCATCCCAACCGCTTCACACTCGGCTGCAAACCGATCCTATGAGAGCTGAAGGTCACAGGCCGATGATGCCATCAGAACCACATCATCCGCAAACAGCAGAGATGAGATCATCAGACCACCAAACTGCAACCCCTCCCCACCACGACTACGCCTTGATATCCTGTCCATAAATATCACAAACAGGATTGGTGATAAAGCGCAGCCCTGGCGGAGGCCAACCCCCACCGGAAACGAGTCTGACTTACTACCGAGAACCCGTACACAGCTCTCGCTTTGAGCGTACAGAGATTGGATGGCCCTGAGAAGAGACACCCTCACCCCATACTCCCGCAGCACCCCCCACAGTATCTCCCGGGGAACCCGGTCATAAGCCTTCTCCAGATCTACAAAACACATGTAGACTGGATGAGCAAACTCCCAAGCTCCCTCTAGGATCCTTGCGAGAGTGAAGAGCTGGTCCGTTGTTCCACGGCCAGGACGGAATCCGCATTGTTCCTCTTCAATCTGAGGTTCGACTACCGGCCGAACCCTCCTTTCCAGCACCTTGGAGTAGACTTTGCCGGGAAGGCTGAGAAGTGTGATACCCCGGTAGTTGGAACACACTCTCTGGTCCCCCTTTTTAAAAATAGGAACCACCACCCCGGTCTGCCACTCCTTCGGCACTGTACCCGACTTCCACGCAATGTTGAAGAGGCGTGTCATCCAAGACAGCCCCTCCCCACCCATTGCTTTCAGCATTTCTGGACGGATCTCATCAACCCCCGGGGCTTTGCCACTGTGGAGTTGTTTGACTACCTCAGTGACTTCCACCAGGGAAATTGACGATGATCCCCCATCAGCCTCCAGCTCTGCCTCCAACATAGAGGGCGTGTTAGTCGGATTCAGGAGTTCCTCAAAGTGCTCTTTCCACCGACCGACTACCTCCTCAGTTGAGGTCAACAGTGTCCCATCCTTACTGTACACAGCTTGGATAGTTCCCCGCTTCCCCCTCCTGAGGTGCCGGACGGTCTTCCAGAAACACTTTGGTGCCGACCGAAAGTCCTTCTCCATGGTTTCTCCGAACTTCTCCCACACCCGCTGCTTTGCCTCTGACACGGCAGAAGCTGTAGCCCTTCGGGCCTGTCGGTACCTTGCAACTGCCTCAGGAGTCCCCCGAGATAACATATCCCGGAAGCACTCCTTCTTCAGTCGGACGGCTTCCCTGACCACCGAGGTCCACCACGGCGTTCGAGGGTTACCGCCCCTTGAGGCACCTAAGACCTTGAGACCACAGCTGCCTGCCGCGGCTTCAGCAATGGAAGTTTTGAACATCGACCACTCGGGTTCAATGCCCCCAACCTCCACAGGGATGCTAGAAAAGCTCTGCAGGAGGTGCGAATTAAAGATCTCTTGAACAGGGGCCTCCGCTAGACGTTCCCAGTTCACCCGCACTACCCGTTTGGGCTTACCAGGTCTGTCCAGAGTCTTCCCCCACCCTTTGACCCAACTCACAACCAGATGGTGATCAGTTGACAGCTCTGCCCCTCTCTTCACCCGAGTGTCCGAGACATGCGGCCTCAGATCAGATGATACGATCACAAAATCGATCATCGACCTTCGGCCTAGGGCGCTCTGGTACCATGTACACTTATGAGCATCCTTATGTTCGAACATGGTGTTTGTTATAGACAAACCATGACCAGCACAGAAGTCTAACAACAAACGACCACTCGGGTTCAGATCAGGGAGGCCGTTCCTCCCAATCACGCCTTTCCAGGTGTCTCCATCATTGCCCACATGCGCGTTAAAGTCTCCCAGCAGAACTATGGAGTCCCCTACCGGAGCCCCATGCAGGACTCCGTTCAGGGTCTCCAAGAAGGCCGAATACTCCGAACTGCTGTTTGGTGCATACGCACAAACAACAGTCAGAGTCTTCCCCCCCACAACCCGGAGGCGTAGGGAGGCGACCCTCTCGTCCACCGGGGTAAACTCCAACGTAGTAGCGCCCAGCCGGGGGCTCGTGAGTATCCCCACACCGGCCCGGCGCCTCACACCTTGGGCAACTCCAGAGAAGAATAGAGTCCAACCCCTGTCCAGAAGTACGGTTCCAGAGCCAAGACTGTGCGTGGAGGTAAGCCCCACCAGATCTAATTGGTAGCGCTCCACCTCCCGCACCAGTTCCGGCTCCTTCCCCCACAGCGAGGTGACGTTCCACGTCCCCAAAACCAGCCTCTGCCGCCCGGGTCTGGTCCATCGTGGTCCCCGCCCTTCACTGCCACCCTTTAGGCAGCGCACCCGACCCCAGCGGTTCCTCTGACGAGTGGTGGGCCCATCAGTTGTAGAGGGAGTTTGTGCCACGTAGCTTCTTCGGGCTGTGCCCGGCCGGGCCCCGTGGCAGACCCGGCCACCAGACGCTCGCAGGCGGGCCCCCTTTCTGGGCCTGGCTCCAGACGGGGGCCCCGGGCTTCCTCCGGGCAGGGTCACACTTCCTCTATCTCGTTTTTTCATGAGGTCTTTTTGAACCATTCTTAGTCGGGCCCCTCACCCGAGACCACTTTGCCTTGGGAGACCCTACCAGGAGCACTAGGCTCCGGACAACACAGCTCTCAGGTTCACAGGGGCACACAAACCTCTCCACCACGGTAAGGTGATGGTTCCCGGAGAGCACACATACTACATAAATACCTAAATATCAGTTTGAATGAAACCTCCCAGGACTGCATTCAAGTGTGTATGTGTGTGTAGGTGCATGTGTGTGACTCACCCTGTGTCTCACCACATGCCCAGACTTGTCCCCAATTTGACACTTGAGAACATCATGCATAGTGATCTGACTCATATGCCTTTTGGAGATGCCACCGTGTGCGTCTGTTGTTAGAG